>CM028356.1:51096930-51288638 GCA_016618105.1 Dendrobium huoshanense | reverse complement strand
GATGTTAGGGTTTTAGCTAAAACGATATATTCCCATCATTTCTGTTCATCTCTACTCCATGTGTTAAAATTTCAAGTAAAATGATCGATCCTCCGATCGGAGAACGAGGCAAAAGAAATTTCTAGGGCGTCACTCACGGTTTCCGGTGAGTGTACGTTTTCTGGACCGTTGATCGTTCGATCAACGGTCCAGATCGAGCCCCTCCCGCGGTCTGATCCGACCCGCGCGTTCGATCTGTCGTTCGATCAGCCGTTCGGCGACATCTGAGCCCTCTGATCAGAGACCGCGGAATCAAATCCCACCGTCTGATCTCGTCCCGCAGAGATCAACCGCGGGATTTGATCTCATCCGTTGGATCAGACTCGCCGTGATCCAACGGCTGCCACGCGCCGCTGACGTGGTTAAGTGAAAACCGCGTGAAGCGGCCCGCGGCCGACGCGTGTCCCCCCCCGCCGTCACGCGGTTTCGAGCCCGCGAATCCGATCGCGCCATCTGTCCTGCCGCGCCGCCTTTTATTAAAAAAATCATTTTAAATCCTATTTTATTAGCAGAACTTCAAAAATGATATTAAATCAAATATAAATCCAAAAATAAGTATAATATATCAAATTGTTCAGAATTTCATCTAGTTTATTTTAAAAATAAAATCAAACTGTTTTGGTTATTATTTTATTAGTAATTTAAGAAATACAGAGAACTATATTTTATTTTTAATTAATTATATATAAGTTATTTTTATATGAAACTTGGCATGCATGTCTTTGAGTGTGTCACTGACCTCCAGGAAAATTTTCAAAATTATTTGAGTAGGTTTTGATATTAATTGAAATTATTTGAGTATTTTAATAATTTATTAATATTTGACTAAATGATTGAATATTTTGAAAATTAATTTTTTTTTATTATTATCAACTTCTTGGAGATCAGTGGGTCTTTCAACCCCTCAAAGTTTACTTTAATAATATTTTCAATTATTTTATAATATATATACTTATATATATATACATTTATATATTTATACATTTTGAATTCTATTTTGAGGCTATACATATTTAAATCTTTAAATATTTGAGAGTCACTTGAGATCTTAAATATTGATTGAGCATGTTTGAATAGAAATGAAGGGGATGATTAGTGAATAATCATTTCTTGATTATTCACTAATTTTGTCTTAATTATGTTAATTAGTTAATTGCATGCTTAAGGTGCACACACCACCTAGTCTAGGTTCTCCTAGATCTAAGGACTTGCTTGTTTGCTATTGTGTATGTATGCCATGTTTATTCAAAGGGTTAGAGGAACTTTGATTTGAACCTATTCAAACTAGTGACATAATTAAGGACAATAATTAAGGACTCATGTATAGAAAACTTAGAAAAATTTCAATAATTAGGATTCACCTCCCCTTGAGTTGAAACTTTGAACATTTGAACTTAGTGACATCCTCAGCCCCTAGAGAAATTTTCATTATTTTTTGAGGTCATTAGGTCCCCTAATTAATTTTCTAAGTCTTAAACCCTTAATTAAGCCTTTAAAACTTCTAAAAATTGTAATAAATCCAATTTAAATCCAAAAATTACATATAAACCCTCAAACTGACCAGAATTCAGTCCTTAATCTATGATAATTAAAAGCCCTTTGATTTGACAGCAATTTAAACCCTAATTTAATTTTAAGTGAAAACCAATATTTAATTAAGATAATTAATTAATAATAATATAAAAATCCAAAAATCTCCCAAACACTTGGGGATCCCTCCTTAGGTTATTCCTGACCTTTGGAGGTGTTTTCAAGAGATTGGGGATTTGTTTGAAGCAAAATCACAAAAGAGGCCCTCTAATTAAGAAATTCCTAAAATTCATTAAAATGTCCAAACTTCGATAATCCATAACTAATTCTAGAAAATCCAAATCACCCAAACTCACTTGCATTCAACTCATAATGATGTCTAGTATTTATTAAAAATATTAAATTCCAGAAATTTGCAATATTTTAAAAAGTCAACAAATCGGTCAACTTTAAGTCAAAACTAGTTCAAAACTTCAAACCTTCGTAATAAAATGTAGAAAAATCCGATTTCAACGTACTTACCTTCTAACTGATCGTAGTAAGGTCTAGTATTTTAATAAAATACAAACATTCCAGAATTTGAACTTAATCAAAAAGTCAATTTTCACCCCTTAATTAAATGATTAAAATATTCAAAAATTCATAAAAGCTCAAAATCATTCTAAAACTCAGAAAATATTGGTTTAATGCTTAAAACACTTAACAAATCCTTTAAAACACAACAACCACCCTAAAGTTGAAGTTTATTGGCTGGACTACTCCGGGCTGCGGGGCTAAGTGTCCTAAGGAGGCTGGTTCCTCGAGCCTGGTGGCAACGCCACGAATGGACGAATAAGTGTTATTTAAATCTTAAAATAGATTAATCTTTAATTATTTAACATTTTAAAAATCTCTAATTCAATTACATTAATTTGGTTTATCGGCTGGACTACTCCGGGCTGCGGGGCTAAGTGTCCTAAGGAGGCTGGTTCCTCGAGCCTGGTGGCACAACGCCACGAATCAATTAATGGCAAACTTAAATTAATCAAGCTTTAAAATCAGTAACTACTCATTTTTTATATTAATCCACTCCTTTAATTCCAACCAACTTAAATAACTTAATCAACCCCGATTGCTACTGGGTAACCCAGGCCTACGAGGCTATTAGCTTAGCCCCAAGGAAGGTGAAATAAACTTCACGGCCTCGGTGTGAAACAAAGGTAGTAATCAATTAACTTTTAAAATATGTCTAATTAAAATTCTTAATTCATTAATATTTAAATTTTAATTTAAATCCCCTTTTAAGCTTTAACAAATCCAAACTTTTAGACAACTTTAACTATCAAAACCACTTTAGGATCTACCCCAGCCACACGACCTTTCTCACACACTTTAGATGATGTGCTAGGACAACCAACTCTAGATCTAGGTTAGGCCGGTGTTTACTTTACTGCTGTGTGCCGGATTTTTCGTAGTTTTCACTGCATGTTGTGGATGAAATTGCTTTGCTGTGTCTGCTTACTTTTTCTGTACTCTGTGGATGGATTGATGTGTTTGGCGACTAGATTACCCTTAGGTTAGGTACGATCTGGATGTTGACACAGTTTTCTGCAGGTGGCCACGCTCATGCAGGGCAATATAAAAAGGGGGCAAATAAAAAAATGCATAAATATTATAAACTCTTTGCACAGGTGCTTCAGCTGCTAAAGCCCCCAAATAAAAAGAGCGTGGCCAGTGTGTTTACTTTCTTTTCTGCTCATATACAACTGCTTGGGAATAACTGCTTTTTTGCTTAGGATAACCCTGCAGGTGAGTCTAGATTTTTATTTTGATATCAATGTAATTTGTGCAAGTGTCAAGTGTTGTGAAAGTTTATTTTGAGTTGGGATACATAGATCCAAAGCTTGGATTCCAAAGAGGAAAGGATACCCCTTTGGGGAACACTCCTTTTCCATTTGGAAATCCAAATTTGGATCACCTCTTCCTTACCCAAAGAGGAAAGAGTGGCCTTCCCCTTAGAGGGAAGTGCCCTCTTATCCATTTGGGTAATCCACTACGAAGATTCCAAGAAGATTGAAGAAAAGGAGTCCAAAGAAGAATGAATTGAAGATTTGAAGACTTGAAGATTGAGAGTATCCCACTCAAAATAACTTGCGTCATTACTAGGCTTAGAATCCGGGTTGTTGTCAGTGGTGCCCGGCCACTTTACTTTCTGTAATATTCTGGTTTGTAATAAGCAAGGCAACTTGCCTATGGACATTTATTAATTAATTCATTTATTTGATGTGTTGATTTGATTGCCTTTAGGATTACTTGCTTTTACTAGTTTTTTGGCGATTGCATGCCGCTCTTTGTTTTCGCCTGGATACGTGAGGCTCGTGAGGGTGTGAAATTTTTATACTCATAATCTTAAAAGTCTAAAATTTTAGTGAGTCTAAATAACATAGAAAGATAACGAATCTAGGGAATTAGCCGGGGATCGACCCCGGGGTCGCATGCATATTTTTGCATTACTCTTTCCTTGCTTTAGACCCTTCCCCGCCTGCGGGTAGAGTCCGGATAGTCTGACCTATGAGGACGAGGTGCCGGACCTGGGGAAGTCCAGTCTTCTAAAAAATTATTTTATAAGCCTGTTTTTAAAAATTTCAAGCATATTTGATTTGAGGTTGTTAACCAGCATGCATTGCATTAGATACAAATTAAAGAGTCAAAATTTTAATTTCATAGTCCTTAGCATTTTAGCACCCAACATAAGTCAAAGGGGCCAATTAGGAGAATCTCTAGATGTCGGCCCCAACTTTCCAAAACTTTAATTACAACGTCCCTACCACTCTTTCATAAAAGACCGGATTCATGTATTTTAAATCGATTAGGTGGTTAGCTGGCTCCCCAATCCAGGCCGGGGTAAGTCCAGACCTTGCACTGCATTAGTTAGGATCGGACGACTGTGGTCCAGTGTCCAAAATAGATTTAGGATCCGGGGCAGATCTTTGATTATAAGACCCCAAACTTCGGGAATCTAATCCCAAATTTCTAATAAAATGCTCAACTCTAATTAAATATCATTTCAATCCAAAACATAAAGCCCAACACTTAGATTAAGTTGGGACACTTCCGGATGGTTCTGGAATCTCAAAGTGTCCCCTACCTCTCCTCCTTTAACTCCGTTAATAACTGCTCAATTTTGATCCATTCCCTTTTGATTTTCCAAAATTCACTTCTCTTTTGATATCACTCCTAGAAAATCTAAACAAATTTTGCCATTATTTTAATCGAGAGTTTTCGTAGGAGATTTTATCTCCCTACGATGTAATTAACTACGAGGGCTTGCGCTCGTAGGAGATTTAGAACCACACACGCACCTGATTTTAAAAATCGATTTTTCAAAACTCAATGGATTTCTTTGGGAAAATTTAAAATATTAGTGATCATTATTATCATATTCAAGAATTATCATCGAGTGATATTTTCTCCCTTCGGGGAGATATATCTTTCTTCGATAAGGCTTTGGATGTGAACCTAACGATCACACTTCTTGAATATTGTAGTTGGATATTCAGTTGAACCTCATTTTGACCCTTCGGGGTCATATGAATTCTCTTTAGCATCCGCTCACAATATTCAAGATGATTTCATAATTCTAAGTCTGAACACCGTTATGAAAGTTTATTTTCGTCCTTCGGGGTGATATACTCTTTCTAACGAGTCGATTCGACCTTAGAATTAGAACTTAACCTTAATCTTAAAATCCCCAAAGAAAACTAATATTTTTCAAAACCTGTTTTTTCAAAATTCCACCAACAAAAAAATGGCACGCCCGGTGGGACAAATCTCTCTCTCCATCTTTAATAATGGCAAAATTTTGTTTCATCGGTAGTCTTAACTACCTTTCTTCCGTTGGTCCCTTTGCCCATTTCTTCCTTGGGTTAGTGTGGCCAACATCTAAAATAATAATAAAACATTAAAAGAGAGGTTTCACCTCTAAATTTGATTTTATTTAGACTTCTGTTCTGATTTTGACCTTCTGCCCCAGCATAGCCTGTGAGGCGACAGTGTCAAATCAGATCTCTGGATATCCTTTTTTAATTTTATGGATTTATAGTCGATAAATTTTTCATTCAACATATAAATCCTTAAAATTGAAAAGCATTCAAAATTTTTGATTTCATTCCAAACTTGCTAGTTTTAACCCCCTCATTCCCCTTTGACTTCTAAGGGTGGGGAGGGTTAAACTATTCTTTTACTTGGGCTTTCTCACAATTCCATAAGCCTTCGGGCAAGGGGAAACTCTGTCCGTTGTGTTTTGGAATTTGTAAGAGAACCCATTTCAAATTTTCAAAATTTCTTCAAAGATTTTCTTAAACTCCAAGTTGACATATGTTACCCCATACGATTTCTTGTGGGCTAATATATGTCATACTTTCAAAAAATAATAATAAAATACTTTCTACTACTCTTTTCAAAAAATCTAATTTCAATCATTTTCTTTAACTTTCAGAAAATTTCAAATGGCTGGCCAACTGATTTTCTCCTTTGACCGAGAGTTGAATTCGACTGTTAATGACCAAGGGAGTACTGTTATCTTTGGAATGGGATTTAGTACTCTAGAGCTCTCTATGGATGGACACCAAATTGTGAGCCTGGATGCCAGTAAGGAAACTCCCCCAGTAGTTGAGTTAATTGTGGGATCTGCACCCACCTTGCCAGTAGTCAGTGATGATCAGGAACAGCCTGAACCAGTTGTTGAGCCTTCCACTGAAATTAAGTCTGTCTTTGAAGAAGGGTCTAGTTCTGGACTTAGATTCACCACTAAGAATCAGAAGAAGAATTATTTGAGGAGACTTAGGAAGAAAATCTCTAAGGCTAAGAGAGTCCTACCTTTTAAGACCTTGGCCCAAGTAGAACCTGAGGCTGTTGAGGAACTACCTATTCCTGCTTCCTCTCCCCTCCTAAAGGGAAGTCGCTTTTACCCCCTGGCTTCAGCTCAAGGGGAGGAGAGGATAGCTAGGATAGCCCGTTCTCCACCATGCCCGGTCGACTACTCGCCAAGAAGACTCAGAAAGAAAAACACCTTCAAAAGACAAGAACTTTGAGAAATATAATTCACACCTGCGCTGCACAGACCGGACAGACTAAAGAGGAATATGTGAAACAGTTAAAGGGAGTGATCTCACATCGCTTCCAAAAAGAAGTATTGAAGGAAGAAGCATCTGAAGCAAAGAATTTAACCCCTCAATTCGTTAGGAAGAATAAGAAGTATGCTAGACAGCCTGCTACTTCGGTGCTGGTTGATGGATATCACTGGGTGCCACGCCCTCTGTCCTCTCAAACAGAGGGTATTGTGTTGACTGGGTCCGAGAGAGGCCGCCAATTTACTGGTAGACCCCCGGTACCCCCACATAAACCTGTGAGATTGGCCTCAGTGATTGTCAAACCAAAGGGGGTTGAAGTTCAAAAGTCTGTGGATCTTAAAGGAAAAAGACATAAATCTCCTGAAAGGAGATATGTGCCAAAGAGAACTAAGTTGGAGAGTCTGCCACCACCTCCTAGAACTTCTAAGTTCATTCTGCAGCTCCAACGAGTTTCAATCAACCCTACTCCGAGTTCAGTTGAATTGATGGATGTTCAGGCTAGTACTCCAGTTGTTACAGTTGACAGTCCTACCACGGCCAGTTTAACCCCAGATCCAATAGTTACCGTTCCTGCTACCCCAGTTGATGATCCCCAAAGTCCGAGTGTCATTCCTAGGCCCCTTAGTCAGGTGTCTGAGGACCTTACCTTACCGGATGTGGGAACTATCACTTTACAAGCTCCTACTTCCCCTGAGGAATATGTCCCTCTCCCTGTAGAGGATGCCACTCTTCTGACTACCAGCTTTGGGATAGTCGAAGAGGAGAGAGTTGACCAGGATTTAGAGATGGAAGATGAGCCAGATACAAAGTCTCAACCAGATCCTAATCCAAAACTTACAGAAATCATTGCCCTTATGGATTCTGAAGAGTTGTTTGATATGGCTGAGTATAAAGGATACTTACCCCTCGACCCTAAATCAATTGGGGATAGACCGGTCGAGGAGGTAGTTCAAGAAATAAGAAACATCTTGTTGAACAAAGAAGGAATGGCTTCTTTTGACCCTGATATGGATGATCTCCTTGGAAATGAAGATGATTATGTTGGAGGCATTCATGTGGTTGAGACTAGAGGGTCTAATAAAGAAGCTGAGCCCAGCAAACGCCGATTTGTTAAAGATGATGATCCGCATGCTGTTGAGTCAGAATCAGATGAGTCTGTGAAAGATAAGGATGAAGAACATATAAAGAACTTGGAGACTCAGCTTGCTACCATGATGTCACAAGTTAGAGAAATGCAAGAAAAGTTGGACAAATCACAGCAAGAGTCTTTTGTGATTCACCAATCAGCTCGAGAGCTCACAGAAAAGGCCAAAAGGGCAGAGCTTAAATCCAGACCTCTCGAGTCACCACCTGCGACTCTCCCTTGTCCAGTAGAGACACCTCCAGTTCACCCTACAGTTTCCACCATTCCTCCGATCCCACCTCAGAAGGATATCAAGCAGTTAATTGAGGACCAGGTAAGGGAGGCCTTAGCCCATGCTCAAGGAACTGTGTCTATTGCAAAGGGTAGACCCTACCCCGAGGAATATGACCTAGTTCCTTATCCAAAGGGCTTTGTGCCACCAACTTTTAAAGTTTTCACCGGAATTGAAAATCCGAGACAGCATCTGGCCCACTTCCGAGCAAGCTGTTGCAATGCAGGAGGGTCAGATGCTCTACTATTTCGCCAATTTGTAAGTAGTCTATCTGGCATTGCTTTTGAATGGTACGCCGATCTGCCCAACGGTTCAGTAAGAACCTTTAGCGACCTAGAAAACCTCTTTCTTAAGAGATTTTCCGGAGCGCAACAACGCACCACCGTGGGCGATCTCGTGGTTGAAAAGCAAAAGCCGGGAGAGTCTCTAGTTGAGTACATCTTGAGGTGGCGAAACCTCTCGATGAAGTGTGAACCCCAGTTGCAAGAACAACATGCTGTGGAGATTCTTTTGAAGAATATCCACGGTCCTGTTGCTTTTCTCCTGAAGGGTTTCACTATTAAAACTTTTGAGAAACTTCTTAATAAGGCTAGCAATTTGCAGGAAGAGGCTCCTAGGATGCCATTCTTACGAGAGCAGTCTGAAGAAAGGAAGGGTCCAAAACTGGTGAAGACATTTGAAAAGAAAGCTGTGGTCTCAGCAGTAGATAAAGGAAAGAGGCCAATGGTTAGTCAGCCTAGCACTCCACTTCCACCACAGCCGCCTCAGAAGCAGCCCTTTCAGATAGTTCCTCAATATACTAGAGATCCCTCTTTCATCCCTTTTAGAGAGAGATTGGCAAAACCTTATCCATTTAAAAGGGAGTCAGTTAAGAAGATCTTCAGGAGTCTGTTAAAGAAACCGGATTTCCAGTTGCCAGAGGCTAGAAGGCCTGAGGATGAGAGCAAGAAAGATGATCCCAAGTACTGCCCCTACCACAGGATGCTTAGTCACCCTCTTGAGGACTGCGTTGTGTTCAAAGATTGGCTTGAGAGGAACTACACCCAAGGTAACATCATAATACCTAAGGAATACTTGGTCGATCCAGAAAAGGCTTCAATTAAGACCATTTCAGGTAATCCTCTTAACTCTTCTTGTTTTGTTGAAGATGGTTGGGACATTGCTTTGTCCCGGGCACTTAAAAAGTCGATTAACAAGTCTTTTCATCTTTCTCAACAGCTGACTACGATAGCCCAGGCCCCGGTGTGGAAGGTTGACCTGGACGCTTCGCAGAAGGATGTTGAGCCACTTCCCTCTCCAGTAGTCTTAGGAACTACTGAGAAAAATGTGAAAAAAGAAAAATCTGATTTTGTAGAGAGGAAGTGTGTAGATGAGAGATGTATTAGAATGGCGGATGGCGGTGTTAAAACCCTTTCCCCTCTTTTGTTATCTGACTTTTACTTTGCCCCATCAAAGGCGAAGGGTCAAAAGATGAATAAAAAACATCCTTCTACTTCTGTCTTGATGATTAACCATGAATCTCAAATGCAAATTGATGACTCTCCTGCTTTGAATCAAACTCCTAATGAACCAAATATTGAGGCTAATCAAACCAACCTCACTGAATCGACTATTCAAGAAGAGGTCGAATTTGAAGCTTTATCAGAAAGTGATTTCCCTCAAATTAATTTCCAAGGAAATCCTATCTTGATAGAACTTTCAGATTCTGACTCGCTTTCAGAAAATGATGATCCGACACCTATGGTGTGTGTAGACACTGCTCTAGTTTGCCCGCCCGAAGACATCGAGCAGGTGCAACTCCGTGGCGGTAAAGTCTTACCCCCTAGGATGCCCCCTCAGGATAAAGGCAAGCAACCTTCATTCGAAATTTTAAGTCCGGATTCCCCTCAACAACCAGAATCTCCTTTAATTCCTCCGGGTTTCGAGTCTGTCGTTCCTAAGGTTGATTATAATGTTCTAGCCCACCTTAGGAAGTTGCCAGCAAAATTAAGTATTTATGACGCCCTCCTTCTTTCCAAAGAAATGAGGGAGTCTTTAATTAAAGCACTTCTCGATCCCGAGATTTGCTTAACACAGTTGGCTGCAACTTCAGAAGGTGAGGCTCTCTACTTCAAAGAGGTCCCTGGGGTTACCTTTTCAGACGAAGATTTACTCTTGAGAACTGCTGACCACAATCGTCCCCTCTACATTACTGTAGATGTGGGAAATTTCAAGTTATCAAGAGTCCTTGTTGATCCGGGTGCATCGGTCAACGTGATGAACATAAAGACCCTTGCTTATCTCAGAGTTGATACTAGCAAGCTTTCAACCGACAGGTTGGTGCTTCGTGGGTTCAACGAGAAGGGCGAGAGAGCTTTAGGTTCGATCACTCTACTCCTAGAAATAGGAGGTTTAAAAACTGAAGCTAAATTTCATATAATTGATTCGACTACGTCCTTTAACGCACTTCTAGGTAGACCTTGGATTCACGAATATAGAATGGTTCCATCTACCCTACACCAATGCATTAAGTATCAACGAGATGGCATTGAACATGTGATTAAGGGTGATTTGCAACCATTCTCAATTCAAGAAATTGGGATCTACGAAGATGCTGCATATTTCGTACCAAAAGGGTCCTCGTCCCGTTCTAAATTAGAGATCAAATTTGAGGAGAAAATGGTTGAACAAAAATTCAACCAAAAGAAAGAAAAAGATAAGAATATCAATCAAGAAATGATTCAATCGAGTAGTGAAGACGACTCTGATATTGTTGTCCTTAGACCTCCAAGCACATTACCTCAAAGAGGTGGGAGGATGGCTTTAAGGGCACGAGGTCGAGGCCGCGCTTCATTAGACAGGAGAGCAGCACCCGTATATATTGATTTGGAATCAGATTCCGATAGTGAACTAGAAAGTCAAGGTGCTGCCCTCTCTCTCGATTATCAAAGCATAAATACTCCTCCAAAATTTGATCTCACCTTAGACCAGGACAGTGACCCTGAGGTAGATATTTCAAAAGTTAAAAGTGACGAGCCTGAATTAACAATGTATGAAAAGCTCACTAGAAGGATTGAGGCCCTTTCTCTGACCCCACTGTCGGCAGGCAGGGTTGTAGGGTTAGAAGTCAAAGTGGCCCCCAACTTGGATGGTGAAGTTAAGAAAGTCCAGAAATTCTTTCCTGGCTCCTCCTCCGCAAGGGACGAAGGTGATGTAACCCTTGAGGAGGCAGATTTTAATGAATTAATGGAATTACCTTTCGGCTACTTCCCTGTTTGTGTAAAAAATACTTTTTCTAAAGGTTCTGTACCATACCGATGGACTAAGGGTCAAGCTAGATACCACGAGAACATTTGGCGAACAAAAATAAATAAAAATCCAACAAGTGGTATTGGCTTTGGGACCGTTAGTTCATTTGATGATGATGAGTATTGCCTAATGATAACTTACCATCTCGATTCTCCAAATGTCCCTACAGATCCTCCTTGTCCTTTGGATGGACTCTGTTTGGAGACTTTAGACGATCCCGATGATCTTCAAGTTCGGGATGCACCCCCTGAATTTGAAGAGGAAATTAAGTCGACAGTCGATGAGTTAAGAGAAATTAACTTGGGAAACGATGATGACCCCCGTCCGATTTTTATAAGTACTCTGTTAAGCGAGGGTGAAACTCAAGACTTAATCCAGTTGTTATTCGAGTTTAGGGACTGCTTTGCCTGGACATATGACGAAATGCCAGGTTTGCCTGCTGAGGTAGCAGTTCACAAACTTGGGGTTCGGCATGATGCCATCCCTGTTAAACAAGCTCCTCGACGCATGCGCTTAGAGATTGAGCAACAAGTCGTTTCTGAAGTTAAGAAATTGGCAGAGGCCGGATTCATTCGAGAGGAACAATACCCCTCTTGGGTGGCCAGCGTCGTGCCAGTTCGGAAGAAAAATGGTCAGATTCGGATTTGTGTCGACTATAGGGATCTGAATAAGGCATGCCCTAAGGATGAGTTCCCTTTACCAATACCAGAACTCATGGTGGACATTGCCTCCTCACATGCTATTTTCTCCTTCATGGATGGCTCGTCGGGTTATAACCAAATCAAGATGGCCCCTGAAGATGAGAGAAATACGGCGTTCAGAACCCCTATTGGAATCTTTTGTTATAAGGTAATGCCATTCGGCCTAAAGAATGCCGGAGCAACCTACCAACGGGCCATGACCCGTATCTTTGACGACTTAATTCATAATCAAGTTGAATGTTATATTGATGATTTAGTTGTCAAGAGCAAGGTTAAAGAGGCTCACCTGCATGACTTAAGAGTTGTTTTCGAACGGTTGCGCCGCTACGATTTGAAAATGAACCCCTTGAAGTGCGCCTTCGGCGTCGCTTCAGGAAAATTCTTAGGATTCGTAGTGAGGCACCGCGGAATCGAGATAGATCCTGCTAAAATTGAAGCCATCTTAGATATGCCATCCCCTAAGAGCCTTACTCAATTAAGGTCTCTACAAGGTAGATTGGCATATATAAGGAGGTTTATTTCTAATCTTTCCGGGAGATGTCAACCCTTTTCTGTCCTTGCGAAAAAGGATACTAAATTCGTATGGGGCGAGAAGTGTCAAAATGCTTTTGATGATATCAAACAATACCTGTCTAACCCGCCAGTCTTGGCAGCTCCGATTCCCGGAAAGCCATTAATCCTCTACACCGCAGCTCTAGATGAGTCTTTAGGTGCTCTGTTGGCTCAAGTTAACGACGAGGGAAAAGAGAATGCTCTCTACTACCTTAGTCGAAGACTCCTTCCTACTGAAATTCGATACCCGTCAATTGAGAAGCATTGTCTTGCTCTGGTTTTTGCAGCTCAGAAACTAAGGCATTACATGCTTTCTCACTCAATTAGTTTGATTTCAAAAGTTAATCCTTTGCAATATCTTATGACCCGACCTACTTTGTCAGGACGTCTAGCTCGTTGGTCTATGATATTGTTGCAATTTGAGATTACTTTCACTCCCCTTCGTGCTGTGAAAGGACAGGCTGTCGCCGATTTTCTGGCAGCACACCCGCTGCCAGCAGATTCTCCTCTGAACGATGACTTACCCGACGAACAAATCATGAGTTTGGGGGAATCTGGCGAGGCCATCTGGGAATTATATTTTGATGGGGCAGCATCCTCTCGTAGGATTGCGACCCAACAATCTGTAATTCCTGGAAAGGCTGGAGTCGGTTTAATTTTTATTACACCAGAAAAAGGAATGATGCATTTTTCCTACCACTTATCGGAGCCTTGCACAAACAACGAAGCTGAATACGAAGCTCTGATAACTGGTTTGGAACTTGCAATTCTAATGGAGATTAAAGAGATTAAGATCTTTGGAGATTCCCAACTAGTTATTAACCAAGTCGCCGGAACTTATAAAGTCTTGAATCCGAATCTCCTAAAATATCACCAGTACACGCTTCACTTGTTGGAACAAATTCCCATTGCTACTTTGTATAGGGTTCCCCGTGGAAGCAATTCTGCGGCGGATGCCTTAGCAAAACTTGCAAAGGAATTTGCATGTCCTGAGGAGGATTCCATCCCTATAGAGATACAGGGTCGTAATACCCTTTCTCTTATAGATTTGGAACATATTAGTAAGACTCCCCTTCAGATCCTTTCTGCCTCTTCGACGACTGACGAAGAAGGCGATTGGAGACGACCCTTAGTCGATTACCTTAAGGAAGGGAAGCTTCCCCAGGATAAATCACTCTCCAACCAGATTAAGAAACGTGCCCTCTCATATGCACTAGTTAACGATCTGTTGTACCGTCGGTCCTTTGATCACATGTGGCTGCGCTGTTTGAACAAGCGAGAAGCCCAGAAAATTGTTAATGAAGTTCATTCAGGACTGTGCGGTGCTCATCAATCGGGTCCAAAAATGAAATTAAAGATTAAAAGACTTGGATACTACTGGCCTACAATGATTGACGATTGCATGAATACTGCAAAGCTCTGTCATCAATGTCAGGTCCATGGTGTGGTTTTACATCAGCCGCCTAATGTGTTACACCCTACGATAGCCTCGTGGCCCTTTGAAAGTTGGGGCACGGATATCATTGGGCCGATTGACCCTCCCTCCGCGAGAGGTCATCGTTTCATATTAGCAGCGACTGATTACTTTTCAAAGTGGGCGGAAGCAATTCCCCTACGAAACGTAACATCACACCATGTCTTAAAATTCTTTCGTGACCATATTGTATATCGATTCGGCGTACCCCGCAGAATCATATCCGATAATGGGTCCGCATTCAAGTCTACAAAAATCAATAGTTTGTAAGGCGCCATAATATTGATTGGAGATATTCGACGATCTATTACCCTCGGGCGAATGGATTGGCCGAGGCCTTCAACAAAACCTTGGTGCAAATTGTCAAAAAGACCCTTGATGATAACAAACGGCAGTGGGATGAGCGGTTGGTGGAAGCTCTGTGGGCTTATCGTACCACTTATAGAACCCCGACCCAATCCACCCCGTTTGCACTAGTGTATGGATCTGAGGCTGTTCTACCCTTGGAAATACAAATCCCTTCGCTTAGAATTGCAGTTCAGAATCAAATTACCAATGAACAAAATGCAAGACTACGATTGGAAGAACTCGAAGGCCTTGAAGAGCGACGTCTCCAAGCTCAACAAAGTTTAGAGTTGTATAAATCCCGTATGGTTCAAGCCCATGATAAGTTAGTGCGACCTAGGACCTTCCAAGCGGGAGACTTGGTTTTGGTCCTTCGGAGGCCTATCTTGGCCCATCGGAAGTTGGGAGGCAAATTTGAACCTACATGGGAAGGACCCTTCGTTATAGAGACTGTCTACGAAGGAGGCTCGTATCAGTTAGTAGATTGTAAAGGGAACCACCCAATGCTACCTGTTAATGGGCGTTTCCTTAAGAAATACTATGCTTGATGTAGCTCATTTTATCAATCAATAAAACTTTCTTTTCTTGATTTATAGCTTGATTCTACCTTTTTTTTAAGTTAAGTTTTTAACGCTCTTCGCCTTTTCCTTAAGGTTAGGTCCTTCCTTCCCTTAGGATTAGACCCGCTAGTGGTGGAGTACGCCCTCTGTGGCACCACCCTGGCATTTCACCCGGGGATTAGTGGTGGAGTACGCCCTTCGTGGCACCATCCTGATTCCCATTCGCTAGTGATGGAGTACGCCCTTCGTGGCACCATCCTAGTTTGCCAGTTAATTTGCCTATTTGGAGTAAGTCTTCTATCAGCATCCTATAGGCCTAAGGTTGGGTGATGCCCTTCCTTAGACCCAAGGCTAGGTATTCCCTACCTTGGTTTCCAGTTGATCCGTCTACTAGGAGTAAGTCTTCTATCAGCATCCTGTAGACCTAAGGTTGGGTGATGCCCTTCCTTAGACCCAAAGCTAGGTATTCCCTACTTTGGTTTCCAGTTAATCTGCCTATTTGGAGTAAGTCTTCTATCAGCATCCTATAGGCCTAAGGTTGGGTGATGCCCTTCCTTAGACCCAAGGCTAGGTATTCCCTACCTTGGTTTCCAGTTGATCCGTCTACTAGGAGTAAGTCTTCTATCAGCATCCTGTAGACCTAAGGTTGGGTGATGCCCTTCCTTAGACCCAAAGCTAGGTATTCCCTACTTTGGTTTCCAGTTAATCTGCCTATTTGGAGTAAGTCTTCTATCAGCATCCTATAGGCCTAAGGTTGGGTGATGCCCTTCCTTAGACCCAAGGCTAGGTATTCCCTACCTTGGTTTCCAGTTGATCCGTCTACTAGGAGTAAGTCTTCTATCAGCATCCTGTAGACCTAAGGTTGGGTGATGCCCTTCCTTAGACCCAAAGCTAGGTATTCCCTACTTTGGTTTCCAGTTAATTTGCCTATTTGGAGTAAGTCTTCTATCAGCATCCTATAGGCCTAAGGTTGGGTGATGCCCTCCCTTAGACCCAAGGCTAGGTATTCCCTACCTTGGTTTCTCTAGTTTTCTTGTCTACTTGGAGTAAGTCTTCTATCAGCATCCTGTAGACCTAAGGTTGGGTGATGCCCTTCCTTAGACCCAAGGTTAGGATATTCCCTACCTTGGTTTTACCAGTTTTCCTTATCCAATAGGTGTAAGCCTTTTCATTAGCATCCTATAGGTTTGAGGTTGGGAGATGATCTCCCTTCTATTCTCAAAATTCTACTTCCATTCGGTCAACGCCAATGTGTGCAGTAGAAGTTCCTTCTACCACACACATTGGGGGTCCATTTGTTGACCTCATTTTTGTATGAGGTCACTAAGACCCATCCAGAATCCAGATTTAATCCTAGACCCTAGGATCCACTCTAGACTTTAGGATCTTTCCTAGAACTAGACTTTAGAGCCTATTCTAGAGCCTAGGATCCCTTTAAATCCTAGATCTTAGAACTCTCCTAAATCTTAGGATCACTCCAACTTCAAATCAAACTCCACCTTTGATCAACCTCAATTTTAAATCAATTTCTATATTTAATCCATTTCAATTTTAATTTGATTCCTACCTATGACCAATTTGAATCCCAAACTCCATCCAATTCAAATCCAAATCATTCAAACTTAAATCCATTCCTAAATCCAGGAGTTTAAACTCAAATTCAAACCTTTAAGGCCCTGTCCTAAACACCCTTTTCAGAGATTTTTCAAACATTTCAAAACCCAGTCAAATGGCCTCTGATTCAGGGTCTATCACTTGCAAAGTGATAAGACATGTCTCTAAAGGCTACCCTCCAATTTTGAGCTCATTCTGAGGGCTCTAACCCCAGAATCTGAATTAAAATTCAAAGGCTGTAAAACCTTCAAATATTTACAGCCTATGCCACTGAGCCTAACCCCTTTGAGATCTTGACCTTGGAACCCTTATCCAAGCCTCCAATCACTTCCAGATCCTTGATTTTAACCCATTGAGCAGTAAACTGCATTTTTCAAACCCTTTTTGACCTTAGTTGACCAATAGGTCAAAATTGACCAAAACACCCCTATGGGGCTCAAATGGGGATTTCAAAGCCAAATGAGCTCCAAATGGGATGCAACCACCTTTGACAAATTTCAAATGTCATTTCAAATCTTTTGAACCCATTTCCAACCCTTGAGTCAACCTGGTTGACCAAGTCAACTGGTTTGACCCAAGAGGCCCTTTAAGGGTCCAAACATGTGTTTTGACCCAAATGACCTCTTTAAGTCACCCAACCACTTCCATTGACCTCAAAATATCATTTCAAACCTGTTGAGCCCAAACCCAGACCCTGGGTCAACCTGGTTGACCAAGTCAACCCAGGTTGACCAAACAGGCCCTTAGGGACTCAAATAGGGATTTTGATCAATTTGACCTCCCCAGACCCAGGAACCACCCTCAATGTTCTTCAAATGTCTTTTCAAACCTGTCCAGCCCAGACTTACCCACTGGGTCAACCTAGTTGACTCAGTCAACATGGTTTGACCCAATGGATCCTTAAGGTTTCAAATGAACCATTCTCAACCTATTTAACCACGTCAGTATCTTCAAACCCTCAAAATCATTCTATTCAAAGCCTTGAACATTTCTAAACCCATTTTGAGCTCAACCCAACTTGGTTTGACTGAGTCAACCTTCAATCCTTGGTCAAATTTGTGATGGCATTTGTTCCTATCCCTTCTAGCTTTGACTTTGAACTCTTGACCCTTGATTAAATCATTCCAATTATTCCTCCACCTCCTCAAGTGCCACATCACCAATTTTGACCTGGTTGACTGGTCAAATCAAGTCAACAAAGCCTTAAATCCCTCTTTGAATTGGTCAAACCTCCCATTTTGACCTCAAAGAGTGTGAGTTTAGGCTTGGAGCTTCTCCAACCTGTAGCCTTGACCCCTCCTATGCCATGTCAGCACCCATTGACCAGTTGACTGGTCAACTTGGTCAAACCCAAGCTTAAACCTCTTCTAGAAGGCCTTATCACATGCAAAACCCTTTTCCTTGATTTAAGCTGCTTTAGGCCGACCCCTTTATGCCCTAAAGCTCACTTGGAGCTCTCCTAACCAAGCTCAGGGCCTGGTTTAGCCATAAGTGGCAATGCCTCCTCTCACTCATCCCAAGTCCACCCAATAGGAGCAAGGCTTGTCCAGCCCTTTCCGCAGCCTTCCAGCTTTCCCAGGGAGAGGTGGCATCATCTGGAGAGCCCCTGCATCAATCCTAGCCGTCCAATCTAGCCCAGCCCGTTTGAATAGGGAGAAAGGCACCTTTTGAGGTGAATTGATCAAAGCAGCCTCTCTCACTAACCCTAGCCTCCCAGACCGAGCTCTCAGTTCGTTTCGAACCTCCAGAGCTTCCTCTACCTCCCCACTACAAAATCCAAGTGGTTGCACGTCACCGGCGGCGAGTTCTCCGGCGAAACCACCACCTAGACCGTCCCAAGCTTCTAGCAGTCGATCCAGACGTGTTCGAGCTCGGATTTCTGCTGGGGATCTTCACTTGGACAATCTACAAGCTCATCAATCCAGAACTTTCGAAGATCTAACGGTATAACTCCCTAAAACCCTAGATCTAGGTCACATTAGTTAGATTTAAATAGCTTTATGATGTTAGGGTTTTAGCTAAAACGATATATTCCCCATCATTTCTGTTCATCTCTACTCCATGTGTTTAAAATTTCAAGTAAAATGATCGATCCGATCGAGAGAACGAGGCAAAAGAAATTTCTAGGGCGTCACTCACGGTTTCCGGTGAGTGTACGTTTTCTGGACCGTTGATCGTTCGATCAACGGTCCAGATCGAGCCCTCCCGCGGTCTGATCCGACCGCGCGTTCGATCTGTCGTTCGATCAGCCGTTCGGCGACATCTGAGCCCTCTGATCAGAGACCGCGGAATCAAATCCCACCGTCTGATCTCGTCCCGCAGAGATCAACCGCGGGATTTGATCTCATCCGTTGGATCAGACTCGCCGTGATCCAACGGCTGCCACGCGCCGCTGACGTGGTTAAGTGAAAACCGCGTGAAGCGGCCCGCGGCCGACGCGTGTCCCCCGCCGTCACGCGGTTTCGAGCCCGCGAATCCGATCGCGCCATCTGTCCTGCCGCGCCGCCTTTTATTAAAAAAATCATTTTAAATCCTATTTTATTAGCAGAACTTCAAAAAATGATATTAAATCAAATATAAATCCAAAAAATAAGTATAAATATCAAATTGTTCAGAATTTCATCTAGTTTATTTTAAAAATAAAATCAAACTGTTTTGGTTATTATTTTATTAGTAATTTAAGAAATACAGAGAACTATATTTTATTTTTAATTAATTATATATAAGTTATTTTTATATGAAACTTGGCATGCATGTCTTTGAGTGTGTCACTGACCTCCAGGAAAATTTTCAAAATTATTTGAGTAGGTTTTGATATTAATTGAAATTATTTGAGTATTTTAATAATTTATTAATATTTGACTAAATGATTGAATATTTTGAAAATTAATTTTTTTTTTTTTATTATTATCAACTTCTTTGGAGATCAGTGGGTCTTTCAACCCCTCAAAGTTTACTTTAATAATATTTTCAATTATTTTATAATATATATACTTATATATATATACATTTATATATTTATACATTTTGAATTCTATTTTGAGGCTATACATATTTAAATCTTTAAATATTTGAGAAGTCACTTGAGATCTTAAATATTGATTGAGCATGTTTGAATAGAAATGAAGGGGATGATTAGTGAATAATCATTTCTTGATTATTCACTAATTTTGTCTTAATTATGTTAATTAGTTAATTGCATGCTTAAGGTGCACACACCACCTAGTCTAGGTTCTCCTAGATCTAAGGACTTGCTTGTTTGCTATTGTGTATGTATGCCATGTTTATTCAAAGGGTTAGAGGAACTTTGATTTGAACCTATTCAAAACTAGTGACATAATTAAGGACAATAATTAAGGACTCATGTATAGAAAACTTAGAAAAATTTCAATAATTAGGATTCACCTCCCCTTGAGTTGAAACTTTGAACATTTGAACTTAGTGACATCCTCAGCCCCTAGAGAAATTTTCATTAATTTTTGAGGTCATTAGGTCCCCTAATTAATTTTCTAAGTCTTAAACCCTTAATTAAGCCTTTAAAACTTCTAAAAATTGTAATAAATCCAATTTAAATCCAAAAATTACATATAAACCCTCAAACTGACCAGAATTCAGTCCTTAATCTGTGATAATTAAAAGCCCTTTGATTTGACAGCAATTTAAACCCTAATTTAATTTTAAGTGAAAACCAATATTTAATTAAGATAATTAATTAATCAATAATATAAAAATCCAAAAATCTCCCAAACACTTGGGGATCCCTCCTTAGGTTATTCCTGATCTTTGGAGGTGTTTTCAAGAGATTGGGGATTTGTTTGAAGCAAAATCACAAAAGAGGCCCTCTAATTTAGAAATTCCTAAAATTCATTAAAATGTCCAAACTTCGATAATCCATAACTAATTCTAGAAAAATCCAAATCACCCAAACTCACTTGCATTCAACTCATAGTGATGTCTAGTATTTATTAAAAATATTAAATTCCAGAAATTTGCAATATTTTAAAAAGTCAACAAATCGGTCAACTTTAAGTCAAAACTAGTTCAAAACTTCAAACCTTTGTAATAAAATGTAGAAAAATCCGATTTCAACGTACTTACCTTCTAACTGATCGTAGTAAGGTCTAGTATTTTAATAAAATACAAGCATTCCCAGAATTTAAACCTAATCAAAAAGTCGATTTTCAACCCCTTAATTAAATGATTAAAATATTCAAAAATTCATAAAAGCTCAAAATCATTCTAAAACTCAGAAAATATTGGTTTAATGCTTAAAACACTTAACAAATCCTTTAAAACACAACAACCACCCTAAAGTTGAAGTTTATTGGCTGGACTACTCCGGGCTGCGGGGCTAAGTGTCCTAAGGAGGCTGGTTCCTCGAGCCTGGTGGCACAACGCCACGAATCAATTAATGGCAAACTTAAATTAATTAAGCTTTAAAAATCAATAACTAACTCATTTTTGTATTAATCTACTCCTTTAATTCCAACCAACTTAAATAACTTAATCAACCCCGATTGCTACTGGGTAACCCAGGCCTACGAGGCTATTAGTTTAGCCCCAAGGAAGGTGAAATAAACTTCACGGCCTCGGTGTGAAACAAAGGTAGTAATCAATTAACTTCTAAAATATCTCTAATTAAAATTCTTAATTCATTAATATTTAAATTTTAATTTAAATCCCCTTTTAAGCTTAACAAACCCAAACTTTTAGACAACTTTAACCAATCACCAACTTTAGGATCTACCCCTGCCACACGACCTTCTACACACACTTTAGATGATGTGCTAGGACAACCAACTCTAGATCTAGGTTAGGCCGGTGTTTACTTTACTGCTGTGTGCCGGATTTTTCGTAGTTTTCACTGCATGTTGTGGATGAAATTGCTTTGCTGTGTCTGCTTACTTTTTCTGTACTCTGTGGATGGATTGATGTGTTTGGCGACTAGATTACCCTTAGGTTAGGTACGATCTGGAATGTTGACACAGTTTTCTGCAGGTGGCCACGCTCATGCAGGGCGATATAAAAAAGGGGGCAAATTAAAAAAATGCATAAATATTATAAATTCTTTGCACAGGTGCTTCAGCTGCTAAAGCCCCCAAATAAAAAGAGCGTGGCCAGTGTGTTTACTTTCTTTTCTGCTCATATACAACTGCTTGGGAATAACTGCTTTTTTTTTATATTAATTGCTTAGGATAACCCTGCAGGTGAGTCTAGATTTTTATTTTGATATCAATGTAATTTGTGCAATTGTCAAGTGTTGTGAAAGTTTAGTTTGAGTTTGGGATACATAGATCCAAAGCTTGGATTCCAAAGAGGAAAGGATACCCCTTTGGGGAACACTCCTTTTCCATTTGGAAATCCAAATTTGGATCACCTCTTCCTTACCCAAAGAGGAAAGAGTGGCCTTCCCCTTAGAGGGAAGTGCCCTCTTATCCATTTGGGTAATCTACTACGAAGATTCCAAGAAGATCAAAGAAAAGGAGTCCAAAGAAGAATGAAGTTGAAGATTTGAAGACTTGAAGATTGAGAGTATCCCACTCAAAATAACTTGCGTCATTACTAGGCTTAGAACCCGGGTTGTTGTCAGTGGTGCCCGGCCACTTTACTTTCTGTAATATTCTGGTTTGTAATAAGCAAGGCAACTTTGCCTATGGACATTTATTAATTAATTCATTTTATATCTGATGTGTTGAAATGATTGCCTTTAGGAATTACTTGCTTTTACTAGTTTTTTTGGCGATTGCATGCCGCTCTTTGTTTTTGCCTGGATACGCGAGGCTCGTGAGGGTGTGAAATTTTTATACTCATAATCTTGAAAGTCTAAAATTTTAGTGAGTCTAAATAACATAGAAAGATAACGAATCTAGGGAATTAGCCGGGGATCGACCCCGGGGTCGCATGCATATTTCTGCATTACTCTTTCCTTGCTTTAGACCCTTCCCCGCCTGCGGGTAGAGTCCGGATAGTCTGACCTATGAGGACGAGGTGCCGGACCTGGGGAAGTCCAGTCTTCTAAAAAAATTATTTTATAAGCCTGTTTTTAAAAATTTCAAGCATATTTGATTTGAGGTTGTTAACCAGCATGCATTGCATTAGATACAAATTAAAGAGTCAAAATTTTTAATTTC
The DNA here is from genome assembly GCA_016618105.1 of Dendrobium huoshanense. Taxonomy (NCBI): domain Eukaryota; kingdom Viridiplantae; phylum Streptophyta; class Magnoliopsida; order Asparagales; family Orchidaceae; genus Dendrobium; species Dendrobium huoshanense. The sequence goes on along the minus strand of CM028356.1, from coordinate 51,265,878 downwards.
ATAGTCCTTAGCATTTTAGCACCCAACATAAGTCCATGGGGCCAATTAGGAGAATCTCTAGATGTCGGCCCCAACTTTCCAAAACTTTAATTACAACGTCCCTACCACTCTTTCATAAAAGACCGGATTCATGTATTTTAAATCGATTAGGTGGTTAGCTGGCTCCCCAATCCAGGCCGGGGTAAGTCCAGACCTTGCACTGCATTAGTTAGGATCGGACGACTGTGGTCCAGTGTCCAAAATAGATTTAGGATCCGGGGCAGATCTTTGATTATAAGACCCCAAACTTCGGGAATCTAATCCCAAATTTCTAATAAAATGCTCAATTCTAACTAAATATCATTTCAGTCCAAAACATAAAGCCCAACACTTAGATTAAGTTGGGACACTTCCGGATGGTTCTGGAATCTTAAAGTGTCCCCTACCTCTCCTCCTTTAACTCTGTTAATAACTGCTCAATTTTGATCCATTCCCTTTTGAGTTTCCAAAATTCACTTCTCTTTTTGATATCACTCCTAGAAAATCTAAACGAAATTTTGCCATTATTTTAATCGAGAGTTTTCGTAGGAGATTTTATCTCCATACGATGTAATTAACTACGAGGGCTTGCGCTCGTAGGAGATTTAGAACCACACACGCATCTGATTTTAAAAATCGATTTTTCAAAACTCAATTGGATTTATTTGGGAAAATTTAAAATATTAGTGATCATTATTATCATATTCAAAGAATTATCATCGAGTGATATTTTCTCCCTTCGGGGAGATATATCTTTCTTCGATAAGGCTTTGGATGTGAACCTAACGATCACACTTCTTGAATATTGTAGTTGGATATTCAGTTGAACCTCATTTTGACCCTTCGGGGTCATATGAATTTCTCTTTAGCATCCGCTCACAATATTCAAGTTGGATTTCATAATTCTAAGTCTGAATACCGTCATGAAAGTTTATTTTCGTCCTTCGGGGTGATATACTCTTTCTAACGAGTTGATTCGACCTTAGAATTAGAACTTAACCTTAATATTAAAATCCCCAAAGAAAACTAATATTTTTCAAAACCTGTTTTTTCAAAATTCCACCAACAATTGGTTCCTTCATAAGTGATACATAATCTATCCCAAATCTTTTTATCAGTTAAACAAGTAGAAACATACATGTAATCCTCAGATTTTAAAGCACAGAAAAAATAGTTGAAACATTTTGCATTCAATTGGGCTAAATCTCTTTCATCGAAAGTCCATTCAGTAAAAGCAACTTCAATTTTAACACCATTAATTTCACGAGAAGGTGAAGAATAACCTTCTTTGATAAGCATCCACATGTGATAATTAGTTGATTATAAAAAAGTTGACATGCGGGTTTTTCAAAAATCAAAAGGTAAGTAGTCAAACAATGGAGGTCGTGTAATTGAATAACCTTCATTAGTGTTTCGATTCTCAAAGTTAGCCATTGATCAAATTCAAAAGCTTTTAAAAACTTATTTTATGAAAAGATGTTCTGATACCACTTGAAAGTTCGTTAGGGATGTTAAGCCCTATAGAACTAGCCCAAGCTAACCAAGAGGGGGGGTGAATTGGTATTTTAAAAAATTCTTTTCCCAAAGAAGTAAAATCACATAAACCAAAATCACACCACAAGAAAAATAAGTGCGGAAATTAAAGTGTGGAAGCAAGAAACAAGAACACAGAATTTTATAGTAGTTCGGTCAACTTGACCTACGTCCACTCTCCAGAGGCGCCCTCTGAGTATTGCACTACAATCGTGACTCTCCTTTAGGCCCCACAGCTAGGCGGAGAAGCCTTTACAAAGAACCTCTTTTTGCCACCCCGGCAAGGTAGAAAACCTATCTCCTTTTGCTTCTTCCTGAAGCTGGCAGAGAACCACTATCAGTTGTTGAATCCTTACCTCTACCGACCCTTCTACGGATGAGAAATTCTAGACGAAGAAGAAGCAGAGCGATCCTTGAAGCAACTCTTGTGAATCCCCTCACAAGCTCCCCCTCACAAGATCCTCTCTCTCTCTCTCTCTCTCTCTCTCTCTCTCTCTCTCTCTCTCTCTCTCTCTCTCTCTCTCTCTCTCTCTCTCTCTCTCTCTCTCTCTCTCTCTCTCTCTCTCTTTCTCTCCCCAAGGTCTTCTCAGGTCAAGGCAGAAGCAAAAGATGTTCAAAAATATTGAATAAGAGCTCTTAAATATAAGAGCTTCAAAGGAGCTCATTAATTACAAGTTGCCGACTATATCGTCCAAGATGATATGAACATCGTCCTGGCCGATCAGTACAAATTCCAAGAGAATGGCCAGAGCATCGCCTTGAATGCAAACTGAATGATTAAAAATTGGCTTGATCGTCTAGTACGATATTATGATCGTCCCGGCCTATCAGTTCAAATCAGAGGAAAATCGTCTAGAGCATCGCCCTGAATGCAAGCTGTCTGATCCAGATCGTCCAGGAGTAACTAAGGTTTTTTGACTAGATCATCCTGGTCGATCCTGCGATCGTCCAGGACTATGTAATAGTATCAATCATCCTTAATTACTGCCTTGATTGTGTGATCAATTAAGACATTATTTGTGAATATCGTCTAGGCCGGTCCTAGATCGTCCTGGCCGATTACCAAAAATACAGAATACCTTAATTGTTTATGGCGGTAATTTCTTTTTATTTTGAGCCTATCGTCCTGGCCGATACACGTATCATCCAAGCCAATTTGCTAATATCGGCTGCCTTAATTAAGAACCCCTGATTAGATTTTTTGTTTTAAGCCCGATCGTCCAGGCCGATGTAAATATCATCCTGGCCAATTGGAGTAAAAATAGAAATTCTAAGTCTCTCAAGTGTGTGTGTAGGGTTACTTTGCATTAGTCACACCAAAGATTACAATTGACTCAAGAAGAGAAAATAAAATTACAGATTGACTCAACCCTAATCTACCCTATCTTGAGCTGGCTCCATTTTTCCGTCCAATCTTTGATTCTTGAAAAGTTAGTAGAAAAAGACAGTCCAAGTCAAGTAAGAGTGTTTGCCAATCATCAAAACATAATTCATAGACCTGAATTTGCAACATAATTAACTCATTACCGTAACCACCCTCCCTCACTTTATTTCTTGGCTAAGGTAATAAAGGTGAAGAGAAGCGAGAGGGGAGAGACAAAGTTCATTACAGGTCTTTTTCTTTTGTCGCTATAGTTGAGAAAATTGTTATGATCATGATAGGTAACCTAAATCCTATCTTTGTTTTCACTAATTTTGATTTCTCATATTTTATCTATCCTAAAATCAATTTGAATACAATATCTCTTATTCTAGTGATTTTCTATCGTATAGCTTTTCGATATGTGTTAGACATAGTCATCCTGAGCATTTTGACTATTTAATATTAAAATTTTACCAAGTGGTTTTTGCTTATATATTATTTTAAATGAAATAAGTATAATAATATTATTATAAAATAACAAGGAATCAATAAACTATATTAAGATATGAATTTAACATTATGCACATATATACTATTCATTTAGTATAATATGCACTTTTGATATACTATAAGCATATTGAGAAGTATATTGGCAATTGTATTGATTATATACAGTGTTGGCTATTATAGTTTATATGATATAAAAGACATGTAAAAGAAAGAAAGGTGGGTTGAAAATGATTGATTGATTTAGGCTGGTTGGAGACATATTGCCCCATATAGGAGGGTGGGTCGATGGGCTTTTCTTTAAATGAGATTTGTGGTGTAATCCTAAGTAATATGAAAAGGGAAGTATAACGAGTCTAATTAATGTAATGTGATATACTAACAATAAAAAAATGATGACTTCTTACATAAAATCCATTTGACTGATGACTTGCGATATGAGACTAATTCTTGGAAACATGATTGATATAATTCAGATTGATTCATGTAGGGTTGGCCTACAGGGCTGGTTGCATGGAAAAATCCAAACTTGCTTATATTATTTATATATACATATGTGATATTAACATATTTGATACATTACATAAGTGACATGATATAATACATATACATGCTATAGGACATATAGGCACATGGATGAGATACATACATTGGCATATAATTTATACGAACTATATGATATACATGATACACATTCCATATGATATTGATATTATAAGACATGTATTCACATATGACATTATAAATAAGATTGATACATGGAATAATGCATTTGATGGGAACATGATATACACATATTTTATAAATATTGTATGTCATGTATAAGGCAAGTGTAATGATTTCATAAAATGTTATATAAACTGTTTTATAATTGAGAGGCATAAGAATGATATAACATAATGGTCCTTTTTCATACTATTGATCACTTCTCATAAGATATACAACATCACTTATTTTATTACTCGTATGATATGACACCATTCACATCGATTGCTACCTGCTTTTACCATTATATTTTCATATTTATGTTAGTTTAATGATTACATGCATACTATTTTCACTATCTTACATAAATTGAAGATGTATGTTCTGATAATATATTGAGTTGTTAGCTCACTCTATAATTTTTGCATGTTTTTAGGAAGTGGATAGAATATAATAGAGTGAGAGAGATCAAGCAGTCCCATGTTTTCATTTATTTTGCATTTTGGTTTTTTTCTTTTGTAGTCAAGAGTTTAGAATGACAGACTGATGTATTGAATGACCTCCAAACAATTATATATAAATTTTGAGAAATAAATTTAATCATGTATTTTGATGAATATGATTTATAATTTCTTCTGCAGATGATTTTATTATTTAAAAGAGATTTGTGGCTCGGGTAGTTTAATTAATAAGTAAATCGATAATTCTTCTAAATTAGACCGAGTGCCATGACATTGATTACGAGAATATATATTTTAGATTCGACCTATATTAATAAAAGAATAGGGGTTAACCTAAAAAGATTTGGTAAGAAAATATTATAAATGACTTTTATTTATTAGATTTAAATGACAATCTGACTCTTAATAAGACACAATAGAGAAAAAAATTTATGTAGCCAACCCCACGTAGTGGGATAAATGCTTAATGTTGTTGTTTTTGTAGCAAATAAGCTAGGTTGATATCTGTGCACTATATGAGAACAATGATTGAGTTTTAAGAAAGGGAAAGTACCCTTTACTAATTTGATATAGAAATTACTATATTTGGTGTGCGAGTAGTTTAGATTTCTTAAAAAGAGTGGTCTGATTAGATATGTTACCAATGGAGATATTTCGGTTTGTTCAATATATGAGATTGACGTCTAAATTGAACTTGTTAGTTTTGACTTGTGCCACAAGTATGAGTAAGGCATAATACAAGGAAACAAGTCATAAATGATTCTAAGATATGTGTATTACATTAATAAATTGTAGAGCTTAATTTAAGTTTATCAAATTTACTTGATAAATAAAGTAAAATTTTATTATTTTAATTTTTATCATCATCATTATCAAGCTAAATATAATCTCCAAATTCAAAAGCCCCCACATGAATAGAACCGAGTAAAATGATCAGAATTTAAGCAAGAATTATTGCCAAATGTAATTATTGCCGGAAGGGAAAATTTTAAATTTGTTGCTGCCCAACCCGTGCTAGTTTTCAAACCACGTGGCAGTTTTAACAGATCGCTGTAAACATAATCCAATAGGATTCCACCACGTGGAATGGTAGTAGATGTGGTAGCAGGCGGTGAGATTAGTTTTTACCGGGAAATTGAAACCGGATGCTAGTGGTCGATTGGTTGTATCCTCTCCTCACTTGAACGAGAAATTATTATGTGTGGAATCCGATCACAACGATGTGTTCGGTTGCTTACGTGGAAAGGGTTAAACAGTTAATTGACTTGCGTAAACCTCGTAAACCCGACCCGTCTTCCAGCCCAACCCGGGAGATTTAGGTTGGCGCTTCTTTTTTCAGAATTTAAGGCATGCGCAAATCACCGTAATATATACCGCTTAAAGCCAAAAATTTTGCAGAGAAGCCAAAAATTTTGCAGGGAAAATGCCGATGAAGATGGAGATTGATCTGGAGGAGGATGTTGGTTTTTATGAGCAGACAATATTTTCGCAGGTCTCGGAGGAAGCCGATAACCTGGAGAATGCCGACGTCCCGGAAACAAGCGCACATGAAGCAGAACACGTAGAACCAGTGGGACTGGACGAAAAGTTCAGCATCTCGGTAAAGTTTGCCTCCTTCCAAGTTTTCTTTGTGCATTTATTGTGTTTACCAAAGATGCGTTTTTTTATCATTAATGTGCATAATGTAAAATTGTAATTGATTTAAAAAGAATACTCGATGTTCTCTTCTTCTAAAGCATTATTGATCTAGGCTACAATAAGGATTTTGTAGTTCGATTTTCTTATTTCAAAATTTTGTTGCGTATTATTTTGCGTATGTATTGCGTATCTGTTTGATATACTTTAAATATTTTTTGCATATACATTGCGTATACATTGCGCATATGTTGGGTTTTTATTGCGTATTGTGTTGCTTAATTGCTGTTTATCTTTTGCGTATCGGTTGCATATTGGTTGCGTATTCTACCATTGACTTAATCCGTATTTCTCAGGATGTTTATGTTAATGAGAAAGAGGCATACGAGGCTTACCGTTCTTATGGATATAATCTTGGTTTTAGTGTTCGTAAGGATCATCACAGTTACTGGCCAAATTCCATAAATTTAAAATCCAAGGACTTTGTTTGTTCAAAAGCTGGTTTCAAGAAGTTGCCTGATCTTAATATCCAAAGGAAATATCGAAGATCAGATACTCGAACTGGTTGTCCAGCTATGGTTAGGTTTACAGTGGATGAACCTAGATATTGGAAGGTGAAAAAATTTATTGAAAATCACAATCATGATTTGCCTAGGCCAGAAGACCGACATCTTCTTAGATCATGCAGGAATATGTGTGATGAAAAAGCTTATGTTCTTAAAGCAATGACAGATGCTGGGATAAGAACAATTGATGCATTTTCCTTCCTTGCTGATGAAGTTGGAGGTGTCGAAAATATTGGATTCACAAGGAGGGATGCGTACAATAATATTCAAAAAATAAAAAGAGCTAAGATTGAACTTGGGGACACTAATACTTTGATTGAGTTATTTAAAGAACGACAACTTAATGATAACATGTTCTCTTGGGATGTCTAGAAGGATGAATTTGATAGATTGTTAAATTTTTTTTGGGTTGATGCAATTGGTAAGATAGATTATGACTGCTTTGGTGATGTGGTAATTTTTTATACAAGTTATAGGCTTAATAAGTATAATTTGGTATGCGCACCATTTGTCGGGGTTAACAATCATTGGCAAAACATTTTGCTTGGGGTGGCCTTTTTGTCCGAAGAGACAATTGAATCATTTACATGGGTGTTTATAACTTTTGTTCGAATGATGGGTGATAAACAACCAATAACAATATATACAAATCAAAACCAGGCAATGGCTATGGCCATAGAAGTTGCACTACCTCACAGTCGTCATAGACTGTGCCAATGGCATATCCGTAAAAAGGCTCCATCAAAAGTATCGTGCTACAATACCAACAACAAAGTCAAAGGCCTCTTCAATAAGTGTTTGAACAGATGTGACTCTGAGGAGGAGTTTGAGAATGCATGGGCTGAATTGATCATACAAGGGAAACTCCAAGATCATATTTGGTTGCAGGATCTTTATAGGATAAGGAATAAGTGGTCAACTGCCTTCAATAAGGATTATTTTAGCATGGACATTCTATCCACACAACGTAGTAAGTCTACTAATAATGTGTGTCATGACATTTCTAAGCCCACAAGTTCTATAACTGATTGCTTTTTGGGTTTAGAGAAGTTGATGAGGAATTGGCACCGGAATGAACAGGATGAGGATTATAGATGCAGCCACTCCGAAATAGAACCTGTAATAAAAAACTGCTCAATATTAAAGCAAGCTGCTCAATTTTATTCAAAGAAACTATATTCATTTTTTGAATAAGAATTTTTACAATGTGTAGGTGTAATGAGTGTAGAGCTTGAGTCTAGTGATTCTTCTAAATTTTTTGTCTATTACACATAGACCAAGGATCACTCTAAACCATGGGTTGTTGATTTTGATGCACAAAATGGTAACATTCAATGCTCCTGCAGAAAGTTTGAAACAATAGGTATATTATGTTCTCACTGCATAATAGTTTTGAGGCAAATGGCTATTGGGAAAATCCCCGAGAAGTACCTACTGTTGCGATGGTCAGCACGAGCTCGACAAGATATATATTGTGGTCTAAATTTGAAAGAAAATTCTCAGAATAGCTCTGAAGCTAGTAGTGGATTCATATTCAAAAATTATATCAGCAGGTTTGCATATGAAATGAGCACACAAGCGCAGCTGAATGAGGGTGGTGAAGAATTCCTAATGGCCGCAATGAAGGATACATCTGCAAAACTCGATTTGGTTGTTTTTGGGAAGATAAAGACATACAAGACTACACAGGGTGGCAGTGTACAACTGAAAGACCCTCTAAAGCGTAGGCCTAAAGGCATATCCAATGCTAGGCTGAAAAGCCACTGGGAAAAGAAGACAAAGAGTATGATATTTTATTTTCTGAATAATTTTATTTATTGCCTGACATATTGTTATTAATTTTTTTAATAGGGAAACCACCAATGAAGAAAAACACAACAAAAATTGAGACTCCTTCAAGCATGCCCGAATGCTTAACTGAGGACTTCATAAATTCTGTACACTCCAAGCAACCATCAGATCAGTAGTGTAATTTCACAAGCATGCCCGAATGCTTCACTGAGGACTTCATAAATGCTGTACATTCCAGTCAGGCATATCCAGCTAAGCAGTACAATTTCACAAGAATGCCCGAATACTTCACGGTGGATTTCATATCACAAGCATGCCCGTCTAGTCAGGCATTAGTACAGCAGTTCACCAGCATGCCTGAGTGCATGACAGACGATTTCATAGCTAGGGAACCGTCCACTTAACCATCAGTAAAGCGAGTAAAGCATTCTAATTTCACAAGCATACCCAAATGCTTCACTGAGGAACACATAACAGGTGTACGTTCCAAAAAGCCATCAGCAACATACCTGAAGTTGATGATGGATGTCATTAAAACAGAAAAATCTATGTTATAAGAATATTTATATGATGGATATTTATTTGTAAGAATATTTGTTGATGGATATATATTTGTAAGAATATTTGTTTTAGCTGTCAATTTTAATTTGCGTATGTCCTGCGTATATAGCGCGTATACAGCGCGTATAAAAACATATACAGATCGTAATTTCAAAGTTTCTGAAATTGCAATCTATTTTCCATTATAGAAGGCGTATGAGAAGATTGCATGATTTATACTGAAAGATTGCATCGAATCATTTAAATTCCAGTTAATTTGATTTTTTTATCAAAAAACCATGAACTGTTCGCTGCGTATAGAAGGCGTATGATATGCGTATGCGTTGCGTATATAAAGCGTATTGGGTGCGTACTTTGAATACCTAAATAAAAACCTTCTTAATCGATTTGAATTAATGATCATTGGTGGGAAACCCTATATTTGACGCTCCTTGCTGGTTTTATTGTCGAGGAGACGCATTCGAATCAATTTGGCTCTCCTCCACATACTCTAATGAATGCTTCACCATAAGAGCATAACACCCACACTCTAGAACCATCACTTGTGTAGCACAAGGGTATACACAAACAACAAGTCTCATTGAGGAATTCTCTCAAATCAATTTAAAATGATGCTAAAATGAGTATTTGATTGATTCATACCGAAAGATTGCATCGAATCATTTAAATTCTAGTTAATTTGATTTTTTTATCAAAAAACCATGAACTGTTCGCTGCGTATAGAAGGCGTATGAGATGCGTATTCGTCGCGTATGTAAAGCGTATTGGGTGCGTACTTTGAATACCTAAATAAAAACCTTCTTAATCGATTTAAATTAAGGATCATTGGTGGGAAACCCTATATTCGACGCTCCTTGCTGGTTTTATTGTCGAGGAGACGCATTCGAATCAATTTGACTCTCCTCCACATACTCTAATGAATGCTCCACCATAGGAGCATAACACCCACACTCTAGAACCATCACTTGTGTAGCACAAGGGTATACACAAACAACAAGTCTCATTGAGGAATTCTCTCAAATCATTTAAAAATGATGCTAAAATGAGTATTTGATAGATTCATACCGAAAGATTGCATCGAATCATTTAAATTCTAGTTAATTTGATTTTTTTATCAAAAAATCATGAACTGTTCGCTGCGTATAGAAGGCGTATGAGATGCGTATTTGTCGCGTATATAAAGCGTATTGGGTGCGTACTTTGAATACCTAAATAAAAACCTTCTTAATCGATTTGAATTAAGGAAGATTGGTGGGAAACCCTATATTCGACGCTCCTTGCTGGTTTTATTATCGAGGAGACGCATTCGAATAAATTTGACTCTCCTCCACATACTCTAATGAATGCTACACCATAGGAGCATAACACCCACACTCTAGAACCATCACTTATGTAGCACAAGGGTATACACAAATAATAAGTCTTATTGAGGAATCTCTCAAATCATTTTAAAATGATGCTAAAATAAGTATTTGATTGATTCATACCGAAAGATTGCATCGAATCATTTAAATTCTAGTTAATTTGATTTTTTATCAAAAAACCATGAACTGTTTGCTGCGTATAGAAGGCGTATGATATGCGTATACGCCGCGTATGTAAAGCGTATTAGGTGCGTACTTTGAATACCTAAATAAAAACCTTCTTAATCGATTTGAATTAATGCTCATTTGTGGAAAACCCTATATTCGACGCTCCTTGCTGGTTTTATTGTCGAGGAGACGCATTCGAATAAATTTGACTCTCCTCCACATACTCTAATGAATGCTACACCATAGGAGCATAACACCCACACTCTAGAACCATCACTTGTGTAGCACAAGGGTATACACAAACAATAAGTCTCATTGAGGAATCTCTCAAATCATTTTAAAATGATGCTAAAATGAGTATTTGATTGATTCATACTGAAAGATTGCATCGAATCATTTAAATTCTAGTTAATTTGATTTTTTTATCAAAAAACCATGAACTGTTCGCTGCGTATAGAAGGCGTATGATATGCGTATATGCCGCGTATGTAAAGCGTATTAGGTGCGTACTTTGAATACCTAAATAAAAACCTTCTTAATCGATTTGAATTAAGGATCATTGGTGGGAAACCCTATATTCGACGCTCCTTGCTGGTTTTATTGTCGAGGAGACGCATTCGAATCAATTTGACTCTCCTCCACATACTCTAATGAATGCTCCACCATAGGAGCATAACACCCACACTCTAGAACCATCACTTGTGTAGCAAAGGGTATACACAAACAACAAGTCTCATTGAGGAATCTCTCAAATCATTTTAAAACGATGCTAAAATGAGTATTTGATTGATTCATACCGAAAGATTGCATCGAATCATTTAAATTCTAGTTAATTTGATTTTTTTATCAAAAAATCATGAACTGTTCGCTACGTATAGAAGGCGTATGATATGCGTATACGCCGCGTATGTAAAGCGTATTAGGTGCGTACTTTGAATTCCTAAATAAAAACCTTCTTAATCGATTTGAATTAAGGATCATTGGTGGGAAACCCTATATTTGACGCTCCTTGCTGGTTTTATTGTCGAGGAGACGCATTCGAATCAATTTGACTCTCCTCCACATACTCTAATGAATGCTCCACCATAGGAGCATAACACCCACACTCTAGAACCATCACTTGTGTAGCACAAGGGTATACACAAACAACAAGTCTCATTGAGGAATTCTCTCAAATCATTTTAAAACGATGCTAAAATGAGTATTTGATTGATTCATACCGAATTATTGCATCGAATCATTTAAATTATAGTTAATTTGATTTTTTTATCAAAAAACCATGAACTGTTCTCTGAGTATAGAAGACGTATGAGATGCGTATTCGTCGCGTATGTAAAGCGTATTGGGTGCGTACTTTGAATACCTAAATAAAAACCTTCTTAATCGATTTGAATAAATGATCATTGGTGGGAAACCCTATATTCGACGCTCCTTGCTGGTTTTATTGTCGAGGAGACGCATTCGAATCAATTTGACTCTCCTCCACATACTCTAATGAATGCTCCACCATAGGAGCATAACACCCACACTCTAGAACCATCACTTGTGTAGCACAAGGGTATACACAAACAACAAGTCTCATTGAGGAATTCTCTCAAATAATTTTAAAACGATGCTAAAATGAGTATTTGATTGATTCATACCGAAAGATTGCATCGAATCATTTAAATTCTAGTTAATTTGATTTTTTTATCAAAAAATCATGAACTGTTCGCTGCGTATAGAAGGCGTATGATATGCGTAAACGTCGCGTATGTAAAGCGTATTGGGTGCGTACTTTGAATACCTAAATAAGAACCTTCTTAATCGATTTGAATTAAGGATCATTTGTGGGAAACCCTATATTCGACGCTCCTTGCTGGTTTTATTGTCGAGGAGATGCATTTGAATCAATTTGACTCTCCTCCACATACTCTAATGAATGCTCCACCATAGGAGCATAACACCCACACTCTAGAACCATCACTTGTGTAGCACAAGGGTATACACAAATAACAAGTCTCATTGAGGAATTGTCTCAAATTATTTTAAAACGATGCTAAAATGAGTATTTGATTGATTCATACCGAAATATTGCATCGAATCATTTAAATTCTAGTTAATTTAATTTTTTTATCAAAAAACCATGAACTATTCTCTGCGTATAGAAGGCGTATGAGATGCGTATGCGTCGCGTATGTAAAGCGTATTGGGTGCGTACTTTGAATACCTAAATAAAAACCTTCTTAATCGATTTGAATTAAGGATCATTGGTGAGAAATCCTATATTCGACGCTCCTTGCTGGTTTTATTGTCGAGGAGACGCATTCGAATCAATTTGATTTTTTATCAAAAAACCATGAACTGTCATCTGCGTATATACGGCGTATGAGCTGCGTCTGCAATGCGTATGGTTTGCATATAGAGTGTGTAACTTAAAATCCTCAATAAAAATTTCTTAATCGATTTAAATGAAGGATCAATGGTGAGAAATATTATATTCAACTCTCTTTTATTGAGGAATTCTTTCTCAAATTATTTTAAAACGATGCTAAAATCACATGAAATCTTTCTTAATTACAAGGAAAATATACCAGTTATGTACATAAATTTAAAATATGAAAAGTTCATTTCATTGCAGCACAAAATAATCCGTATGCAAATTCTGCTCTATATTTTGGCATTTTTTCTTGCCAATCCGTTCTCTCTTGCCAGTTGGAGTTGTTTTGTCGAACAATATTCTCTATGTATTTGCAAACGAACATACCACAATCTGTATTGTTGGTCTGAGTTGGCGCCATCTTCATTGTCTTGAAACTCCATTTAGTGATATTTTGACGAAAGGCTTTTTTGCAATTCTTATTTAAGCTTGCAATCTAAACAATATATAGAATAGAATTAAGTCACTTAAAAATAATCACGAAATTTGTAAACAATTCAAGATTAGAATCAAACTCATTATCTTCACAGCAATACTTCTGTGCATAGGGTTGGGTATGGAGTCGTAAAATTCCCATCTTTTCTGCTTTATGTAACCAACTGGAAGGGTCCAGTGCTCTCCGTGAATAATTGGATTAATTATAATACTGCTTGACTGAACAGAATTGTAGTCTATGTGCTCGAGGAACAACACTGATTTTACATCCTTTACCTTGTAATGCTACAAAAAATTAAATATAAGAATTAAATAGTTCAAATAAAAAATTATATATAAAATAAACTAGTATACTAACCCAATACATTGGTGAGATGTATAGATATTTTTGATATTGATTTGGTGAAATTTTAGACTTCTCATTTAATAAAATGGAAAAAGCATCAACATGGTCATTGTCCAGGTAATTGTTTGATAATATTTCGTCGATCATGCGTCTTGAAATCATGACGTTCCCAGATTCAAATACACGCATGCTACTGAAATATTTAAACAAAAATACGCATAAGGTACGCGCATTATACGCATAAAAAACACATTAAATACGCAATACGTACGCACAGAGGACGCAAACCATACGCACGTAATACGCATACCATACGCGCATTATACTAAAATAAAATACATGTCAAGATATTTCTTTATGTTTTCCCGAAGAAAAACTTCCTCCACTGGACTCAACATTTCCACGCCTCTGTAATTAACTGTGGGACTTGCAGGGTAACCCTTTATTACAACATCATCAACATTGATTATTTCTGTAGTTTGAGGAACTTTATGGGGAACTTTTTGGAATGGAACAATTTCTTTCGAAGGTTCTTGTTGTGGGGGGGCTTCTTTGGACTGTTCTTCTTGTGGGGGAGGTTCTTTGGACTGTTCGTCTTGTGGGGGAGGTTCTTTGGACTGTTCTTCATGTGGGGGAGGTTCTTTGGACTGTTCTTCTTGGGGGGGAGCTTTTTTGGACTATTCTTCTTGGGGGGGGGGGAGCTTTTTTGACATGTTCTTCTTCGGGGGGATATTATTTGGCAGCTTCTTTGGACTGTTCTTGTTGTTGGGGAACTTCTTTAATAGGTTCTTCTTGCAGGGGAACTTCTTTGGTAATTACTTCTTGGGCAGTTTCTTCAGGATGTGGTGTACCCTTTTCTACTTCTTCTTTTTTTTTGGCTTGATTTTCTCTCTAATTTCTTCTTTTTGCTAACCCTTTCAGCAGCCTGGGTTATCTCAACATCATTCATTTTTTCTAGGGCGTCGGTCTTGGTGTGTTCAGATGATATCCGAATATTGTTGGGGGATGGAATTGTATGGGGAATGAATGATGAGGAGGAGGGAGCAGCTTGCTGATCAGGCTTAATAATTCATTGGACAATGCAATGTTAGAGCTTCTCATCAATAAGATCAACTCTCCTCACAATTTGTTCAAAATTCTTCCTCATTCTAGCTTCAAATTTCTGGAAGAGGTTGACCATGGACTCCTGAACAATCCCTATTATTTTCTTTTCAAGTTCATCTAAGGGTTGGGGTTGGGGTTGGATTTTCAAGGCGGATTTGGGCTGCAGAGGAGATTGTGGGGGGAGATGATATTCAGTTGTGTTAGTTTGAATGGGTGAATGAGGGGTTGATGGATATTTCTTTACACCCAAGAGATCAGATTCTTCAGGGGTTACTCCTTGGATGTCAACAAAAGTCTGTGAAAAATTATTCTCAAATAAATACGCAATCTAAACGCAATCATTTACGCAATATATACGTATTATCTACGCAGTCTATACGCAATACATACGCACAATGTACGCAATACATACGCACTGTATACGCAAACCGTACGCAATATATAAGCAATATATAAAACTTTTCACAATAAATACCAGTCTTCTCTTTAAATTAACAAATAATTTGTCAGTCTTCTCAATGTTATACACAATGTCATCAGACCATCGAAGAAAACGGGGCCTCCAGTCAGGATACTTTGGGAGATGAATGGAAGTGTGCTCTAGGAACCAAACCTGCATAAAATTGAGATATTCTCAGTTAGTTTTAGCAAAATAATCAGTCAATTAAAATGTTTAATAAGAATTATTTTAGCACTCACAATAAGCAGTGGCACAAATCCATTGACATAACCCGCTGGCCTGTTCTTTGCGATCTTCATAGATACATTATTAAAATATTCAACCAGGCATTTCCAAATTGCCCATGCCCAGTTAATTGATGAAAAATCATCAACATTATTTGCTATTGTCTTTAACATCTTAGGAATTTTAAAGTTGCTTTGTTGGAAAAATAAATTAGAACACAAATACATAATAAATGTTTTCAACATAGTATATGAGGAGCTTTCCCTAGTCAACTCAAACATTTTAGTCTTAATATCCTTTGAAGTGATTGTTGAAGTCGGCAAGGTCATCCAAGTAATCTCCTCACCTCTGTTTGGTAGTCCAGTCATGAGGGCCACTTCATCAGCTGTGAAAGGGACAACATTGCCCTCTATAATGAAGCTTTGCTTTTCAATGTTCCACATTGTCAGCAGCTGGTAGATAAGTGGGGCGTTTTGCTCAAATCCAGGAAATTGAAGAAATTGGTAAATATTAAGTTCCTTCAATTTTTCTTCAATTTCAACAAGAATTATATCTGAAAATGTATCACATATTGTTCTGAAAGTCGAAACATAGCATCTATATGATATAGGACAGACGTAAATCTGCGTAGAATAAGAAACTATAATTAATTTAGAGAAACATATTATACGCAATAAAGTACGCATATAAAAAGCAATAAAATACGCAACGTGTACGCATACCATACGCAACGTGTACGCATACCATACGCAACGTGTACGCATACCATACGCGATATGTACGCATACCATACGCAAATTATGCAAATGATGAGAAAAAATATCAGCAGAAATATATGGTTTATTGAATACTAATCGTTTTTATTTATTGGAAGTTTAGTTTTATGATTTAAAGATCCAAAGTACTTATTATAAAATGTTAGGTTTTGTCTTCAACATATACGCAGAAAATAAAGGAAATTTACGCAGATTATACACATTGTGTACAAAGAAAATACGCAGAAAGAAAGAAAATGGTGAGATAAATTTAAACTTTTATAGTTACTCGGAATGATTTAAATTTATTTTTTGGTTTCTTCAGCAAATACGCGTTGAATACCAAAGATATCCATAGTTCATTTTATTTCAATGTAAGAATTTTCGCACCTTTCTCTTTGCAGGTGAATCCTTTTCCACGTCCATGATGAGAAGAAGAGATTGCTGGAAGAATTCAACGAGATTTTTTTGCTGGAAGCTCGGGAGAAATGGAGCGAATGGCCGAAATGTGGAATTTAGAAAATGTTAAAATTTTCCGCCTTTTTCATTGTATATACTGGGCGGGCCTCGTATTATTTACTCTCGAAAATACAAATGAGCCGGGCCTTAACTTTCCACGTAAGCACGCAACACGTTTTGTTTTTATTGGCTACTGTTACAGACCGAACACATCGTTGTGATCAGATTCCACACACAATAATTTATCCACTTGAACAAGCAGAAGATCTTCTTTACCCCTTTGAAACCCTAGGATTGCGTCTGCGTTTTCTACGGCGGTCCTTTCCCCTCTTACCTGAGTATTTGATATCGGCCAGGCAAGTTGCGTTTCACTGGCAGGAGTGAGTCAGAAAGTCGTTTGACCTCTTCGTCAATGGCGGCGGTGTGTTTTCAGTTGATACCCTGAGGTGAATGGATCAATGGAAGCCCGCGGAGGGCTTCTTCCAGGGGATGGCCGTCACGGGTATTTCCGGCAATGATTTTGGCCGAGAGGGTGATCCGGGCGTGTGGTCCGGTGGATTGCCGGTTCCCTGTCCGGATTCGAGGTTGGTGCTCTTTTTTATCTTATCGTGCTTCCTCGGTGTGATTATCATGTGAACAGTTCCTGGTTTTGAAGATCACGAAGATCTAATTAAAAAAAAAAATATTATTGAGTGATATTTTCTGGTTAAATGCCGTGTACAGTGCATTGAGCAGGTTGTAAACATTTTGAAAATTTTCTTTTATTCAGGAATAGGCTTGTTATATTGAGTATTAGTTGGAGCAGAAGCAATGTGACGTTCTATCCTGTCATATTAAGGCTCTTGGTTTTGGACGGACATCGGTTGTTGGAAGAAGTTAGATAAATCTTGTTAGGCGGGAAATGCAACTATCGGATAAAAGTTGTTAAAAATGATTTCTGAAGGATATAGTTAACATAATAGGCATCATTCAGTTCAAACAAATCGAAAGTTAGGCACAGTCGACTGCAAATAGTTGGGTAACTTTTATTAACATATGTTCGTGGTGGTTTTTGCAATGGAAAGCTCGATGGTTGATTTACTTATGTAGGTAAGATTTATGAGGTTGAATTTGATAAGCAACGTTGAACATAATTGACATTTTGAAGAAACAGAACTTTCTATTTCCCCTTTTGGCTTGCACAACGATGCTTTTGCTTAAATACCCAAATATGCATTAAATTTGGCGTTGTTTCATGTCGTAGCTTCTTCAATTTGAATCCTTCAAAGGGGGAGGCCCTCTGGGTAGTAGGAATTCATGAATAGTTTCCTATTTATAAAATTCCTTATAAAATATAGGGTATTTATAAACATATTTTGGGACTGCCACTTGCACAGAGAAAAGCTCTATACTATAATTCTTTGATAACTCTTATCATATCAAATTATATGTGTTGCCTGACGGAGATGCTAATTCACCTTTTTAGGTGAGGAAAAGGATTGCCTTTTTTCATTTGGGATATCTTAATTCTTTGTTATCTCAATTTTTCATGTCAAGAACTCATGTAGCCAATTTTGGGGTGTTATTACCATTGTTTCTTGGGCCATTCTCTACATGTGTCATTTGTGACACATCCTTAGGGTTTTTGAGAAGCCATTAGACCATTTTGTGGGCGTCACATGCATCATTTACCAACCCCTATATTGTCTAGCTTTTGTAACTTAAATCTTGATCTTCATTCAAGTTGAGCCAAGCATTCCAAGACATGTAAGGAGGTTGGACTATCACTATTAGGTGTTTCTTAGATGTTTGCTTGAAAGCATTTAATTTAGGAGTCTGACTGGGAGTTCTCCTTGAGCATCTGTTAGGATAGTGTCTTGTTAGTCATGGAATATATAAGCTATTCGAGTACTTCAAGATGACTTGATCTTGCTATTTTGTCTCACTTGATTGAGTTTTTTTGTTGCTTTATTCCTATATCGCATATTCAACTTGACTTGGTAGTCTCAATAATTTGAAAGAACCCTTTGAGTGTATGGATTTGCTTGTTCGACACAAGTTATTTTTTAATATGGGTGAAGATTTTGCCACTCAGTCCAGAACCTCACTTAGAACCCCATCCACTAGAGAATTTGGTTTGAAATGTAGTCGTCTGTGCAATTGTTTTGTTCTATAAGTTTCATTGTGATGGTCAATCCACTTCTTCTAGATGAATTTTAGCACTGTCCCTATGACAATTGTTTTTAATTGGATTGACATCGCCGATTGATATGATTGAGGCCGCTATTGTGTCTACAAATCCACATTCAGAAGCCTCTTAAGGTGGGTGTAAGGCTTCTGTTTGCTTACTATCTATAGCCGTGTGGACTTGAGCCACATGATTAGGTTACAGTGAGTTTTAGGCTTTTGTATATTTAGATTTTTTTGCTTGCAGCCTTCTAAAGAAGTTGGCTTATTAGGCAACAACATGGTTTAAAATGAGGATAAGCCTTTAGGTAGGGGTGTCAATTATCGACTCGACCCGAACCCAACCCGAAAAATCCAGGTTCGGGTCGACCCGTTTAACAAACGGGTCGGGTTTGAGTTGCAGTTTTTGACCCATTTGAAAAATTGGGTCGGGTCCAAGTCAACCCACTAACCTGACATTGACCCGATTTGACCCGAAATCTTTGACTCAAAGTCATTTTCTGCTCTACGCCTCTACCTCACATACCACCGCACGTCAAAGACCTGATTTGATGGAGCTGGGGTCAGCGTCAACGGAGCGGGGTCGCTGGAGTTGGGGTCAAAAACCGGCCTGAAGGTGTGGATCAACTTGTTGTAGTTTAGATGTGCGATTGTGCTGAAGCTTCGACCTTGTACGCGACGCGAGAGAGCAACGAGAGAAGAGAATAAAGAGATAGGCCAAACCGAGAGCCGGAGCAGGGGTTTCTAGGGCAGGTTTTGTGCGAACAAAAATCTGGAGAAACCAACGCCGGCGGCAGTTCGCTCGCGGCTCGCCAGATGCCATCGCCGGCCTTCGCTCATGCAGCAGTCCGCACGCGACAGTTTGCTCGCCAAATCAGTTCAAACAACGCGGATTGCAGGTCGGGTTCGATCAACCCGCTAGCCTGAGCGGGTCGGGTCCGGGTTGTAAAACCTGACCCATTTGTAAAATCGGGTCGGGTTAGGGTCAACCCGTTTAAACATGGGTCAATCCGGGTTCGACCTGAACCCGACCGCAGACCCGTTTTGACACCCCTACCTTTAGGTCAATATTACATTTTGTATTGCAAGCTGAGTTTATGGTTTGGAACCCTTTCTTGCTTTGATTATTTAGTGAGCTTTATGACTTGGAAGCATTGCTCTTGTATCATGAGTTGAGTTCTATGACTCAAAAGCTTCTTCTTGCTTGGATTGCTTAGTAAATGGTGTTTCTCTTTTAACATGAGCTATTGTGGTCAGAGGCTTTGCTTGATTTTAAGGGGTTCTACCAAGCTTTTTAAGCCTTTAGGCTCTGTTTGGTAGCTTTAGATTTGCCTGAGTTACTACTAATATACTATTCAACTTTACCTACCAAAGCTTTGTTTTTTTTTTAAATCTAGTTTATATTACATGTGCATGAGACTAAAGTCTGTTGTTTTCGTAAAAGAATTAGAAAGATAAGTCATAGCTTCTAATGTTCACTATGATTTTGCTCGTTTCTTTGAGTGATAGAGATAATAGTATTCATGACTTCTTTTTTATCCTTTTTCTCAAGCTCCATGCCTGAGCTTGTCTTTCCTTTAGCTTAGGTGGCCATTTGGCTTTTTTGATAAGGTTTAAGAGGCAAATCAAGATCTAATTGTAGAGGAATTTCTACAGTATCTCCTTGTTTGGATGTTGAAGCGTGGACTTTTCTTGCATATCAAGGATGCTCAGAAGGTAAGCTTCTTAGCTTGATCTTTGACTCAATATGTGCTTTTCTTCCATTTCATATGTCTCAATTAGAGCATCAATATTTAAATTCCCATTCATGGCAGTTTTTGAGGGAGAGCCTTGTAGTAGTGGCACTCATAGAAGGGCTTGTTAGGAGGTTGAATTCGACAAGAAATGTCCAACATAAGATAAGTATTTTTGGGGAACAAAGACTTTGTTTTTTTATTGAGTTACACAACGTTGTTGTATATGTACCAAACATGAATCAAACTTGACTTATGCATTGTTTCCGTATGAGTGCTTCCTACTTATGAATCCTCCATAAGGAAAAGTCCTTTGGTCAGTAGAAATTCAGGAAAGGACCCCTTCACCTCATGAAATTCTGGGTATTTATGATCATCTTTAAGAAGGGCCTCCCACATGGATGAATGGACTTTCCTGTAGTTCTTTAAGAACTTTTGTCGTGCCAAATTACACCTCACATGAACTTAATTTAACTTTTGTGTAGGATAAGGATTGATAGATTTAATATATGATATTTAGATGTTATGTCGCCTTAATTTGTCACGTCAAGGACTCACATAGTCAATGCTATGGGCATTCCTATTATCATCGGTGGTTCCTATCAATGCATGTATGGTATGTCCTTTAGCTATTAGAGAAGACCTTAGACCATCCTCTCTGTGTCCTGCATATACTTTAACCACTCCTATCTTGTTTGTCTTTTGGCATTTTTGTTTTTGATGTTTATTTGAGTTGGGTTGATTTTTCATGGCTATGCAAGGAGTTCGCTGGGATATGGGTCCAATCGATAATCAAAGCAACAAATTTCTTCCGCTCAGAAGCTTTCGTTTAGGAGCATCTCTCAAGAATTCAATTAGAAGTGTCTCATAAGAGTCAATTTGGGAGTTCTCCTTTGGCATTCGTGCATATCATGTCTTGCCAAGTAATGCAATGGCCGTGTTATTTGACCATGTATAGCCAAGTTGAGTAGATCCTTTTGATCCATCTCATCCAATTGAGTTTCTTGTCATTCTATGCCTGCATCTTATGGGACGTTGTATTGATGCGTGGATAAACTTAACAATTTATTTTCAATACTACAACTCACTAAGAAACTCATGAAAATTACCAAACAAGTGGAAAATGCTAATACAGAATGCAACAAGAACCCCAAACAATTTCTAAAGCAATGGGAAAAAAATCCAGTAACTTCAGATTCTGTCACAAAACAGCCATTTTAAATTTTGTGCTATAGGTTATATCCAGGATTTGTTTATTTTTCTCTTGTTTCTACCATGAGTGATAGCTACCTAACACTTCCAGGTAATCGGGAAAGGCATATAAGCTTGACTGGAATTGTTTCAGTTCACCTACAGTTAATACGGGTACAACTAGGTAGCCACACTCTATATGAAACTGAAATCTAAACTTGATTGTTCAATCAAAAGACAGAGAACTTAATGCAGGATGCTTTCTTGATTCAATAAGCTGTTGATTTCCCCCTTCTAGTCTCAAAAGCAGATCTACAGCACCTTCTAGGATAAAAAAGTTGCGAAATTCATGTCTACAATGTTTCTGAATATGTTTCTAGAAGGAGAATTGGCTGGAAATTCATGTCTACAATTTTTCTGATTCTTGTTCCTGCAGCTAATGTAAGTTGTATCTAGGACCTGAAAATTCTAGCCCAGAAAAAAGGGCAATGCCACCTGAAGGTTTGTCTTGGAATATCTCTTGATGTTATCGTTTGGCCGTTTCCCTGCTGTTAACAAGACAAAACAGCCATTCAACAATTCTTATTAAAATAATTTGGTGCAATTAAACAATGGGTAAACACAGAATCTGATAGAGATCTGTGTTGGTTCCTTATGTTGCTGTTTTTAACCCCAATTCAAGAAACTGGAGGGCACAATCTACCATTCAGCTTCTCTTGAGTCGTATCAATCAGAAAGTCAAGAAAATTGCTGCCTCTGCTTCTCAGTACAGCTACCTAGAGGTTTTCACCGAGCAAGAATGCACCAGGAAGGCTATGACGGACTGGATTCAGCAGCAATCTTCTTGGGCATTCTGCAGGAGATGACTTCAGAGTTTCGGGATCAATTGTGCTGGAGTCCTGGACTCCACTATGGTCTCTTTCACTATTTAAGCTATGTCATTATGCCTGATATGACTTAGTTAACTTTGTCTCATTCGAAAGAATCCCGAAGAGTATGGCTTTGCCTGTTTGGTTCAGATCACTCAAGGATTCAAGTTTACTATTGTGGTAAACCCAGCTAAAGATGCTGTGATATTCCTTAAACTCTCAAATTTCATCTTTTTCATAAACATTGCATCGAGATGTTCTCTTAAGAAGAAAGTGAAGAGAAGCGGAAGGGAAATGCTTTACTTTGATCGAAGGACCCTCTAAATTGGTGAATAATTTCCTGTGTTTGTAGCGTAAGGAACTCCCTGACATTTAAATAGAGTTTATATATTTTTTAAGGTTTTTTTTTTTCATAGTTTTTATCTGTCATTTCTTTGTTGCTACTGTCCTTTGCTCTCCATTACTTTGTTAAATCCCAGCTATCCCTTGGCATTTTGATCCCTCGGTTAGGATGGGGATCCATGGGAGGCTCTCTTGGGTTGCGTTGATCTCCGCCATCTCTTGGCATTTGATCCTACGGCTAGGATGAGGATCCGCGGAAGGCTCATTTGGATTGTGCCGATCTCTTTTTATATTTAGGTGGCTGATTTAGGAAGGATTATATTAGATCTTCATTGCTGCTTTGCACCTTGTTGACTGGATTAATATAACCTCCATCTCTATCCTTTGCCACCAAAATGTCTGAAGCTAATTCCTTCCAAAACTCTATGGAGGACTATGTTGCACCTAGGAAGAGATCTCTAAACTATGCAACATTCCTATCACTTAAATGGGAAGAATTACTTGAAGTGGTCTCAATTTGTGAAAACCTACTTGAAAAGGAAAGGTAAGATGAATCACCTCTTTAGGGTAGGACCAAAAAAAGATCTTTATTTTTGTGCATGGGATGAAGCAGACTCCATGATTATGTCATGGTTGTGGGATTCCATAACTCCAGAAATTAGTGATACTTTCATGTTTCTATTTACTGCAAAAGACATGGGATGCCGACAGGCCAATCTTCTCAAAACCTCGAGATGTTGCACAAATCTTCAAAATTAAAGTCAAGGTAGGAAGCACAAAATAAGAAAGCAAGACTGTGACTTAATATGTCACTTTCTTTGAAGCTTGTGGCAAGAATTTGATCACTATAGATGCATAGAGACCAAGTGTCCAGAAGATGTTGCTATCATGAAAAAAACTTTATTAAAAAGATAGTGTATGACTTTCTTGCAAGATTAAATGCAGAGTTTGATCAGTTAAAAGTTCAGATCTTTGGCAAAGAGGAGACACCTTCATTAAACGAGACCGTTTCTCTCATTCGTCCTGAGGAAAGCTGACGAGGAGTAATGCTGGAGCCAAAGATAGTTGAAGTTTCAACAATGGCGTAATTCAAATAGGTGCCATGGAAGGAAAAATATAATAATTCCTCAAAATCTAAAGACAAAGACTCCCTTTGATGCAGCTATTGCAAGAAATCAAGACACACAAAGGAGATATGCTGAAAAATAAATAGAAAACCCCTAAGGAGTGGAATCAAAGAAGTGGACAAAAAGGCACATCACAAGCCAACACTACATCACTGCTGATGGTTCTCTTACCATAGTAGCATGCTAATGAGACATACCTTTATCTCCCTCCCTTACTCTATAAAAAATATGCTCTACATACCTCAATAATCTACTAACCTAATCTCCATACAAATACTTACTAGTGACAATAATTGTCATGTCTTATTTTACTACTTGTTGCTTATTTCAAGATTGAGGATTGGGGAAAAAGACTGGACTTGCTAAGGAGAGAGATGGATTGTACTACCTGTAAGAGCTGAATATATATAATATTATCAATAGGATATTCTATGTTATCCCTACAACAATAACAACATGAAGCCTTTATCCTACTACGGTGGTCGGCTACATGAATCATTTTTCTCCATTATGTTTGGTTGAGAGTCAAATTCTGATTTAAATGTAATAAAAAAAGGTCATTTCTAATTATGTTATCCCTATTTGATTAAAAAATATACTATTTGGTTTCATCATTTTAGATTAGGACATCCATCTTTTGATGTCTTAATAAATATGTACTCTAAACTTTTTTATATGTTGGAAAATAAATATTTTCATTATAAAATATGAGAGTTAGCCAATCATAAATGAGTTTTTTTTCCAAGCAAACATGAGAGATGTAATATTCCATTTTATCTTATTCATAATGATATTTTGGGACCCAAAAAAATCCTAATATCTCAATTGCCCGATGGTTTGTATCCTTCATTGATGAATGCACTCGAGTTTCTTAAATTTTTCTCCGCAAAAATAAATCCGATGCTAGCACTGTCCTCCTCATTTTTCATATCATGTTGCATAATCAATTTGGGGTAAAAATAAGAAAAATTCGTTCTAACAATGCTAAAGATTACTTTAACCGAACTCTATCCTCCTGCTTTCAAATGAGTCTTCTTGCATTCACACACAACAACAAAACGGGATTGTAGAAAGGAAAAATTCACCTTCTAACCTCCACCCGTGCATTTCTATTCCACCACAATGTACCCAATTCCTATTGGGGGGAGCCCATCTAACTACCAAATATCTCATAAAACAACTACCTTCAAACACCTTGGAACTAAAAATACCAATGAATATTCTATCATCTTTTTGCCTTGAATTATGAACTTATAATAAGCTTACACCCATAATCTTTAGGTGCATTGCCTATGTTCATATTCACACTCAATATAGAGAAAAATTAGACATAAGAGCACTCAAATTTATCTTTGTTGGATATTCATCCACCAGAAAGGTTATTAGTATTATCATCCCTTATCAAGAAAACTCTTGTATCTGTTGACATTATTTTTGGTGAACAAAAACCCAACTTCACCAAACCTCATCTTCAGTGGGAGACTGAAACTGAGGAAGATGAGGAAAGCGAGCTTGTCCCTCTTGACCTTCTAGCTCCACCTCAAACCAATCCACCCAAATCTAAAATGAAAGCTAGGAAAGCTGACGACAAAGCTTTTATGGATAACAGGAGGTTTGGGCAAGTGTATTCCAGGCGTACAAATTCAAACTATGCTTCAGAGTTGATCCAATAATCTGAAACATTTCTTGTAATTGAGGTAAACAGAAGTTCACAAAAAAATCTCCTTTGTACCCCTTAACCAACTTTGTATCCTTATGACTTCTCACTTTCACACAAAAGTTTTTTTTTTCTTATATTAAATGATATTCATATTCCTAATGATATTTCAGAGACCTTATCTGATGAAAATTGGAAAAAGTGTCATGAAAGATGAATGCAGGCCATGGAGAAGAATAATACCTAGGAGATCACTGACCTACCTGTAGGAAAAAATTGATTCAGATGTAAATGGGTGTTCTCTATGAAATTCAAAGCTGATGGTACATTGAAAAGGTATAAGACAAGACTGGTGGTGAAAGGGTACACTCAGACGTACGACATTGACTACTAGAAGACTTTTGCACCTGTGGCTAAGATGAACACCATGAGGATTCTGCTCTAACTAGCAGCTAATTACAACTGGCATCTGGAACAACTGGATGCCAAAAATGTATTCCTACACGGGGATTTGGAGGAAGAAATATTTATGAAGATTTCACCAGGATTCAAAAAGAAATATGGGGATGACAAAATTTGTAGGTTAAAAGCAATCCTCTAGATCTTGGTTCGAATGGTTCTCAAAAGTCATGCTGCTTAATGGTTATTAGTAGAGCCAAGGGGACCATACATTATTTTTCAAGCACTCAGACTCAGTGGAACTCACAATTTTATTAGTTTATGTGGATGATATCATCTTGACTGGGAACAATGAAAAGGAGAAATTGATTATGAGGAAATGTCTTACCAATAAATTTGAGATCAAAGATCTTGGTAGGTTAAAATATTTTATTGCAATTGAAGTGACCTACTCCGGCCGAGGAATCTTCATTTCACAATAAAAATATATTAATGATCTTTTTAAAGAAATATGTAAGCTAGCTTATAAACCAACACCAACACTAGGAGAACCAAATCTCAAATTGGGTGAAGTTAAAAAAGATCTAAATACAGATAAGTCAGCTTACCAGAGACTTATGGGAAAATTGATTTACCTATTCCACACCAGATCAGTTATAACGTTTACAGTAAGTATGGTTAGCCAGCTCATGCAAAATTCAATGCAGATTCACATGCAAGCTGTAGACAGAATACTACTCTACCTTAAGGAGAACCCCAGTAAATAGATTCTCTTCAGAAGAGATTGTGGAATAACACCAGAAGCATGTACTGATGCAGATTACACAAGATCACTAGTAGATATTCGATCTAACTTAGGATATCGCACATTCTTTTGAGGAAACCTTGTTACATGAAAAAGAAAGAAACAAAATATGGTGGCAAGGTCTAGTGCAGAAGCAGAATAAGGTTATATCATTGGGAATATGTGAGCTACTATGGATTAAGATGGTTCTAGAAGACCTAAGGATTACGTGGGAAGGGCCCATGAAGCACAGTATAACAAATTAACAATCAACATAGCTCACAATTCGGTTCAGCATGACAAGCCAAGCACATAGAAGTGGATATATATTTCATAAAGGAGAAACTAGACAGTGATTTTATATGTATCTATCATGTCTCATCAGAATATCAGCTTGCCGATATTCTTTCCGAGGGACTTGATAACTCCACATTTCTAGGACTGATTACCAAGTTGAGAATGATATATCTGTATTCCCCAGTTTTAGGGGAGTGTTAAATCACAGTTGTCCATTGGCATTTTGATCCTACGGCTAGGATGGGGATCTATGGGAGGCTCACCTAGATTGCTCCGATCTTCGTCGTCCCTTGGCATTTTGATCCCACGGCTAGGATGGGTATCCTTGAAATTTTGCATTATGCATTAAATCAAAAGGGAAAACAAAAAGTGGCCAATGAAAACAGCCCTAAGTTTGTACATGTAAGATCATATCCTTCTGCATGATATCAAAAAATTCCTGAGGAATAGTATCCCTATCCCTATCCACAAAATCCCAAACAAAATTAAGTGGATTGCCCTTTGGGCACAAAAGTGGGCGGCGGCATTAAACCCCTGAGGCGGCTAGGATGGGTATCCGTGGGAGGCTAAACTGCATTGCGCCGATTTTCTTCCATATTTAGGTGGCTGATTTAGGAAGGATTATATTATAGCAATTATGTATGATTATGCAATTACTTGTTTCTTATATATATATATATATATATATATATAGGGGCATTTTTTAGCAATAAAATGAAGTATTTTTCCTCTCAAATTCTCTGAATTTAAAATACTTCAATCATTATATTTCTTTCATTGCTTTTGTCCACTTGCTAATTTTTAATAAAAACTAGAATGCTCATGGAAGTACCAGTCCTTGAATTACTGTTCGTATGTTTGATGATATTTGTCTCAAATATTTTACTGAATATTAGAAATGAGAGCCAAAATTGTGTGGAGGAAGATCTTGCTATGAAAAAAGATGCGCATTTGGCATGCAATGTAAACAGGGAGCCAGTTACTACTTATAGCAGCAGATTTCTAAAACATTATCATGTGTGATTTAGTTTCCTGTTAACTTTAATATTATACTGAATATTTGAAATGAGAGGCAAAATTTTGTGTGGAAGAAGATCTTGCCATGACAGAAGATGCGCATTTGGCATGCAATGTAAACAGGGAGCCAGTTACTACTTATGGAAGCAGGTTTCTAAAACATTATTATGTGTGATTTAGTTTCCTGTTAACTTTCTGTGTTGCCTGCATATGGCATGGCTATTTGCCAATTGTCTAATCTGTACTTAAATTCAATCGAGGCTTTCTTTCCTTTCCCATGTATCATACTTAAGTTAATGAGGATAGTTTTTGGTTGAGATAAATGGTTCCTATGCTTTTGCTCATCATCTTCTTGTTTGGAGGTTTGAACATATGCACTTGCATATAATGTGATTTATACCCCAACGCCAATTTGGTGAAGAATTTACTTTTCAACATTTGCAGTCAAAGGGTAGAGCAAGAAGCAAAGGATTCATCAAATGCTCGAAAAGTACATAAAGCTGACCGTGAAAAATTGAGAAGAGATCGACTAAACGAACAATTTCTAGAGTTGGGAAATGCAATAGGTAAATTTTATTTACCATCTAAATGTGAAAACTGTATCCTCTAAATTGGCAAAATCCACTTTGTGACTTCTTATTTTAATGAAGTTATTATATGGATATATCATCACTATAGTCAATTTTATCTTTTAAAATGATCTATTGTCTTGTGATAAACCATCGTGTTTCAAGTATTGAAGGAATTCGCTGGTTTGATTTATTCTTTCTTGATATCAAGTTGTCATTTATTTGAACCTGATGATATTTTTTTAGTTGCTTCACATGATAAATGAAGCGTATGGTCTAATTAAAAATTTCTTACCTGTTAAATTCAAATCTCTCGGCATTTATAATTATGCTTTTGGTTCCAAGTTTTGTCTCCAATCGGCCACTAACCATGTCTCTTTCCCGAGGTGATCAAGCGCTTGATTATGAAAAATGAATAAAATTCATGTGGTCTATCTCTGCTTTAAGTAACAAATGGTTTCCATGTCGTAATCATTGACTAAAAAAAAAGTTAAAATGGGCATATAATTTGCTTGACTTTTTGGTGCCCGCTTTGGATCTTAAAATTCCCATTATATCTGTTTACTTTTCCCATAAGTGAGCTAGCATTTTTGTTATTTTGAATAGATGATCATGTTCCTGTCGAGTTTTATTACATTTTAAATTAGAAATTTCTCTGGTCAATGCCACGGGAAGTGCTGTATTTGAAGAACATTCTCAAAAGGGTAGTATGATTTGTAAAATAAATTTAATTGATAGTGATGTAGTAAAAAATGTGTGATTATAAATAAACTTGTTGTAGCTCAATTAGATTAAACAGATTGATTAAATGTATGTGAGGAAAAGAAAACCATTAACATTATAGAAAAAAATGATGTATTCATATAACTCAGATGGATGATCTTTCTTCATTCCTATTATCTTTTTTCTTGGTTTTTCTAGGTGATTACATTCACGCCGTCAGAACATGTAGAATTACCTCCCACGAAAAATCTGCAGGTTAAAATCAAACTGATTCATTTTTAATTGATTTTACACTCCTAACCTGTACATAAACATTAGGTAGTACTTCAAATCAAATAACATACAAAAAGTACAAGCATGTTAGTTTCGTATGTCACAAAGCTGCAAAAAGTACCATGAGCGAATCCACTTGATAACATATTCCAGTGAATACTTTTTTTTTGGGTCTAATCGTAATATGAAAATATAGTGCAGGATAACCAATACCACAAAAAAAGTACATGTATGAGCAACACAACTAAGAAAGATTAGAGACTAGTTGAGTGAAACTGCATCAACTTGTTATTTTACTGAAAAAGAAATACCATAAAACAAATATTTAACTGTCCTGGAAGAGTGGAAATGTATGTACTAATCAAATTATAAATTCTACCAAGTGAAGATGTTTATGCTCTATTGAATATAGTTGTTTAAGAAGTCAACCAGCGGTATAGATCAATGTATGCAAGTAGAGATTCATATTTCACTAATGAGTAAACTTTCTCTAAGACCATCGCAACTTCTATTTGCATATCAAATCTGGTAGCTGAATAGGTTATTTTAAATATAATGAAATAGGCCACCTTGCATCTTAATTCCCTTGTCATGCTTTGGCCTTTGAGTATGTTCAACACGAAGATAGTATGGGTGATAGTTCATTTGAAGATGTGGCAAGTAGTGGTCCATGTTAGAGACAAGCAATTAGACTTTGATGAATCTTAAGGTCATAAACTTATTGTAAGATGAATAATCACTAGCTCCTTCATTAGCGAAGATTAGAAGAAAACTCATATATGTGACCTTAATGCATGAGCCATTGAGAGTTGCTATTTGCATTGGTTGACTTGACTCAATCTTGGATTGAGGTCCTCATTGACTCCCCTGGAAGTTACTGCAGGATGATATGTTATTATTATATCAAAGGCATCTAGTATCCATAAAAATTGCAAGGAACCCAAAGGAGATTTAAGCATATGTCCATCATCTTTTATCAGAATTGCTTAAACTTAAGTCTAGTAGATTTGTAAATGATCACCACATTATTTGATTTCAACCTCATGAGACGTGAATTACTCATAAAGCAAGCTAACACAGTTTTTTTTTTTGTTAATATGGACATATCTCCCACATCTCTCATTTGAATTGCATTAATTTTGAATGGTCGATTTATTGCATGATCCTTTACAGCTTTCATGTCCATCATCTTAACTGGTTGATTTGTCTCAATGAGTCACAATTCAATCATAAATCAAGAATTAAAACAAACTTTAAAGAAATTGTCCAATCATTTTTTTTTTAAGTTTTTGATGTAAGCACAGTAGATAGAAAAGCTAAACAAGGAGAACAAAGGACGAAACTAAACCAAACTCGATTCAAATAGTAGCAATCATCTATAACATCCAAAATCTGACGAAGAAAACTAGAAGAGAATTCAAAGAAACAAAGAAAATAAAAACAACGCTATCCTCAGACAACCGTTAGAGCGGGTTTTTCACATGCATTAAAAAGTAGGTTAAGTAAAATAAGTGCTTAGGGCTAGCTGTTAGACCGGTCCACTGGACCGGTCCAACCGGTCCAGCCGGTCCAGGCGGGACCGGTTCACGGGCGGAATCGCAGAACAGGCGGAGCTTTCGCCAGAACGAGCGGCCCGACCGCTCATTTAGAGTGTTTTAGGAAGGATTTTTGGGGAGTTTTAGAGAGAAATTTGAATGTAGGGACTGTTTAGGGAATTCCTTTTGATTTGTATGCATTAAATAGTTGTTTTTTCTAGGGTTTGAGTATCTTGAATTTGGCTGAAATTTGAGATCTCGTAGATTTAGGTTTTCTTTGGGCTCTAGCGGCGTCTAGAGATTTGGGAGAGATCGATCCTCCTCTCGAATTGAGGATCAATTGTATCTTTGCTATTTTCCTTGCAACTACTAGTAAAATACAAGTCTTTTCTCTGATTTTTCTGCAGTTTTTCCCTGCTTTCCTACTGTTTTTGGCTGTTTTTCTGCTGTGGACAGCAGTTTTACATTGGATCTACTTGGTTTTGGTGAGAAACACTTGGAAATCCAAGTGTTTCCTATCAAATTGGTATCAGAGCATCGATTAGGGACCATCGGCGGCTGAAAACCTGAAATTTCAGCGGTTTTTGGCATTCGGAGGAAGATTTCTTGTGATTCGTAGAAAGAAAAATGACTGGAAAGAAGATCGAAGTCCTAGAAGGCGAATTTGGCCAATTAAAAGCAGATTTGGAGGAAAAATTCCTTGAAATCACCGCCAACAATGAAAGGTTGGAAGGGAGGTTCGCGGCGATGGAAGAGATGATGAAGAAATTACTGGAGATGAAGACGAATCCGACGGCGTCGGAAGCAAGAGAGACTGTCGGCGACCAGGGCGTAGGAGGAAATCCAAACCCGCTTCGGGGGAGGAGGAATCCGACAGTAGAGATCCTTGAGGGAGAGGACGACATGCCAGCTCTAGAGCCACTTTCTAGAGAGGAGATGAGCATGTGAAATGATTGTAGAGGTGCTGATTTTCAGCGTCGAGGTGCTGATTTTCAACGTCGAGGTGCTGATTTTCAGCGTCAAGGTGCTGATTTTGAAGGCAGGAGGGGGGAATATGAGGGAAGTGCAGATTTTGGCGAAAGAAGAGAAGAAAATCAGCGTCGAGGTGCGCTGAATTTCAGCGTCGAGGTGCTGATTTTGAAAGGAGAAGAGGAGAATATGATGACGGATTCGGATACTAACGTCGGAGGGAGGACCGGGACACTTGGGGAGCACCTCATCTTCGAGGAAAGGGAGGTTATGGAGAGTACCGGGGTAACGGAAGTGATCCGAAGGTGAGGAAGTTGAAGATGCCCATCTTTGAGGGGGAAGATGGCTATGGCTGGATATACAAGGTGGAGCGTTACTTTGCTGTCAACGGGTTGACAGACGATGAGAAGCTGACGGCGGCAGGATTGTGTCTGGAAGGAAAGGCTTTGGCATGGTATCAGTGGCGTGACAGGAGGGAGCCTATCAGGAACTGGAGGGAATTCAAAAACTGCATAATAGAACGTTTCCAAACCGGCCGGGGAGGAGATTTCTATGAGCAGTTCTTTGCTCTGGTGCAGGAGGGATCAGTAGAAGACTACCGTGATCGATTCGAGCACCTGGCTAGTAGGGTGGAGCGATTATTAGATAGCGTATTGGAGGGGAACTTCATGAAGGGGTTGAAGGCAGAGATCCGAGCGGAAGTTAAAGTTCTGATGCCTAGTGACTTGGAGGAGGCAATGAAGTTGGCACAGCTGGTAGAAAATCAGAATAATCTGGAGAAGGGAGCTAGGAGCAGCAGCTCAGGAGGCTCTTACAAGACTACGACCACTCTGTTAGCATCAAGGGGGCCTACATCAATCAACAATAATGAGATCACCAAGGAGAAGCCAGTAGGAGGAGGGAGTGGGGATAACTTCAAGAAGCTCACTGAGACAGAATTACAGGAGAAGAGGGCAAAA
This sequence comes from Dendrobium huoshanense, assembly GCA_016618105.1. NCBI lineage: Eukaryota > Viridiplantae > Streptophyta > Magnoliopsida > Asparagales > Orchidaceae > Dendrobium > Dendrobium huoshanense. Next base: position 51,232,393 of record CM028356.1, on the reverse strand, counting down.
GGGCTTTGTTTCAGATGTGACGAGAGGTATACACCGGGGCACAGGTGTAAGGACCGAACTCTGCAAGTTCTTACTGTTTGTGATGAAGAAGGAATGGAGGGTGTCGTCTTTCCACCTTGCGGACAAGGTGGATTTTTGGGAGGGGAGTATTGTTAGACCGGTCCAGCCGGTCCAGGCGGGACCGGTTCACGGGCGGAATCGCAGAACAGGCGGAGCTTCCGCCAGAACGAGCGGCCCGACCGCTCATTTAGAGCGTTTTAGGAAGGATTTTTGGGGAGTTTTAGAGAGAAATTTGAATGTAGGGACTGTTTAGGGAATTCCTTTTGATTTGTATGCATTAAATAGTTGTTTTTTCTAGGGTTTGAGTATCTTGAATTTGGCTGAAATTTGAGATCTCGTAGATTTAGGTTTTCTTTGGGCTCTAGCGGCGTCTAGAGATTTGGGAGAGATCGATCCTCCTCTTGAATTGAGGATCAATTGTATCTTTGCTATTTTCCTTGCAACTACTAGTAAAATAGAAGTCTTTTATCTGATTTTTCTGCAGATTTTCCCTGCTTTCCTACTGTTTTTGGCTGTTTTTCTGCTGTGGACAGCAGTTTTACATTGGATCTACTTGGTTTTGGTGAGAAACACTTGGAAATCCAAGTGTTTCCTATCACTAGAAAATCGATGGTCCACCACTGCAAGATAGTCCAACTGTCCAATCCCAAACTCGTCCAGCAAATGCTCCAAATCAGCCAACAAACATCACCAAAGCTCAAGAAGAAGGATACAAATGGAGTGGAACTTGCGGAGAGATGAAAGATGTTAGAAGCCGAGAAGAAGGGTGGAAAGAACCCGCAAGTCTTTCCTAGAGGAGAAGGAAAATGGAACAAGCTCGCAAGCTTTTCCAAGAAGAACCCGCAGGTTAATAGCAAATTTGCTCTCAATAATCAATTCCCCTTCCTTCACAAAACATCTCATATTTATAGGCAAGAGAGGAGAAGCCTAACAGCCACAATGACTTTTTAAATTCATATTATAAATGAGGGAATTAAAAAGCCAGCAGTTAACTCCAGGAAACTAAGCACTAAAGCCACGGAAAAGCCCCAAAAAAGTCACGGGAAAACAGCCCAGGCGAAACCCGAAGAGGCAGCCGCAAGAACCAAGGAGGCCCGCACGGAACCGAAGCACCAAGCCACGGGAAAGGCCACCCAGCACGGAAAACAGCAGCCAACCGGGAAAACCAAGGGGGAAAAGGCTCAAAATTTTAAGAAGAAGAAGGGAGGAGAAGGGACAAGACCACTCCATAATGAATCCAACTTATGAGCTTACCTTAGAACATTAATGAGCTACGTAGTTCTCCCAATGAATGAACTAAACTTCAGCTCATCATTAATGAGCTAGAAACTAAGAAAATAAGCTCAACTCCAATGAACCATCTTCTTCCACACATCACCATAAGCCCCAAAACCGTGGACAATAAGCCAACCCACCCGTGAACCAGCAGCAGCCAAGGACCAATCGAGTCAGCAAACCAAAGGTCTACCAAGCCCCAAGCACAACCTACCATGATCATTGGATGCTTTCCTATCATTGGATAGCTAAAAAAAGAAAAGAACATAAAAACATACTAATGTTCAATATAAAATAAAAATACAGAATATTTGATAGCATCAGTTTTGCAATTATTCCTTCATCTCTTATTGACTTACCTATAGGCAGGTCCCGTATGCCCGCTTCCATCGATCTGACCGAACGCACGCTTCGAGCAACCTCGCTTGCCGTCTGTGTTGTCCGACTCCCGACCAAGGAGCACATAGACGTCAGCTCCTCGTGATCAGACACGCACTTCCCCTGTTCTCAAGACTTCTGTCCGAACCCCTCTCCAACTCTCTAAGTGCTGATCCCCACTCAAAACCAAGCAAGTCCGTCCCTATATGAGTAAGTGTTAATGTTTATGCCTACACTGCCCGTGCACTTAAGTGCCTAATGTTTGTTTGCTTTACTCTAAGGCAGCAATTTGAAGCATCTTCACACAGTAACTAACTCCAATCGACAGTCTCAATTTAAATAATAAATAGACAGGAATAATAAAATCGAAGACCTGTGCTGTCGATCTTAGATTCAGCCAGGATTGTTAAAAAATTGTAGCCCTCGCACTGTCGATCTTTGATACGACCGGGAAGAAATCAAATTGAAGCTCTCGAGCTGTCGATCTTAGATTCAGTATGGAAGAATCAACGGCAAGTGTCGTCCCTTCCTCCCCTTTCGGGGAGGGGACTTCGGGAGGTTGCCGGATTTTTTACAAAATAAAGGAAGACTTTTGAAGACTTGGAGGAGAGTATTTTTAATTAATTAATTAATATATAATTAATTTAATTTAATTAATTAAATTAAACTACTGAGTATTTAAAAATACAACAAATTAAGGCTTTAATTAATTAATTAATTAATTAAATGCAATAAAAAATGCACGGAAGTTAGGAATGCCTGTACTAAGAATCAATCCCTGTACAACAGTCTAACTGACTCAAACTTTATAAATAAGACTCAACTCAAACAACAGCAAACAAGTACTTTTGATCCATTTGATTAAATAGAAATATATCTAAAATATCAGTGTAATAGTATATATGTATATGCATTCATTTAATAGTTGTTTAATATTTAATTAACAATTAATTAAAAGCTAATTAAGTTAAGTTTACTGTAACAAGCATGGTTGATGAACATTTAATTGAATGTTGTTCTGTAGAAGAATTTTTTTAAATATGCCTTTTCCACTTACCTTTGCATGCCACAGCCTAGTGCAATCAACGGTTGAGAGTATATTGGGAAGACAGTAGTGGGAAAAGCATTAGAGATATTTTATTATTATATAATTAAGTGAATTAAGCGTTAGCCTTTTAAGCTTTTCCTTCCCATGCCATTTTCCCCACCCAATTCTCTTTGGATCTGAAGCAGCCGTAAGCAAGCAGTGAAGCAGGAGGCGGAAGGGCTGCGACTGCTAGGAGAGGAAAACTTTAGAAAATAGTAAGTTAATAAAGAAAAAAAAGGAAGGAAAGAAAATAGAGGAAAAAGGTTAAGCGAGGAGGGAGGTTGAATTGAATGTCAAATTTATTTGAGGTAAAACTTTATAGTCTTTTGGTATTATAGCCTGTTTTATTCTATTGGAATGCATTTTTGAAAGTTAAAAATGTATGCTTTAGGTTGTTTATAAGAGGAAAAGAGGCCGGTATATTGTAGGTGAACAAACTCATAATGAGGTGAGATACCCAATCTTTAGTAAAAGAAATGAGAGCATTTGGATATATTTATGGGAATTGTGGTAGCCAAGAATTTTATAATAAACAGGTTGTTTGTTTATTGGTTAGTTAACTGTTAAATTAAGTTATTTGATAAACATTACTTACTGAATGTGATACTACAAAATGACACTAAAGCTATTGGTTATGAACATCTGAATGTTAATGAAAAAGGAAAATAAGAAAAATTATATTATTGGAGATAGACCTGCACAAGTAAAAGCAAAAGTTCTGACGAGGTAAGCCTTAAGGATCGTATAGGAGGTATCCGACTATCTCAATTCTAAAAGTTGAAAATTCGGATCGAACCTTGAATAAGAGTGCATTTAGACCAAACCTTGAATGAGAGTTGTAAGTTTGCAAAAGCCTATATGTTGACTATAAATTTTTTTTTTTTTAAAATTAAATTAAGTACGAAGCAGCTTACATGTCGTCGACCCCACTTGAGCGGTTGATTGCCAGAAGACACGAGGCTTCGTTCCTGTAAATTCTATTCAACGATTCAGTCGATAAAAATGAAGGATACTGAAAAAAAAAAAAAGAACTTGCGCTCTCACTCCTTTGATTCCGTCATTCTTGTTTGACTTCGTTGCTTCGCAGGAGTCTAGGGTTCGCCTTTCATCTTCTCTTTTTGTTGTTGCTATTTTGTCTCGTTGCTCGCAGGAGGCGAAGAGATTGCACGTGCCGTTCCTTCGATTCCTCGTTGCTGTCTGTGCTTCGCAGGAAGTAGAGATTGCACGCGTTGCTTCCTTCGCCCCTTCGTGGCTGTTCGGTTTCGTTTCTTCGCGGGAGGAATAGAGTGTGGGCTCCGAAAATTCGGCCCGGCCTCCACTCGCTTTTCTTTTAATTCGGTGAGGGAGTTTTAACTGAATAAGTTCCGGAGTAAATTTTGGAAGACAAATGAGTTTGTAGAGAAGACACTACCCAGAGATTTCGCCCTCTTTTTGTGAGGACTTTATGATCTGAGTTCTGGTTTCCTATAGGCGCAAGCCCCTATAGTTAATTACCTCTCCCGATTTTGAGAGAGAACTTTCGATTAAGGCTAGTTGTTAATCAGATACGTAGAGAATACGTGTTATATGGCATATAGTAGCAGCAATGGGTTTGGATTGGAAAGATTGGATATTTGGGAATTTGGGGTTGAAATATTTAGGAAGTTTGGAAAATTTGGAGATTGAAAAATTTGATATTTAAAATAAAAACTTCACCATCTTGCACTTAAAGCGGATGGTGGGGGAATGGATGATAGACCCGATCAAGATCCCATGGTTCCGTCGTCCCGGGCTATCGTGGTCCCTAGTCTACTTAGTCAGAGGAGGTAGTCGACCCAACCTGACAGAAGGATCCTTGTCGGCAACCATGGGTTGCTTCGTCCAAGGGGACCTTATAGACCTGGGGTGAATGTTTGTCTAAGGGGACAAATTTGAATCCACCTTAGCTAACAGAGGACTTTATGCCCTATCGATCATATCCTATTATTTCATATCTCAAGGATTTGATGCCAACAAGGAACGTATTGGCTCTGGCCATAACCGGTATTTCGTGGTGCCATTTGGCGGCAAAACCACTCGGTTCAGAGGGCCCCAGGTCATCACCGTTTATCCTGCGATGCCATTTGGCGGCAAAACCGCCGGTTAAAGGACACGTACCACATCCGTACTGGCAGGAGATTGTTTGAGAATGGATCCTAGTGATATTTTCGACTAGGCATTTGACTCTTTGTGAGCTGAAGTAAATTTGAATTTGTCCACCCTGGCATACTGTTGCGGAGGGTGGATGGGCTTTGCTTTAAGTGTTGGGATGGATAGTTTAATTTTTAAATATTTTTGGGATTTTAGGATTTTTGTGAAGTTTTGGATTTTTGAATTTTTATGGGTATTTTGGGTGGAGCTTATGAATATTTGAAATAAATTTTAGATATTTTGGAGACATTTGAAAATATTTTGGAACCTCCGGTTGAGATCTGCATTCAACATGGTCATCATCGGGGTGTTCGGGGTCATTTCTCTTTTATTGATAGAATCTTGTCGACTCTATCGAATTATCGATAGAGGATCGGATTTTGTATGTTTTATGCCCTTATTAGTGAATTCATATTGCTATAGACCTTTGAAGGCTTAATATGAATGTGTTAAAACAATTATACCAATCACAATCACCGTATACTTGTTTGATTGTTCGAACCCTGTCGACTTCTATTGACCCGTATAGAAGGATCGGGTTCGAACTTAAATTTACTTATTGACCCGCGCAGCATCCCTAGACGTCACGTGTGTACCAATAACATGCTGCGCGGGATCCAGTGTGTACCTCTTGCATTTAGTTAGGAATTGTTGTTGTCCATGAGGCTCTACCATTATATCCAGTGTGTACCTCTTGCATTTAGTTAGGAATTGCTATCTCACCACTCATAACTTCACTTTAAGCATGATATCAAGCTCCTTCATGCTTGGTTCCAACTCTACATTGTCAAGAGATTGGTTTTATATGGTTTGTTCATTCAAGTTCAAACGTCTTATGGTTCATTTGAATTCCTTGTGCTATGGTTCAACTTGAATTCTTATGGATCATTCAATTCATAGTTCATTGATATTGCATGGTCCAAGTTCAATATCTTCAAGCTCCCATGCACTTGGCTCAAGTTTCACTGATTCATTTAAATTTGAGCTAGGTTCATGCTCAATTCAAGTTCTTACTCTTTTCAATTGAGTTTGAGTTCAAGCACATCCTTTGTAATTAAAGTACAAACTCTTTGTTTGAGTTCAACCATTCAAGTCAAGCTTGAATGAAGTTCTTTTGGTTGAGCTTTGATTTAAGTCCTCCTTGGTCAAATTACAAGTCCTCATGATTGTTCAAGTCATGAGGTTCAAATTATAGTGTATCCTTTTGTATCTTTTTTTTATTTTAATTTTTGGTTCAAATTGAATTAAAGCTCTTTATGTCATTTTAAAGTTCATGAGTCACTCTCACTTGGTTCAAACCAAGTTCAAATGCATGTCCACAATTGGTCCAAGTTTGACTTCAGTTCAATACATTTTTTTAGTTCAATTACTTTATTAAGTCATTTAGATCTTGTTCAAAAGTCCAAGTACAAGTTCTCCGTTGTTCTTGTAGAGTTCAAGTCCAAGCATTTGAGTCATTTATAGTTCAAGTCCTTGTTTTATTTCAGACAAACTTTTGGCAGCCTCTCGGCGTCTCCCCCGTTTAGGGGAAAAATCAAGAGGTCGCCTACCTGCCACGTCAACAAAGACGTGCACGGTTGGTGTTTGTGAGACACCGCGGCGGTATTTTTATTTTTTCATCCACCACGCCAAGAAAGGCGTGCATGGGGTTTTAAAAAGCAATTTTATGAAAAAAGTAGTTTGCTTTCCCCCCGCTCGGGGTACTTATGAGTGACCCCGCCTAGCCGTAGGTGCCGCACCGGGGTCCCATCCCACCACGCTCAACAAAGGCATGCATGGGCGGTTTTCCGGTCCGCCACGAACATTGATGTAAGGCTTTGAGTTTAAGGTGATTAATCGCCCCGTTGTAGGCGTCAGACCAGGGTCCCATCTCACCACGCGCAACAAAGACGTGCATGGGCAGTTTTCCGGTTCGCCGCTAACTTCGAAAGCGAGAATCTAAGTTTTAGAAAAATTCGTACCTTCGCGGGGTTAACGGTGTTGGTATGTGAATCGAGGTGAGCATAATTAATTAGAATTAATAATAATTTGTTATAATTAAACTCAATTAATTATAACAAATTAAGTTTAATTATAACAAATTATGATTAACATTTACTAATTATAATTAGGGGCAACTAATTTTTAATTAATTTAAATTAATTATAATTAATAATAATTAATTTAATATTATAGATATTTAATTATAATTAACCTTAATTAATTATAATTAATTATACCTATTATTAATTAATTAAAATTAATTATATTTTTAATTTAAATTTGATCATAAATCAATTAATTTTAATTTATAATTTATTATAAATTAATTATAATCAAGTTATAACTAATTATGCTTAACTAAGAATAAATTATATATATTATATACTTTTAATTTATAATTAATTATAGATTAATTTAATTAATTATATTTAAAATATAAATAATTATATTAAATCCTAAAATTAATTAAGTATAAGTAGAGTTTGAGCATGATTAACAGAGAATTAAACTCTTTGTTAACAGAGTTTAATTCTCTGTTTTAAGGGATTTGGCTGAAGAAGCATGCGAAGGGGAGAAGGCCACCTACACAGCCAGCGAACTCACGTTATTGAACTTCCGATCTCAACCAGAAAGAGAAGTCATCGCTGGAGCCGAGCCGAACAGCCATGAAGGGATCGGAGAAGGGCGTAGGTCTCTCTCTCTCTCTCTCTCTCTCTCTCTCTCTCGGTTGGAGGTCAGACGGAGATGGCGAACAGGGGGTTCGGCTTCTGGATTGGATCGGCACAGGTAGGGGTGGCCTGGATTTGGCGTAGATGGAGGTGACGAGATGGGGGAGATCGGGAGCTCTTCGGCAGAAGGGGTTCGATCGAGAGGGAGGAAGAGAAGCGGAGGTCTCGTGTATATGGGTCTCCGAAAGGATTCCGCTCGTGTGGTTCGAATGCAAAGAATACGATCACACTATCCCGTAGGACAAAATGGTCGTAGGCCTTTACACCCGACACAAGCAGGCTGATGTAAGAGCAGATGGAGTTATACATATGATTAGCCATGGAGGGTAGCGGTTTTCACCTACACACCTCGATGGATAATAATATGCATAACCCTAAATTCACGAGATTTCCCCCATTCGACACATCAGCTCGAATGGGGTTTATTTGATTGTGGGGATCGGTTTCCTACGGGCGCAAGCCCCCGTAGTTAATTACGTCTTAGACCTTGATCTAAGAAAACTCTAGATTAGGGATGTTAGATTATCTTCTCGAATAGGTTTAGTGCAAAGGGGTTTCTAGGCTTTCCTAATCAAAAGGAAGAAATGTCCCAATTTGGCTCAATCGATCACGCATGGTTCAATCAATCATCCGGCCGGTCCGAGGAAGAGAAAACTGGGGAAAAAGAAAGAGGCCACGCATCTCAAGCAAACATGAAAGAAAGAAGGAGGTGGCGTCATCTATGTGACGCGGATAGGTAGGATTTATAGCATCCGAAAGACAAGAAGGCTTACCCACCAATAAGGCGTATAGAGGTACACTCGTACCCCTCACCTTTAGATCCTAAATTTATAGAAGATGTAATATCGTACATACGATATTAACACCTACGACCTAGTTAATGCAATCTGGACTTATATCCCTGCCTGAAAAGAGAAGCCAGCTAAAACTCTAAGCACAACCAATCGTCCTACATGTATGCAGGATGGGAAGGCTCTATCCTAAGGATTCAAGGATTAATAGTTCAAAAGAGTTAAATCAGAGACTCTACAATATGCAAACGAACATATCTAGCGTTGTTAATGATACATGAAAAGATGCATAAGTAAAAAATATCCTTAGGTCCACTAATGCAATACATATATGTAGGTAAAGTGCATTGTGGATAAAAGTGTGTAAGAACGTATGCATGACACCCAGAGTACAAAAAAAAAATAAAAATAAATAAACACACCCTAAGGGTATCCTTCAGGCAAGATACCCGCACAGAAAATCATCATAGTCATGCCCACTTCGTGTGGGAAAACAGCGATGCCCAATGGCACAAATAGGTGGCCTACTCTACAGGCCTAAATGACCCTAATGATCTCTAAGGCTCACAGAAAGAAAGAAAGAAAAAAAAAAGGGGGGGGGTATCGTACCCAAAACCGGAAAAGGCCAAAATCCTATCAGAAAAACAACGATGCCCACTTCGTGTGGGAAAACAACGATGCCAACCGGCATAATAGGTGGCCTACTCTACAGGCCTAAATGACCCTAATGGTCTCTAGGGCTCACAGAAGGTGGGCAAGCTTTGACCTATAGGGCCAAAGCTTCGTTAGTGAACTAACCTAAGGATGGCTACCTAAACATGCTAGAATACCTATTAACAAAATGTGTGTGATGTGTAGCAGTTCGATATCTAATTAAAAGAAAATTGCTTTATAAGTTGCAGAAGTTATACCTGACTGTGGCGCTGCCACTTAAAAAAAACTCAAAGCAAGCAAGTTTAGATTGTGGCGCGGCCACTTAAAAGCCCCAAAGCAAGTGCTTCCGTTTAATTCCCGATCATCAAGCTCCGATGTACCTCGCAATATAAGATAAAAGAGAAATATACAAATGAGCGTAGATGCCGTTCAGAAAAGAAATGCAGGTAAATAAAATAATATAACTAACAGAAAATTTAAGAATTGCATTTATAGAATATGAGCATGCAGTAAATACTGAACAATAAAAGAAAATATCAGCCTAACCTAGAGCTAGAAGTCGTGTTCTAACCAAACAAATCTAGGTGTGTGTAACGGTGTGTAGTTTTGGATAGGTCCTATGTAGGATGATTTAATTAGAATTGCTTGTATTTGATTTGTTAAAAGGCCAAAAGAGAAATTTTAATTGAAGTTTAAATCTTAATACTTTAAGATTGATTTTAGAGATTGTATTTTAGGATTTGATTGATTATTTTATTGGTTGTAAATTAAAAGAAAAGGTGGATTAAATGATTTATTATCAATTAAAGTTTGATTTAAGCCAATTAAGAAATTAATTTTAAATTTTAACACCCCATTGGATCCATTCGTGGCGTTGTGCCACCAGGCTCGAGGAACTAGGCCTCTTTAGGACACTTAGCCCCGCAGCCCGGAGTAGTCCATCCAATAAACTTCACTTCTGGAGTGGTTGTTATGTATTAAGGGGTTTGTTTATTGATTTTAAAAGATTAATCTAAGATTTGATATTTAAGAGTCTATTATCCTAAGAAAGTTAGTTTCATATTTAATCTCCTAATTTTTGTCTACAGCTTTTAAACTTTAGATTGGTTAGGGGTTTATTATAAGATTAATTAGATTTGATTTAGATGTATGTTTTAGATTTAGAATTCAACAATTATAAATGTTAATTATAAGTTGATTAAGGATTAAGTATTTTTAATAAATTTTAAGAATTAGATTAAGATTGGTTGATTATTAATAAATTTAAGAAAGAAAACTAAATCTAGGGAGGTGTTGCTAAGTTTAATTTTTAATATCTCTATCCTATAGGAAGCATGCATCCTAAGTCTATATTATCTAAGACTCAGTCATTAATTTTTGTCCTTAGGTGTCACTAAAGTTGTGGGGATAAAAGGAGGTTTTCTTTTCTAAACCCTTAGGATTTTCGTACGAGTGTCACTAGGTTTAGGAATTTATGCATGAAAGTTAAATGATAAGTAGCAATGCAGTAGAAAGAAAAGAATGAAAATTACAAATAAAAGAAATGTAGGCATTGTTGTTTTGGACACACTTCTTTGAAGTCAAGTGTACCCTAAAGCAACATCTACAATGCCTTTTGATGTCCCCACAATCCAAATAAAGCACTTGATACAAACTCGACTTGACTACACAAACTATTCCCTACCAAACTCAAAGCAACAAGGGAAACTCAAATCCCCAAAACTAGAACTAAAACTATCTCTTTCTACCCCCCCCCCCCCCCCCCACATTCTTCCAACCTTATATTTTGAAGGAGAATCATTAATAAAAGATAGACAACTTATGTAAGGTAGACTACCCCATCCCAAAAGAGAGATTAAGAGAACTCTCCAACACAAATCTATTCTACAAAAGCTGCTAAACTCAAATCTAACTTATAAAAATTTGTTTGTTTTGTTTGAATGAAAAGCTACATGAAATTCTACACAAATCATTTATCAAAATCTCTTCTTTCTTTTCTTTTTTTTTTGACACAAAACTCTACAAAAATCAGCTACGAAAATCCCTCCTTTTGACACAAAATCCTACAAAACAAACAATAATCAAGTGCCTTTTTTTCATTTGGAGTGGGGTATATCTATGAAAGACTTCTAATAAGAAGGTTTCATTAGACATTCCTCTATGAAACAATTACAAAATATTTCAAATAACCATTCATTCTTATTCATGCAAGGAGACAAAACATCATTCTTCTTTCTAAAACAACCTCACAATACAAGCTAATGCAAAATAAAACACTTTCTCTAAAATCTGCGACTTATCAAATGACTATAGAAGTATAAAGGAAAATGCTCTTGAAAAATCATAAATGAGATTCCTGAATGCAAAACAATGAATTCGTTCATTTCCACCATAGCCATCTCAATAAAAAGAAAAGAAGAACACACATCTTTTAAGGATGAAAATCAACACTACATCTCTCCAAAACTGAAATATGCCCCAGCCCAAGCAAAATATTTGAAATATAAGCTATGATATGGTCTCCGACAAACTTCACTTAATGCAACACATAGCTCCAACCCATCTTTATGATATTTTATAAGAAACTTATCAATATTCATAAGTGAAAAGGAAAACACCCACTTGCTCTCCAACATAAAGCCTTCCCAAACACTTTTCACAAATACACATATCTTTCCTACACATACTTCCTTCTAAAACTCAAAGGAAACAACTCTTGTAGCCACCCAACTTTCGTTTGTGTCACATATGCATGGATAGAAATAAAACCTTAAAGCACATTCAATGATATGAAGACTTCTCCTGGCATTCGCTCTTGACAAATATCGGAGAGGAAAAAGATGGGTCCAGTTCACATTAATCTGATTAATGCATCACATTTCTTTGAAGAAAAAGAAAAGGATAATATAGTCTACGTAACAAACTCAAAGAAACATCTCCCAGCAAATTACTAATGGAGTTATACGGAGAACACAAACCATATTGCATGGTTAGATGTAAGCAAATACATAGCACAAAAACCATGATAATAATTGGAAAAATCCAAATCTTTCCTCTCAAATGCTCCCTTCAGTAATAAACTGAGGAAGCAGACCACATTAGCAAGTAAAAGCTCATAGGATATCACACACAGGTAATTGGAAGAAGAGCCGATTCCATTGCCTCATTCAGATCCTGACTTTAAACCAAAGGCACAAGTAAAGAAAGTATGAGATAGTGAAACTTAAGTGAACGAGACCTTGAATGTAGCCGATTACACTGTACAGTAGTGTTAATTGTCGAGCATCAGAATTCAACCTTACAATAATATTCATTTTGTATATGAAATTCTGACACAATTTTCCCTTTAAACAAAATAAAATTGCAAATACAAACTTATAGCAGCACGCCTAATGTCTGAAATCCTCATCTTTCGCCAAAAAAAATTACAAAACCCTTGGTTAAGACATTTCGTATGCAAGCTTATGTTTTGTAGAACTCCAAACCTCACAAAAAAAAAAAAAAGATGGCATTTCATCGAGCACTTGATGTGCGATATCTTTAAGTGTACGTGAAACAAGCTATCATGAGAATTCAACTTGCACAACGACTTGATTGAAATCATCTACACAATCTATACACGACCCTTCATGATCATTTCAAACTACACATAGGACATCGCATCACATGCCATGAACCGCAAACAAATATCATATACCAAATGCTCAATGTAAACCAACACATTAGAGAGGCATTGCTATGACTTCCCACACAAAACCCCAATGAGCAAAATAATTTTAGGATATTAAAGTTTGCGTAAGCATCTCATCGCCAACTGTAATTTTATAAAGTCAAATTGATCTCCAAACCACTCATCATATGATATCAAATATGCTTCTAAAATCATTTCTCATGAAACAATAATGTACCGATAAAAATAAATGAATAAATAAATGTCGGCGGAAGCATTTTTTTTAAATCAAAATTCTCTCAAATAACATATCACATCTTTAATTTCTTTCTAAAAAAAAAACATGACAATAGACTCCATATATATATATATATATATATATATATATATATATATATATATATATAAAGAGACAAAAAGGGCAAGCCACCATAAAGAAATTTATTTAAATAGATACAGTTTAAGAACAATTTCGTGTCTTTCTATAATATTTCAATCATGAACTGTTTGCAACAAATATCACTAATTTATTTGTAGTGTCATGCAAATCATCTACAATTCTTTCATTCAAGCTAAGGTAGGCATTGTACAATATCACAATGAATGAAATAGATAGAAAGAGCAAAGAAACGAAATTACCACCATTCTTCGATGTCAAAGCCACACATTGTATCGGAGCGAAGACATGTGTATGAATTTTCTAATTTAATAAAGATTTCCTATAACATTATCTGAAAATAACATCTCTTGTAAAAACGTGTATTTTTTTTTCTAAATAATCTTGATAGCAATTCACAAAATAAATATCATATTAGAATAACAACAAAATCAGATTTCATAACCTTATTCTAATCATATTGGAAACTACAATCGATTCATTAATCTCGGGGAAGAAGAAGAATAATGGCGACTGATTTTGAAGCAGCGCGATTTAAGAAATGATCACCCTCAAATATATATATGGCAGAGAATCAAATAGAGATCTCTTTCATTTTTTTTTAGAGAAAATAAATAAATGTTTTGATTAGTTTATGTTCACATATTAGAGCTCTCTCAAACCTTGCCTCATAAAATCCCAATTCAACCTCAAATCTTAATATGTAATTTCACATAAACATGCTAAGTTCCGCATACAGGTGGTGATTAACTTCAAAGAAAATATAATATAGTGAGTTTAAAGGCTATGAATCCTATAATGAAAATAATATTTCTAACAGTTATTACTACAAACACTTTGCATGCATACTTGGATAAAAAGCAGCATGGAGTTTTATAACCCTCTATGATTTTCACAAAGCTCACCAAGATTTTGGAATAGAGAAAGAAACAATTATATGGAGCACGTGAGGCACATAAAAATCTTCCAAAGATAATTAAAACTCTTCCTACCATAGGTCATCTCCGGTTATCAATATGAGCAAGCATAAAAAATGCTACTATTTCAGATAGATATATAAATTAATTCGTCATCAGCCAAAAAGAGATGAGCATACCAAGGCTAAACAACAAAGAACAATACTGGATAGTTCATTAGACTCACCGTGACATGAGGTAGAAGTAACCATTTTTTTTTAGGCATTTTTTTTTGAAGACAACTTTAGAGCTTCATAAATGATGATCATGTATGAGGAATCCCCAAAAAGAAAAGCATCCAGAAATGAGAAGTAGAGATAGGAGGAGGAGATGGGTGAACGGGGAAAGGGAAAGAGAAGAAATGAAAGAATAAGAAATGAGCAAGAAGAATGAGATGAAAATGGAGAGATATACCTATTTGAGAAGGATAAAACAAGTGACGATGGATAGTCTGCCTTTGGTGGTGTCGGCCCAGGCAAGCACATATGGCAAGCAAGACTTCGGCGTCAGGTTCAGTCTTAAGAAGCCAAACCGAGATTTGGAGGTGGAGGAGGTTCTGGTCTCGGCTCCTGGAGTTTCGTCCGAACAAAGGAAGAGGAGCAGGAAGTATGCGAACCAGGAAAAATTGAGGAAGAATCTTGCGACCAGGGCTGCTTCGGACAGGGGCGGGGTGTCGGAACAGTTCGCCGAAGGGGTTCGACCCTACCTGGGGTCGGACGGGCTTCGGCCTTGCTCGGAGTTCGCGAACTGGAGCGGCAGCGAGGAGTTCGGGTTCGGTCTCCCCTGGCTCACGCGAGAGAGGGAGCGAATCGTGAGAGAGGGGTTCGGAACCGAGAGATTGAGAGGGAGAGAGGGGAGGAGAGATCGGCGTGAGAGCTGGAGAGGTTCGGTCGTGTGAGCGATGCTGGAGTTCGGTCCCAACTGAGAAGAAAATCGAGAGGGAGAGAGTGTGAGCCTCCGTGAGAATCCGCCCACCGAAGGCTTCATCCCAGCCTTCTAACGTCTCCTGACACTCTGCCTCTGCTCAAAACATCAAAATGGCACTGCGATATTCTGCCCTACCAAAAGTCGCTCTGAACCAATCCTCATTCGAGGGCTCACGCGATTGGAACGAGACAACGGCAGAATCCAAATTCCGGAAATATCAAGACCATCAAATGCATTGCTTGATTTAGGAAGTTAACTTGAATCGTTAATAAAGCCAAAATGGTCTCAAACAAATTGAATTGGACCGAGTCGGGTAGGAATCAAGTCTAAATTTGACTCAATTTGAGTTGGCTCAAACTTAATTTAGTTTGATCAAATGAAATTAAACCTAAATCATCATCGATTTGGGCCAGATTGAACTTGTCGCAGTCAAAACAAATTATTCGGCTTGAATGAACGGGGTCGAGTCAAATTAAAACCAATTTAGATCGATTCGAGTTCGAATTGGGCTCGACGAGGCTCAATCGAATCAACCGAAGGTGCTCGAGAATATTTGAGCGAAAATCGAGGTCAACATACGGACCCCCAACAGGTGCGGCGAACAACAAGTGAACCGTACGTGTTGGCGTTGACCTCCCCATCTCTAGGAAGATACAACCTTAAGGTCAACCAACAGGACAAGATCAACAATGAGAGAGTCAGAGAAAGCAGCTCAACTATCTGCCAACCAAAGTGGCAGAAAAGGAGAAGGAGAATGAGATCAGAATCTCTCGCTTACATAAGCCCAATCGAAGTAAAATCACAAAGGACCAAATGGAATTCAACAATCATCCAAAGCACATGTCTAAGATGATGCGAGGAGAAGAGAATTCAACAATGGCTTGAAAATCATATCAAATTACAAAGAGTAATAATCAACGGATATCAATAAGGATGAAGAATCAATGATAGAGAAATCATCTATCTGCCTGACCACGTCGCAACAGCAGAGTAGAAGAAGATGTTTCATGCTAACAAGAGCACAACAACAACAACAACAACATCAAGCCTTTATCCCACTACGTGGGGTCGGCTACATGAATCCTTTTTCTCCATTGTGTCCTATTAAAAGTCAAATTCTCGTTTAAATCTAATAAAGAAAGGTCATTCCTAATATTTTCTAACCAAGTCTTTTTAGGTCTGCCCCTACCTTTCTTAACATAAGTCAAATCTAATACCTCTACTCTCCTAACCGGGTCATCGGAAGGCCGCCGTTTAATGTGACCAAACCATCTAAGGCGACTCTCTCTAATCTTATCTTCTACTGGAGCTACTCCAACCTTTTCACGTATATGCTCATTTCGTATCCTATCTCTAAGGGTAAAGCCACTCATCCACCTGAGCATCCTCATCTCTGCCACACTTAACTTAGTATTATGCTTCTCTTTTAATGGCCAACATTCAGCACCATAAAGCATTGCAGGCCTCACTACCATCTTATAGAATTTTCCCTTAAGTTTGAGGGGTACATTTCTATCACATAACAAGCCCGATGCATTCCTCCACTTCAACCATCCAACTTGAATTCTGCTGATAATATCCCCATCTATTTCACCATCACTCTGAACAATAGATCCAAGATATCTAAAACGTGTACTCTTATTAATGACTTGATCGCCCAAAGTCACAATCCCCTCACTAGGTCTATTACTACTAAAATTACACTCCATATATTCCGTTTTAGATCTACTCAAGCGAAAACCTTTAGACTCTAAGGTTGACCTCCATAATTCAAGTTTACCTTCAACTCCCTCTCTAGTCTTATCAACAAGAAGAATATCATCAGCAAAAAGCATACACCAAGGTATATCCTCTTGCAAATGTCTAGTGAGAACATCCATGACTAAAGCAAAAAGATATGGGCTTAAGGCTGATCCTTGATGTAACCCAACCGAAATAGGGAAATACTTAGTCAATCCACCTTGTGTTTGAACACAAGTAATAGCTCCTGCATACATATCTTTAATGATTTGAATATAAGCATTATTGACTCCTTTCTTTTCAAGAACTCTCCATAGCACTTCTCTTGGAACTTTATCATATGCTTTTTCTAAATCAATAAATATCATATGTAGATCCTCCTTATTTTCTCTATATTTCTCCATCAAACCTCTTAATAAATGTATGGCTTCCATAGTCGACCTACCCGGCATGAAACCAAATTGATTTTGAGAAACATTAGTATCACGCCGCAACCTATGCTCCATAACTCGCTCCCAAAGTTTTAAAGTATGACACATTAACTTAATACCTCTATAATTCGCACAATCTTGTGCATCACCTTTATTTTTAAAAATAGGAATTAACACGCTCATTCTCCACTCATCTGGCATCTTTTTAGTCTTCAAAATAGTATTAAAAAGTTTAGTAAGCCATGAAATTCCTTCATCTCCTAAGCATTTCCACACCTCTATTGGAATATCATCAGGTCCAACAGCTTTTCCACCCTTCATTTTCTTTAAAGCCTCTCTAACTTCAGTTTTACTAATACGCCGATAAAAACAGAAATCTTTATTTTCATTTAGGGTGCTAAGGTCATTATAGTCAATCTTATTTTCACAATCTTCATTAAAAAGTTTAGCAAAATATCTCATCCATCTTTGTTGAATATCATCTTCTAAGAAAAGTATTTTTTGATCTTCATCTTTAATACACTTCACTTGAACTAAATCCTTACTACTCCTATCTCTTTGTTTGGCTAACTTATACATATATCTTTCTCCCTCTTTAGTATCTAATCTATTATATAAATCACTAAAAGCTAATGTCTTTGCATCGCATATTGCTTTCTTAGCATCCTTACGAGCCACTTTATATATTTCCCAATTATCAGAATTCTTAAAATTAAACCAATTTTTATAATAAGAGCACGAATCAAGATAATATCAAAAAGAGCTAAGGCGAACATAAAAGTCCATAGAAACACTCTACTATCACTGGCGCATATGCCAAAGTGATAAGAAGAGGAAAGAACACTCTAATACCGCCGGGCGCATATGCCGCGACGATGAGAAGAGGAAAAGTACACTCTACTACCGCCGGACGCATATGCCGCGACGATAGGAAGAGGAAAAGAGAACACTCTAATACCGCCGGGCGCATAGGCCGCGACGATGAGAAGAGGAAAAGTACACTCTACTACCGTCGGGCGCATATGCCGCGACGATAGGAAGAGGAAAAGAGAATACTCTAATACCGCTGGGCGCATATGCCGCGACGATAAGAAGAGGAAAGAACACTCTAATACCGCCGGGCGCATATGCCGCGACGATGAGAAGAGGAAAAGAACAACACTCTAATACCGCCGGGCGCATATGCCACAACGATAAAAAGAGGAAGGGGTGGTGAGGAATGCCTCCCAGGGACTCTGTCGGGCTCTCTCAACTAGAAAAGGGAACTCTACACTCTAATATCGTCGGGCGCATATGCCGCGGCGATAAGAAGAGGAAAGAACACCACTCTAATATCGTCGGGCGCATATGCCGCGGCGATAAAAAGAAGAAAGAGAACACTAATACCGCCGGGCGCATATGCCGCGACGATAAAAAGAGGAAGGGGTGGTGAGGAATGCCTCCCAGGGACTCTGTCGGGCTCTCTCAACCAGCAAAAGGGAACTCTACACTCTAATACCGTCGGGCGCATATGCCGCGGCGATAAGAAGAGGAAAGAACACCACTCCAATATCGTCGGGCGCATATGCCGCGGCGATAAAAAGAGGAAAGAGAACACTCTAATACCGCCGGGCGCATATGCCGCGACGATAAAAAGAGGAAGGGGTGGTGAGGAATGCCTCCCAGGGACTCTGTCGGGCTCTCTCAACCAGCAAAAGGGAACTTTACACTCTAATACCGTCGGGTGCATATGCCGCGGCGATAAGAAGAGGAAAGAACACCACTCTAATATCGTCGGGCGCATATGCCGCGGCGATCAGAAGAGGAAAAGTACAACACTTTAATACCGCCGGGCGCATATGCCGCGACGATCAGAAGAGGAAAAGAACAACACTCTAATACCGCCGGGTGCATATGCCGCGACGATAAGAAGAGGAAAAGTACTCTACTACCGCCGGGCGCATATGCCGCGACGATCAAAAGAGGAAAAGTACAACACTCTAATACCACCGGGCGCATATGCCGCGACGAGAAAAAGAGGAAGGGGTGGTGAGGAATGCCTCTCAGGGACTCTGTCGGCCTCTCTCAACCAGAAAAGGGAACTCTACACTCTAATATCATCGGGCGCATATGTCGCGGCGATAAAAAGAGGAAAGGAGACTCTAATATCGTCGGGCGCATATGCCGCGGCGATCAGAAGAGGCAAGAACACTCTAATATCATCGAGCGCATATGCCGCGGCGATAAAAAGAGGAAAGAACACTCTAATATCGTCGGGCGCATATGCCGCGACGATAAAAAGAGGAAAAGACACTCTAATATCGTCAGGCGCATATGCCGCGGCGATAAAAAGAGAAAAGAACACTCTAATATCGTCGGGCGCATATGCCGCGACGATAAGAAGAGGAAAAGGGCTCAACGACCACCCAACGCTCATGTGCGTGGTGCTGTGAGGAAGCCAAAGAAGTAAGTAATCCATCGTCTAAGGAATCTCAAGCTCATATTTTAGTTACCACATGGTAGATGACAAATCGTCGTGGCCATGAGTAATCCAAATACAAGTAGAATTTTCTTAGGTAAACTGAAATCATGTACAACATGAAATGAACGATCGATATATATCTCTCTAAACAGAAGAACATATAAACGACCGAGTAGAAAGAGTAACATCATATCAAAGGAGTAAATAAAGTGACGGGTGGATACACTTGCCACTAAAAACAGTCATCATATTAAGGATCAATGATTACTAAAATAAATCACAGTGGTAACACCTATGCTAACCGATGGGACCCTGTGAGAAGTACAATCAATCTTTATGCATTCAAAGATGCTACCCTTTGTAACTAAGAGTAAGCTCTCCGTGGAAAATTATGTTGCTAAAGGAAGCAGAGGATTGACTTTCTACTAGAAGATCAAAATCCACTAAGTAGTTATGTTAACATTTAGAGTGAGATGTACTACATCATAGGGGAGGAAAAACATCTCCATTATAAGTGACCATAATAGCATGAATGGACACAATCATCTCCTAAGCAATCATCAAAATGCTTTAAGTAGAGAAAAGGAAGAGAATTTGGAGGGACTTTGGGCTCTTGGAGTGTAGAACCGGGTTCCACCTGTGACAAGAGCAACTGATTCTACTCAAATAAAAGCTTCCCTCTCTTTTTCTTATCATTTTTCTTATTTTCATATTACACTCACATATATAGATTAAGTATACTAGAACATAAAGAAGGAAAAATTGTTAGCTTTGATAACCCAGGCCATATTCAACTCATGAATAAAACTGGGGAGAGAAATATTATTCACAGGATCTATAAGGGAATAAGACATTGGCTTTGATAACCCAGGCCATATTCAACTTGTATGAATGAAACTTGGGAGCACAAACATCAGAATAAAATTTGTAGAGAAATTAACGTAGTGACAATGGATCAACATCACTATATTTGACTAATATAGATCAAGGATGGACCCAGTATCACATTCCATAAAGGTTCGAGTTAGTAGTTTTGGTATCTCAGACCACACTTGAATGTGACAAGTGAAACTGGAGAAAGTCAACCCTCGAAGGGGACTGAAAAGGAGATTTCATGCTACAACACCAGAGCGATTGGTGAGCATGAGTGCAAGTACAAATACCCTACGTCATATTTACATACAACTACTAAGGATAATCTCATACTTTGTACGACAAACATCACGTGGTAGAGGACAAATCGTCGTGGCCACGGACTGCCGAAAAGTAGAAGAGATCATTTGGAGTTATATCTATACAGAGGGATATGTACAAATGACAAGAGAAGAACCATCGTATCATGACCAATATGAGAATGAAACTTACATAGGGACATTTGATCAACATCATCACACCTGACTAACATAGGTGGGCATGGACCCAGTATCACCTATAGAAAGTGGGTTGAAATTAGGGATATTGGATCTACCACACTACACCTGATTAACCTAAGTGGGTATGGACCCAGTATCACCTCTGAGAAATAGATTTAAATTAGGGACATCGGATCAACATCACCACACCTGACTAACACAGGTGGGTATGGACCCAGTATCACCTATAGAAAGTGGATTTGAAATTATTGGTTTTGGTATCCCAGACCACGCTTGGAGTGACAAGCGAAACTGGGTAAAAGAACAACCCTCGAATCATGACTGATAGAAGAAAGAAATTTAAATAGGGATAGTGGATCAACATCTCCACACCTAACTAGCGTAGGCGGGCATGGACCCAGTATCACCTCTTAAAAGGGAGTTTGAATTATTGATTTTGGTATTCCAGACCACGCTTGGGTGACAAGCGAAACTGGGTAGAACAACCTTTCACAAGGGAGGGACAAATCAAGAGTTTTATGTGCTAACATCAATATGATTTGCGTGCACAAATAGAAGTATAAATATCCCTACGACATATTAGCGTATCCCTTTTGAGGATAGCCTTATACTCTTCAAAGCGAACGTCGTGTGGTAGAGGACAAATCGTCGTGGCCACACAGACTGCCGAAAAGTGAGAAGGATCCCTTCAAGGAATATGAATATAGAGGAATATTTATAGGAGGTAGGAAGGTTTGCATGTCTATAGCTGACAACAAACACTAGTGGAAGGAGTTTCAGAAGATTTTTTGACGGGAATCCTTGACTCTCATTCCACACATCTGATGGGGAATAGGTTGCTTGCTAGTAGTCTGACGTCGGAAGTCTCCTTCCTCGTCTGAGCTACAATCAACAACTAATCCACCCTTAGGTATCAAATACCTACGAAAGGTAGGAAGGTGCCGGGGTCTACTCGACGATCTCAGAGTGAGAGAGTCGAGTGAACACAAAACCCGACGGAAAGAAGAGAATTTGGAAGGAAAAGAAATAGCCTAAAAGGCTGGAAGGAAAGGGACAGAAGAGCCTGTAAAGGCCAGAAAAGGAAGAACCTAACTAAGGAGTACTAAACCCGGAGTGCACACAAGAGAAAATAATATAACATCCAAAGATGGAGAGAGAAACCTGTCCCACCGTGGTCGCCAGAAATCTGTGGGTCTCCGAAAGGATTCCGCTCGTGTGGTTCGAATGCAAAGAATACGATCACACTATCCCGTAGGACAAAATGGTCGTAGGCCTTTACACCCGACACAAGCAGGCCGATGGAAGAGCAGATGGAGTTATACATATGATTAGCCATGGAGGGTAGCGGTTTTCACCTACACACCTCGATGGATAATAATATGCATAACCCTAAATTCACGAGATTTCCCCCATTCGACACATCAGCTCGAATGGGGTTTATTTGATTGTGGGGAACGGTTTCCTACGGGCGCAAGCCCTCGTAGTTAATTACGTCTTAGACCTTGATCTAAGAAAACTCTCGATTAGGGATGTTAGATTATCTTCTCGAATGGGTTTAGTGCAAAGGGGTTTCTAGGTGTCCCAATTTGGCTCAATCGATCACGCATGGTTCAATCAATCATCCGGCCGGTCCGAGGAAGAGAAAACTGGGGAAAAAGAAAGAGGCCACGCATCTCAAGCAAACATGAAAGAAAGAAGGAGGTGGCGTCATCTATGTGACGCGGATAGGTAGGATTTATAGCATCCGAAAGACAAGATGACTTACCTACCAATAAGGCGTATAGAGGTACACTCGTACCCCTCACCTTTAGATCCTAAATCTATAGAAGATGTAATATCGTACATACGATATTAACACCTACGACCTAGCTAATGCAATCTGAACTTATATCCCTGCCTGAAAAGAGAAGCCAGCTAAAACCCTAAGCACAACCAATCGTCCTACATGTATGCAGGATGGGAAGGCTCTATCCTAAGGATTCAAGGATTAATAGTTCAAAAGAGTTAAATCAGAGACTCTACAATATGCAAACGAACATATCTAGCGTTGTTAATGATGCATGAAAAGATGCATAAGTAAGAAATATCCTTAGGTCCACTAATGCAATACATGTATGTAGGTAAAGTGCATTGTGGATAAAAGTGTGTAAGAACGTATGCATGATACCCAGAGTACCAAAAAAAAAAAAAAAATAAACACACCCTAAGGGTATCCTTCAGGCAAGATACCCGCACAGAAAATCATCATAGTCATGCCCACTTCGTGTGGGAAAACAGTGATGCCCAATGGCACAAATAGGTGGCTTACTCTACAGGCCTAAATGACCCTAATGATCTCTAAGACTCACAGAAAGAAAGAAAGAAAAAAAAAGGGGGGGGGGTATCGTACCCAAAACCGGAAAAGGCCAAAATCCTAGCAGAAAAACAACGATGCCCACTTCGTGTGGGAAAACAACGATGCCAACCGGCATAATAGGTGGCCTACTCTACAGGCCTAAATGACCCTAATGGTCTCTAGGGCTCACAGAAGGTGGGCAAGCTTTGACCTATAGGGCCAAAGCTTCGTTAGTGAACTAACCTAAGGATGGCTACCTAAACATGCTAGAATACCTATTAACAAAATGTGTGTGATGTGTAGCAGTTCGATATCTAATTAAAAGAAAATTGCTTTATAAATTGCAGAAGTTATACCTGGCTGTGGCGCTGCCACTTAAAAAAAACTCAAAGCAAGCAAGTCCAGATTGTGGCGCGGCCACTTAAAAGCCCCAAAGCAAGTGCTTCCGTTTAATTCCCGATCATCAAGCTCCGATGTACCTCGCAATATAAGATAAGAGAGAAATATACAAATGAGCGTAGATGCCGTTCAGAAAAGAAATGCAGGTAAATAAAATAATATAACTAACAGAAAATTTAAGAATTGCATTTATAGAATATGAGCATGCAGTAAATACTGAACAATAAAAGAAAATATCAGCCTAACCTAGAGCTAGAAGTCGTGTTCTAACCAAACAAATCTAGGTGTGTGTAATGGTGTGTAGTTTTGGATAGGTCCTATGTAGGATGATTTAATTAGAATTGCTTGTATTTGATTTGTTAAAATGCCAAAAGAGAAATTTTAATTGAAGTTTAAATCTTAATACTTTAAGATTGATTTTAGAGATTGTATTTTAGGATTTGATTGATTATTTTGTTGGTTGTAAATTAAAAGAAAAGGTGGATTAAATGATTTATTATCAATTAAAGTTTGATTTAAGCCAATTAAGAAATTAATTTTAAATTTTAACACCCCATTGGATCCATTCGTGGCGTTGTGCCACCAGGCTCGAGGAACTAGGCCTCCTTAGGACACTTAGCCCCGCAGCCCGGAGTAGTCCATCCAATAAACTTCACTTCTGGAGTGGTTGTTATGTATTAAGGGGTTTGTTTATTGATTTTAAAAAATTAATCTAAGATTTGATATTTAGGAGTCTATTATCCTAAGAAAGTTAGTTTCATATTTAATCTCCTAATTTTTGTCTACAGCTTTTAAACTTTAGATTGGTTAGGGGTTTATTATAAGATTAATTAGATTTGATTTAGATGTATGTTTTAGATTTAGAATTCAACAATTATAAATGTTAATTATAAGTTGATTAAGGATTAAGTATTTTTAATAAATTTTAAGAATTAGATTAAGATTGGTTGATTATTAATAAATTTAAGAAAGAAAACTAAATCTAGGGAGGTATTGCTAAGTTTAATTTTTAATATCTCTATCCTATAGGGAGCATGCATCCTAAGTCTATATTATCTAAGACTCAGTCATTAATTTTTGTCCTTAGGTGTCACTAAAGTTGTGGGGATAAAAGGAGGTTTTCTTTTCTAACCCTTAGGATTTTCGTACGAGTGTCATTAGGTTTAGGAATTTATGCATGAAAGTTAAATGATAAGTAGCAATGCAGTAGAAAGAAAAGAATGAAAATTACAAATAAAAGGAATGTAGGCATTGTTGTTTTGGATACACTTCTTTGAAGTCAAGTGTACCCTAAAGCAACATCTACAATGCCTTTTGATGTCCCCACAATCCAAATAAAGCACTTGATACAAACTCGACTTGACTACACAAACTATTCCCTACCAAACTCAAAGCAACAAGGGAAACTCAAATCCCCAAAACTAGAACTAAAACTATCTCTTTCTACCCCCCCCCCCCCCCCCCCCCCCCCACATTCTACCAACCTTATATTTTGAAGGAGAATCATTAATAAAAGATAGACAACTTATGTAAGGTAGACTACCCCATCCCAAAAGAGAGATTAAGAGAACTCTCCAACACAAATCTATTCTACAAAAGCTGCTAAACTCAAATCTAACTTATAAAAATTTGTTTGTTTTGTTTGAATGAAAAGCTACATGAAATTCTATACAAATCATTTATCAAAATCTCTTCTTTCTTTTCTTTTTGTTTTGACACAAAACTCTACAAAAACCAGCT
The DNA here is from genome assembly GCA_016618105.1 of Dendrobium huoshanense. Classification (NCBI taxonomy): domain Eukaryota; kingdom Viridiplantae; phylum Streptophyta; class Magnoliopsida; order Asparagales; family Orchidaceae; genus Dendrobium; species Dendrobium huoshanense. The sequence continues at coordinate 51,206,839 of CM028356.1, read as the reverse complement.
ACAAAAATCCCCTCTTTTGACACAAAATCCTACAAAACAAACAATAATCAAGTGCCTCTTTTTCATTTGGAGTGGGGTATATCTATGAAAGACTTCTAATAAGATGGTTTCATTAGACATTCCTCTATGAAACAATTACAAAATATTTCAAATAACCATTCATTCTTATTCATGCAAGGAGACAAAACATCATTCTTCTTTCTAAAACAACCTCACAATACAAGCTAATGCAAAATAAAACACTTTCTCTAAAATCTGCGACTTATCAAATGACTATAGAAGTATAAAGGAAAATGCTCTTGAAAAATCATAAATGAGATTCCTGAATGCAAAACAATGAATTCGTTCATTTCCATCATAGCCATCTCAATAAAAAGAAAAGAAGAACACACATCTTTTAAGGATGAAAATCAACACTACATCTCTCCAAAACTGAAATATGCCCCAGCCCAAGCAAAATATTTGAAATATAAGCTATGATATGGTCTTCGACAAACTTCACTTAATGCAACACATAGCTCCAACCCATCTTTATGATATTTTATAAGAAACTTATCAATATTCATAAGTGAAAAGGAAAACACCCACTTGCTCTCCAACATAAAGCCTTCCCAAACACTTTTCACAAATACACATATCTTTCCTACACATACTTCCTTCTAAAACTCAAAGGAAACAACTCTTGTAGCCACCCAACTTTCGTTTGTGTCACATATGCATGGATAGAAATAAACCTTAAAGCGCATTCAATGATATGAAGACTTCTCCTGGCATTCGCTCTTGACAAATATCGGAGAGGAAAAAGATGGGTCCAGTTCACATTAATCTGATTAATGCATCACATTTCTTTGAAGAAAAAGAAAAGGATAATATAGTCTACGTAACAAACTCAAAGAAACATCTCCCAGCAAATTACTAATGGAGTTATACGGAGAACACAAACCATATTGCATGGTTAGATGTAAGCAAATACATAGCACAAAAACCATGATAATAATTGGAAAAATCCAAATCTTTCCTCTCAAATGCTCCCTTCAGTAATAAACTGAGGAAGCAGACCACACTAGCAAGTAAAAGCTCATAGGATATCACACACAGGTAATTGGAAGAAGAGCCGATTCCATTGCCTCATTCAGATCCTGACTTTAAACCAAAGGCACAAGTAAAGAAAGTATGAGATAGTGAAACTTAAGTGAACGAGACCTTGAATGTAGCCGATTACACCGTACAGTAGTGTTAATTGTCGAGCATCAGAATTCAACCTTACAATAATATTCATTTTGTAGATGAAATTCTGACACAATTTTCCCTTTAAACAAAATAAAATTGCAAATACAAACTTACAGCAGCACGCCTAATGTCTGAAATCCTCATCTTTCGCCAAAAAAAATTACAAAACCCTTGGTTAAGACATTTCGTATGCAAGCTTATGTTTTGTAGAACTCCAAACCTCACAAAAAAAAAAAAAAAAAAGATGGCATTTCATCGAGCACTTGATGTGCGATATCTTTAAGTGTACTTGAAACAAGCTATCATGAGAATTCAACTTGCACAACGACTTGATTGAAATCATCTACACAATCTATACACGACCCTTCATGATCATTTCAAACTACACATAGGACATCGCATCACATGCCATGAACCGCAAACAAATATCATATACCAAATGCTCAATGTAAACCAACACATTAGAGAGGCATTGCTATGACTTCCCACACAAAACCCCAATGAGCAAAATAATTTTAGGATATTAAAGTTTGCATAAGCATCTCATCGCCAACTGTAATTTTATAAAGTCAAATTGATCTCCAAACCACTCATCATATGATATCAAATATGCTTCTAAAATCATTTCTCATGAAACAATAATGTACCGATAAAAATAAATGAATAAATAAATGTCGGCGGAAGCATTTTTTTTAAATCAAAATTCTCTCAAATAACATATCACATCTTTAATTTCTTTTTAAAAAAAAACATGACAATAGACTCCATATATATATATATATATATATATATATATATATATATATATAAAGAGACAAAAAGGGCAAGCCACCATAAAGAAATTTATTTAAATAGATACAATTTAAGAACAATTTCGTGTCTTTCTGTAATATTTCAATCATGAACTGTTTGCAACAAATATCACTAATTTATTTGTAGTGTCATGCAAATCATCTACAATTCTTTCATTCAAGCTAAGGTAGGCATTGTACAATATCACAATGAATGAAATAGATAGAAAGAGCAAAGAAACGAAATTACCACCATTCATCGATGTCAAAGCCACACATTGTATCGGAGCGAAGACATGTGTATGAATTTTCTAATTTAATAAAGATTTCCTATAACATTATCTGAAAATAACATCTCTTGTAAAAACGTGTCTTTTTTTTTTTCTAAATAATCTTGATAGCAATTCACAAAATAAATATCATATTAGAATAACAACAAAATCAGATTTCATAACCTTATTCTAATCATATTGGAAACTACAATCGATTTACTAATCTCGGGGAAGAAGAAGAATAATGGCGACTGATTTTGAAGCAGCGCGATTTAAGAAATGATCACCCTCAAATATATATATGGCAGAGAATCAAATAGAGATCTCTTTCATTTTTTTTTAGAGAAAATAAATAAATGTTTTGATTAGTTTATGTTCACATATTAGAGCTCTCTCAAACCTTGCCTCATAAAATCCCAATTCAACCTCAAATCTTAATATGTAATTTCACATAAACATGCTAAGTTCCGCATACAGGTGGTGATTAACTTCAAAGAAAATATAATATAGTGAGTTTAAAGGCTATGAATCCTATAATGAAAATAATATTTCTAACAGTTATTACTACAAACACTTTGCATGCATACTTGGATAAAGAGCAGCATGGAGTTTTATAACCCTCTATGATTTTCACAAAGCTCACCAAGATTTTGGAATAGAGAAAGAAACAATTATATGGAGCACGTGAGGCACATAAAAATCTTCCAAAGATAATTAAAACTCTTCCTACCATAGGTCATCTCCGGTTATCAATATGAGCAAGCATAAAAATTGCTACTATTTCAGATATATATATATAAATTAATTTGTCATCAGCCAAAAAGAGATGAGCATACCAAGGCTAAACAACAAAGAACAATACTGGATAGTTCATTAGACTCACCGTGACATGAGGTAGAAGTAACCATTTTTTTTTAGGCATTTTTTTTTTGAAGACAACTTTAGAGCTTCATAAATGATGATCATGTATGAGGAATCCCCAAAAAGAAAAGCATCCAGAAATGAGAAGTAGAGATAGGAGGAGGAGATGGGTGAACGGGGAAAGGGAAAGAGAAGAAATGAAAGAATAAGAAATGAGCAAGAAGAATGAGATGAAAATGGAGAGATATACCTATTTGAGAAGGATAAAACAAGTGACGACGGATAGTCTGCCTTTGGTGGTGTCGGCCCAGGCAAGCACATATGGCAAGCAAGACTTCGGCGTCGGGTTCGGTCTTAAGAAGCCAAACCGAGATTTGGAGGTGGAGGAGGTTCTGGTCTCGGCTCCTGGAGTTTCGTCCGAACAAAGGAAGAGGAGCAGGAAGTATGCGAACCAGCAAAAATTGAGGAAGAATCTTGCGACCAGGGCTGCTTCGGACAGGGGCGGGGGGTCGGAACAGTTCGCCGAAGGGGTTCGACCCTACCTGGGGTCGGACGGGCTTCGGCCTTGCTCGGAGTTCGCGAACTGGAGCGGCAGCGAGGAGTTCGGGTTCGGTCTCCCCTGGCTCACGCGAGAGAGGGAGCGAATCGTGAGAGAGGGGTTCGGAACCGAGAGATTGAGAGGGAGAGAGGGGAGGAGAGATCGGCGTGAGAGCTGGAGAGGTTCGGTCGTGTGAGCGATGCTGGAGTTCGGTCCCAACTGAGAAGAAAATCGTGAGGGAGAGAGTGTGAGCCTCCGTGAGAATCCGCCCACCGAAGGCTTCATCCCAGCCTTCTAACGTCTCCTGACGCTCTGCCTCTGCTCAAAACATCAAAATGGCACTGCGATATTCTGCCCTACCAAAAGTCGCTCTGAACCAATCCTCATTCGAGGGCTCACGCGATTGGAACGAGACAACGGCAGAATCCAAATTCCGGAAATATCAAGACCATCAAATGCATTGCTTGATTTAGGAAGTTAACTTGAATCGTTAATAAAGCCAAAATGGTCTCAAACAAATTGAATTGGACTGAGTCGGGTAGGAATCAAGTCTAAATTTGACTCAATTTAAGTTGGCTCAAACTTAATTTAGTTTGATCAAATGAAATTAAACCTAAATCATCATCGATTTGGGCCAGATTGAACTTGTCGCAGTCAAAACAAATTATTCGGCTTGAATGAACGGGGTCGAGTCAAATTAAAACCAATTTAGATCGATTCGAGTTCGAATTGGGCTCGACGAGGCTCAATCGAATCAACCGAAGGTGCTCGAGAATATTTGAGCGAAAATCGAGGTCAACAGTGTAGAGTTGAGAAGAAGCAGAGAGCGTCGTGTGAGAGAGCAGCCGAATGGAGGTCGCTTCCTTTCTTATTTAACGACGAGGCGTAGCGTCGTTTTGAACAACGATCGCAGGAATTTCACAGAAATCCCAGAACGGCGCCGAATGTACAGTGATATGGCGCGATTTGAGCAGGATTTGTGGAATTTCAGCCGGGATTTCAGCACGATTCGAGGATCTAATGGGTACAAGGTATGATTTTAAGCTTCATTTTTTGTTTCTTTTTGGATATAAGATGCAGGTCAACATAGAGGTTGCAAGTGTCGCTTCTTCCGGCCCTTTGCTGCTGTCCGACTTTTGCCTAGCAGGAGGTATAGAGATTGCACTAGTCACTCCTTCGCTTCCTTTGTGATTGTTTGACTTCGCTCTTTCAACCACTACCTGCCAACCTCTTTGGACTTCGCCTCCTCTGACGCTGACGCCACTCCCTAGTCTCTGACCCAAGCCGGATCGAACCTCTCCCTTTATCTTTGTTTTATAATATATTATATAATGTATCAGTGTTATATTATATATATATATATATATATATATATATATATATATATATATATATATATATATATATATATATATATATATATATATATATATATATATATATATATAAAATGAAATAGAATAAATAAAATATGAGAGGGGTGAAGAGTTTTTATTAAACAGCTGTTAAAGACCTGTACCGTAGACCTTAGGTCCGGTTAGGAATGCACAATTCGAAAACCTGCGCCGTGATCTTAGATCCGAACAGATAATTTTTAAATTTGAAGTCCTCATGCCATTGATCTTAAATCAGGGGGGTTGAAACAAAATTCGAAGACCCCACGTAGTTGATCTTTGATCCTGGTGGGATGATTTTAATTTGAACACCCTACGCCATTGACCTTAGGTCCGGGTAGGAAGAAATTACGGCGAATGTCGTCCTGATTTCTCCCTCGATGGGGAGGGGAAGCTGGGAGGCTGCCGAAATTTCGCAAAAAAACTATATAACTTTTTGGAGAAATTGGAAAATAAATCAATTTTATTTAATTAATCGATTAATTATAATTAATTCATTGAGATTTATTAAATAATTTAAAATTAATCATTTTAATTAATTAATTAATTGAAATTAATTAAAAAAATTAACTAATTAATTTAGATTAAATAAATAAAACTAATTAATTAACCTCAGTTAATTAATTGAAATTAAGTGATTAGTTAAAATTAATTAATTAATTAGTTAAAAGTAATTAATCAAAATTAATTAGTTAATTAAATTTGATAAATTTAAAAATTATTTTAAAAAATCAATTAGTGAAAATAATTAATATTGATTGATGAAATTGATTTAATTAAAATCCGTGAGTTGTTCAAAATGCGAGAACTCTTATTTAAAACAAAAATTTTAGACTTGGTTTTTTTTTTTGAGAAAATGCAAAGTTGCATTAAAATAAAAGAAATAACAACCTAATACAAACTAGGAAATAAAAAACTAAAAGATCCTTGATCAAGAGAAAAAGGATCCTTATTGAAAGCAATTTTGTTATCATTAAACCTATTAATTTGAAATGAAACCCACTGTTTCCTATTTTGAAACCATTGAGATGTAGCGGATACCAATAATTTGAAACAACTCGAAGGTTAGTTAGTATCCCAGAGTTCCCATCCGGTTAAAGAATAGGATCCAGTAACGATCCCATAAACAAATGTAATAAGTTTAAAGAACAAAAATGCCAAAATAAAAAAACAACTAAAAAAGAAAATCAAAAGAAAATTACAAAAAAGATAAGACAATCTCAAAATACCTATGAAAAACAATGATAGGTATTTTAGATGTCTTTTCCAAATACCAATTCTGTAATACCAAGCAAAATAAATGGAAAATTTTTTGAGTAGAATTTCCGTCTTAATGTCTCTTACGGCTTTGCAGATTGAGATGAAAAAATTAGGTATCATATTACTGAACGGTTTTGGGAAGAACTTTTAAAATCGTTCTTTATTCTGTGATCAATAATCCCCCTTCTAGTTTGATCTTTCACTGGTCCTAGCTCTTGTAGTTCTTTGAATAGGAACCGGAAGAAAATAGCTCCATTGAAGAACATTTTTTATTCTTTAATAAAATAGTTTTTTTGAATTTCAAACTGGTTGTAGAAGGAGCTATGGAATTAGAAAAGTCATCTCTTAATTTATCATTATTAGTAGATATTCCAGAAATATTTTCAGCCTTAGCAGGAGTCAAAACCGAAACCTGCTCCTTCTCAAACTCCTCTATAACAACCTCCATCATTTGTGGGATTTGAAAATTCAAATTCTCATCAATCTTAGGAATATCCGTTGGAATAACAGAAATTTGTCCAACTGGATTTGTTGGAGATAAATCTGTCTTAAGCTCCTCAACAACCTTATCTGCCTCCATGCTTTGTGGGATTTCAAAATTTGAATTTTGAGATCCCAAAATTTCAGCACTGCTATGTTGAACTTCGTTAGAATCTTCCTCATCTATTGGAATTATTAAATCAACTTCATCTCTGATTTCAGGAATCAATGAACCAGATTGATTGTATTCAATATTTGTATTTTGAGCTATAACCGGCTCAACCAACAAATTTGAATTAAGACTAACAACTACTTCATCTCCTCCCTTGATTTCAGCAGTTTTTCCAGCTGTCTTCAATGGAATGCGTTCTGAATTTGATCCATCAATGATCCGGCGAACTGGTTGGAATTCTGCACCATGATTTAAATGAGAATCCCTCTTAACACTTTTAATCTTTCTTTTGGATTTGAATTTGACGTGCATCAAAGGTCCGTAAAAACAATCTTCAACTAATAAAGACTCTTTGGGAACTTCCTTATCAATAAAATCTGGCTTTTGAAAACCATTTGGACATACCACATCTTTATGTCCAATTCTTCCACATTTGAAACAAATAGAAGATAAATTCTCAAATTCAAATTTTTGAAAAAATTTGCCATGAATACTTTCAACCCAAATACCACAAGGGAGTTTCGAGTTCAATTTTACACGAACACATGCTCTAGCGAATTCCCTTCTCCCCCATCTAAACATGTTGCCATCCAATAATAAAGGAGTCCCTATACTCGAAATAATTCTCGTAATGTTGGTTTCGTCCCAACAGTGTAATGGCAAGTGAGGAAGACGAACCCAGATGGGAGAAGAAATTCCATCCAAGGAATAAGGAGAAAAATTGGGAGTCCATTTATCTAGTCCAATGACAAAACCTCCCACATACCAAGGACCTCCATTGAGAACTTCCTCCATTGCTTCCTGAGATTGAAAAGAGCACAAGAACCAATCTAATCCAAGAGAAGTAATATGAAATCCTCCAAATTTAACCCATTGCCTCCTTAATTCAAAAGCACAATTTTAGAAGGGCAAGCTTTTGCAAAGGATCTTCACCACCAAAGAATTTCTTAGAACATGAACATTGGATTTTTCTTTTTCCAAGTCAAGTTTAACCACATTAACATCTTTATTTCCTTCATGAATTTCAGTTGAATTAATTTTAATGTGTGGTTTTCTAATCCACACATTAGAATTATTCAAATTGTGATCGGAGCCACCAGAGGTGGAAGCCTCAAAATCATTTGCTCTAGGGATCAAAACCGACAAGGATGAACAAGACTTATTTTTCAAAGCATCCAATACTTCTTTTCCTTTACCATTTTCCATCAAAGATTTTTTCTTAGAAGCCAAACCTTCCTCTCTAATAACTAGAGGAGAGTTAAAAAAACTAGAAAAGCTGCGATTGAATGTAAAACTACCTTTTGTATCCAACAAAGTTGGACGCGCGGTAGATCTAAGGGAATTGGCTTGGATGACCGGCCACCATCCTCCATTTACAAAGAATGCAGCCGAAAATCTCTTTCCAAATCCTTCCTCAAATTGTGGAGCTTCTCTCTCTTCACGCCTTCGGTTTGCATGAAGGGGGGGGGGGGAATGAAATTCCATTAATTAACATATACAACAATACTCTCGAGCCCTCAATCTCTCAACACAAAATTCTACAAACTCCAGTACAAAACTCCCCATAACAAATTGAAACTCAACTCGTGAACTGAACTCCTCTGCATGCTCTCCAAAGCTCCCCTGTACGAGCCCCTATAGCTACTTGTGGGTTCTATCCACTACAACTACTAGCTACGAAAACCTACAAACAAACAAATGAAGAGTCAGTACATCATAAATAAATTGAATGAATGTTGATTAATTTAAGCTATTATAGGTAGAACAGAGTACTGGAAAGCAATAAAAGCTAAGTACGAAAAAAAACTAGTAGATCAACGATGCTGAAAAAATGAGTAGAGTAGTGAACTACTATAAGAGGAAAAAGACTACGAGCATAGAACAATTAAAACACTAACGCCAGTGCCTAAACTCCGAAGTATCAAAATCACAAACTCAAACCAACTCGAATAATTATAAAACAAATCTCCAAACATTGTACAAACAACTACTGTTTATACAAACACAATCAAATTTAAAATATTTGGGCAGCCTTGTTTATAAGAACTTGGTTGTAAGATCCACTACCCGATAACTTTCAAAGGAAAGATGTAAGCCCGACCTTAGGAGAAAGTTTTAGGTGAAATTGATCTAACCTCGAAACCCCAATTAAAGCACTGACCACTTCTAATAGAAGTAAGTCTGACATCTAAGGAAAATATTTAGGTGATAATACAACCTTAGACCACTTACTCGGACAGCTTAGTTTATAGAGCTTGGTTGTAAGACCCGTAATTCGGGCCATTTAGCTTACAAAGCTAGGTAGTAAGACCCATCGTCAGGCAACTTCTAAGGAAGTACTAAGACCAATGTTTAACATTGCGTAATCGGGTATTGAGGCATTTTTCGTTCGTTAGGCTAGGCGTAAGCCTCAAAATCAAAAAAATTGCGTAAACATAAAATAATAAATTTTATATATACTAATGAGTAAATAATATATAAAATATAAAAAATGCTACTTATCACATCTTTGAGAATAAATAGCAATGACATATCACATAAGAACTCATAAGTCATCAACACTGTCTTCAGTCATCACTAGGGGGTCTCTATGATGCATCGACACTTCTCCTCAAAGAGGCATGCAGTGTCCGACACCGTGTCCGACACTCCTCCGACACGTGTCAGACACGCCGAAAACGTGTCCGATTAAAAAAAATATTAAAAATAAATTGGACACGCGTGTCCGACACGTGTATCTTAAATATTTTATAATTTTTTTAAAATATAATTTCTTATATTTTCCGAGATTTAAATTAAATTTCTTATTTCATATTTTACAACACCAAATCAACGTCTGCATTTAATACCAATTCATCGAATATTTTTATTTTCATTTCTCTTTGACAGTAAAGGTATTTTCATCTCCTCTCTTTTTGCACAATTACAAATCTTTCTCTTGTTGAACTAGAGTTGAAAGTAGTGATATTCAATGATGATGATAGTGAAGGCCAAAAACAAACCTCTAAAGCTAATCCTAATAATTGAAGCTTGAATGCTTGATGTTGTAGTAAATGATTATTTGCTTATATTTTTGTAGTTGTACTAGATATTTTATATTAAATATTTTATATTATAAACTAGACAAGTTATCATGTCATTCATTTATTATTGTTTGTCATTTTTAATATGATATTACATTAATATATATACACTATATAAAAAAATGTATTGCCGTGTCCGTGCCGTACCCGTGTCCTATATTTTCAAAAAAAAAAGTCGTGTCCGTGTCGCCATGTCCGTGTCCGTGCATCATAGGGGGGTCTTCATTTAAATCATCATTATGATGAACTGCTCTCTCCTCTTCCTCTCTTATAAAGTCCAATGTCTCCCAATCAGCTCCTTCCTCATTATCAATTATCTTCCTCTTCCCTAAATATTTTTGAATAATAGCATAATGAATAATTGTGTAATACATTAATAAAAGTCTAAGAAAAGAAAACTATATTATTTATATATCTTTTTAGATTTGTTCTTGAGTTGTGGTGGATATAGATGCTTTAATACCATCAAAGAAATCAACATTTAAATCTTCATCTTGTAATTCAGATGACATCACTTCAACTTCATCATCTACAAACCACTCATCATCAGATGCCACATCCTCGCAAAACAAAGGATCTTCATCATCTATTAATCCTTTTTTCTTCAAATTTCTATCTATGCGTCTCCTATTGTACATAATGTATACCAATGAATTTATCCTCAATGTAGACAAGCGATTTCTCCTCTTTGTATGAACTTGGTTGTAAGCACTCAATTTCTTTCACAACCAGATGAATATCTTGTCAAGCCCAAAACTTTCATAGCAAAACGTTGCAATTCTGGAGTCCCATCACCAAATTGAATCCATCACTCAACTAATATTTATATAAGAGTTTAATTAGTGCGAAAAAATAACTTTTAAATAAGTGTTTAAACATTAAATAAAATTACCTGCAGATCGTTTGACAATTGTATCCTTTGTTATAATCCAAAAAGCCTTCTTTGTTCCTAAAAGGTACCAATTGCATGTCAGCATTTGATTTTTCAGTTGCGTCACTTATTAGACGATCCATGCAATGATATAATCCCAACTTTATTTCAGGGTTTTTAGACTTGTTCTCTGCATATTGATACCGAGGGTTTAGGTAATAGCTATGTTACACGGATACTCCTATTTACGAGGCGTGCTGTATCGAACACGTGTCGGATACGGATACGCCTCGGATATGGCACGGATACGTGTTGGATACGGCTTTGCTGTGTCCAATTAAAATTTTATTTAAATTTGACTGGACATGCGTATCCGATACGCGTTTCCTATTAAAAAAAACAAAATTGCTAATCTTTCACTTGATGAATCTGAATTGGAAGCTATGATATTTATTGAATATGATATAGAAATTCAAAGACAAACCACTGAAGAAGCTAATCCTTTCATTCCTTCTATTGAATAGTTGAAACAGTTTCAATGAAACTTCATGTGCTGGACAATTTATATTTTTATTTTTTTGTTGTACTAGACATTTAAATATTTAATTCTTACTTTTATTTTGATATTATAAGATTGCTATTAATGATGTTATTTTCAATTTTTTTGTCATAGCAAATATTACACTTTGATTATTTTCTTAATTTTTATGTAAGATTTATATATTATAATACCGTATCCGCGCCGTATCCGTATCCTATATTTTTAAGTTATGACGTGTCCTGTATTCATATCGTGTCGTATCCGTGTCGCCGTATCCGTATCGGTGCAACATAGGGTAATAATCAGCTGCTTGCAAGTGTCGATGAAGCTGTAGCTCCCACCTATAATCAATAATATTCCAAATTTTCCTAAAGCTTCCCTCATTGCCTCCTAAGTTGGAGACAATTATCTCTTTGGCTTCATCTATGACATTGTAAATGAAATCCATTGCAGGCTTTTTCTCAGCATTCACCATCTTTAAAACATGAACTAAAGGTCTAGTTGTTGTAATAACATATAAGACATTTTGCCAAAATCTATCATTTAAAATAATCTTTCTAATCTCTTTTCCCTCTCCCTTCTTTGCCCAAGCACAATTCAACCACTGTGTAGATGTGAACATAGCCTCTAAAAGTTGTCTAGCATCCAGCATGCTCTTTAAGGTCAAGTAAGTGGTGGCAAATCTTGTTGCTGCTGGCTTTATATTTTTTTTTTTGAAAATTTTCTCATAAGAGCTAGAACCTAAGAGTGGTTGTAAATAAACTTGGTTATTCTTTTTTTCTTTAGTAAGTGCATTTTTATGTTAAGGTAGCTCCCAAAGCTTCTTAAAAATCAGATATATGCAATGTGCAACATATGGAATCCAGTACAGATGTTTCCTCTTCTCCATAAGTTTTTTACCTGCAACCTTGTAAGAACTTGCATTATCTGTGTAATACACATTGAGTCTAAAGTGTAATAACAAATTTAATTTCATTATGTAATACATATTCCTCATCCTTTTAATGTAAATAACCTAAAAATAAAGATATATTATCTTAATTAAAACATTTAATTGAAATTTATAAATATGGATAACTGCGTAATGTATGCGTGTATTATGCATAGTTTATGCATCTTTTGTGCATGCGTTATGTGTATTATTTAAAAATATTAAAAAAACATTTATAAAATCATTTTTTCCTTTAAACAAAAAAAGAATTTCAAACACTAAACCTTAAAAGAAAATTCAAACACTAAAATCCTTTTAAACAATACATTATGTGTACTCTATGCCTATGATCTACTTACGATATGTGTGATTTATACGTATGATCATTAAATAAGTTATTTTTCATCAAATCAATGTAAATAGTATTTATACACATAAGCGAAAAATATATTCTTCAGTTTGATGAAATAAATATTTTACAGACTAGAAGCGAATATTCAGAAATAAACATTTTACAAACAATGTTAAAAACTGTTATTTTTCCAAAAATTTACAAAATCTTTTATATGCCAATTTTGCCCTATACTTTGGCATGTCTTCTTGCCAAGTTGTACTATCAGTCCAATCAGTGTTGCCTTTAAGACTTATCCTTTTTATATATTTACAGACATATTCTGCAATTTATAGAGTTGTTTTGTTTTGGTATACCTTTAATGATAAAAACTTCTATTTTTTGATATCACTATCAAAAGCTCATTTCGTGTCAGAATATAGAACTTTAATCTGAAAAATAAATAGAACAATAATTAGTTCTTTAAATTTTTGAAAAATTGAAGAGTTCATAAGTTTCATGATTTCATCTAACACTTACGATTTTTGGAACAATAAGCCTATGCTCTTTGACGCGGTGGGGTAACGAGTCATAAAATTTCCACCTTTGTTCTTTCAACAAACCAACCAAAAGGGTCCAGTGCGAGGATTCAATGATTGTCTGTAATAAAATATTGTTTGAAGTAATAGAAAGTTTGGTTATATGTTTGATTTGCAATCTGGACAATTTATCCCTTTCTTTGTTATTCTGCAAGTGCAAGAAGTAAATATAAGAAATGAAAAATATATATTAAAACTGGTGTTAAACTGATTAACTGAATACTAAGTTACTAATCCAAAATACTGACGAGATGTATAGAAATTTATGGTACTTATAAGGCATAAGGTTACACTTCTCATTTAACAAAAGGGCGAAAATATTTACATGTTCATTGCCTAAATAATCGTTGCTTAATAACTCGTCAATGTTAGCTCTAAAAATAAGAAGGGTACCAATAAAAAGGACACTATCGTCCTTGCAAAAAAAAATAATAAACATAAAATACGCAAAAAATTCACATAGAATACGATTATCATACGCATATTATATGCATACCATACGCATAACATATGCATAACATACGCAGACGATACGCATAACATATGTAAAACTAATAGAATTATGAGTTCCTAACCATTGCAGTTTTTATCTTAGCTTGAACTTCTTCAATCATTCATACATAAAATTTCTCTTCTCAGAACTCAGACTCATAATATCTTTGTAATTTATTATTTTATTTGCATAATCAGGAATTTGTTGAATGTCATCGACTGATATTGGTTCATTTGGATTTATGTACGTAATTAGTTGCATTTCGATTGGGATTAGCTCATTTTGGGGCATTGACTCATTTTTGGATGGGATTGGCTCATTTTGGGGGATTGGTTTATTAGGGCTAGGGGGAGTTATATCTGATTTATGTTTTTTATTGGAAGAGTAGCTAACAGATCGTTTCTGAGAAAATATTTTGCTCTGATCAATGTGATTATTGAGCTTGACCTCAATAACTTCAACTCTTTCAGCTAGATCTTTAAATTTTCTACTCAGTACATTGGCCTGGACGATGGGGATCAATTATGTCTTAATTGATATGGTGATTAAGGAAAGTAATTAAAGATGTTTGATTCAATCATATCGTCCTGGACGATCGTAGGATTGGCCAGGACGATCAGTTCAAAAACCTTAATTGCTCCTGGACGACCAAAAATTGTACATCATCTGTTCAAAGCGATGTTCTGGACAATTTTGCGCAGATTTGAACTAATCGGCCAGGACGATCACAAGATTGGCCTGGACGATCAAGTCATTTTGTTTTCTTCCAGACTCCCATAGGGTGATGTTCTGGATGATATTCCTTGATTTGTACTAATCGTATATGACGATATATTATCGTCCTGGACGATAGGAACAAAAATCTTCTAATCGTCCCAAGTCGTTCGGGCTGAATGAGCTTAATTCTGATCGTACAGGACGATATCAATATCGTCCTGGACGATAAAGTCAGTTCTTAAAAATCTATTTAAATGACTCGTGTTTTCTCAAGCATAAGTCTTTTGCTGCAACCTTAATCTGAGAGAGTCTAGAGGAGAGGAAGAGAGAGGGAGAAAGAGGGAGGAACTTGTGAGGGGGAGCTTGTGAGGGGGTTTCACAAGGATTGCTCCAAGGAAGGGTCCAAGGTGTCTTCTCCAATCATCGTTCCTCGTTCTTAGAGGCTCAAGGGAAGTCTTCTTCAGCAATTGATCGAGGTTCTCTACCTGCTTTAGGAGGAAGCAAAATGAGACGGTTCTCTGCCGCACCGGGGTTGGTGAAAATGAGTGTTTTGTAAGAGCTTCTCCGCCTAGCTGTGGGGGCTAAGGAGAGACTAAGTAATACTCGGAGGGTGCCTCCGAGGAGTGGACGTAGGTTAAGGTTTGACCGAACCACTATAAATCTGGTGTGTTCTTTTCTTTATTTTTACTTACGCATTTAATTTCTGCACATTGTTTTTCTTGTGGTGAATTGTGTTTTGGTTTGAGTTCGAGATTTGATTGAGAAGTTTTTTAAAATACCAATTCACCCCTCCTCTTGGTTAGCCTCGGGATTAGTTCATAAGGGTTTAGCATCCCTAACAAACTTTCAACTAATACCTATCCAACTGAAATCTTTGGGCTACCCTTAGTAGATGTTGTAAGTTCCTACCCAAATCTAGTCACACGGACAACTCTTGTTGAAAAATTAAGGCAAAAACCTCAAGAAAGAATTTCATCTTTAAATAGTATTTTGAAATACAGTAATTATGATTCCTATGTTAAAAGCATGTGGAATTTCTATCGTAGGATTTCCTACTCAAGTAATTAAATCCTTCGGGCATCCTAGCCTATAGGGTTAGGTTGTAAGACTCACTAGCGGGCTTCTTTTAAGTGAAGTCGTAAGTCCCATATTAAGGAAAATTGTTAAGTAAATAGTGATAATCCTAAATCCCAAACAATCAAATTTAAAACCTCCGGGCAGCCTCGATGTAGAGTTAGTTTGTAAGACCCATTCTTGGGCAACTCATAAATAGAGTAATAAGCCCCAATTCCAAATCAAATCTCCGGTCTACTTTTTACGAAAGACAGAGTCCCAATCTAAATCTAAATACTTAGGCTATTTTCTTCAAAAATCATTAGTCCCAATCTAAATATAAATACTTGAACTACTTCCTAAAGAAGCCATAAGACCCGCTCCAGTCTAAATTCATAGGCTACTTTCTAAAAAAGCCATAAGACCCACTCCAGTCCAAATTCTTGGGTTACTTCTAAACGAATTTATAAATCCAAAACTAAATCAATATTTTTTTTGGTATTCTAATGGATGTTAACCCCAAAACACCCAAAACCCAAATAAAACTAAAACTAAATCCACATCTAACCAGTTCAGTCTACTCGAGATCCCTGAGAGGATGCAACTAATGGCTGCTAATCAGATTCTCTGAACACTACGGTCAATGATTTTTAATGTTCGTAGACTAAAATCTACAGTATACCCGGGATAACGGAACCATGGGATCTTGATCGAACATATCTCCATTTTTCCCACTATTGAGACTAAAAATATATAAAGTTTATTCATCCTTAATCGAGAGTTCTCTTTTACGTAGAAAGAGAGGTAATTAATTATGAGTGCTTGCGCTCATGGGAAGTAAAGATCCCAGATCTTTAAACCCTGATATTACCCTCAGGGGAAATCTGGTTAACTACAATCTGAATTAAGGGAAATGGAATCCCACAACTGCAAAGCGAGATTCATGCATTCGTGCCGCTTTTTTTTGAGCCAACACTATAGTCATCATATAATTTGTTGGTTTGACTAGAAAATTGTTAAAATCAATCCAATTTTGTGGAATTGGCCAATCCTAAAAAATATTTAATTTAATTATAATAAAATTTTAAATAGTATGTTTTAGATCTTTTAATTCCATCTAAATACTTTTAATACCATATGGAGGTGAATTTGACCATGATGCATGTATGGTAATGATTGCACAAACACGGACACGACGACATGGACAAGTCGATTATTAAAAATAAAGAATGTGTTAATAACCGGATTATAATTTTTGTTTCTTAAAATAGTGTATAACATTAAATAAATAGAATATGTATGAATAATTGAGAAATAATATGAGTTTAATTAGGATTTATGCTTAAAATGATTAATATTAAGATTTCGAGAGTCGGACTGTCAATATCATGTTTCAAGCATCGATATGGAAAATAAAGCTGTCAAGAGTTGGGCATTGATGTTGTGTAATAGATATTGCAGTGTCGATGTCTAGATGATGTCAGTCATCTATGGTAAGACGATGTTGGACAAAGATGAGATTTCGAGATGGCACGGGAGTGTGATTGTTTGTGTAGAAATTATTGACGTTAGACCTGTCAATTTCGGGTTACGCATAGGGTTTGGGTCGACCCGAAACTGACCCGACACTATATTTATACATTTATATTATAAATGTTTTTAATATTATAAATATATTTTACTGCTTGTATATTTATATTTATAACATACATATACTTATATTTATATTAATAATTAATCAAGCTTCTTATCGTGTTATGTCTCTTTAATTGAGCTTATTCAACATTCTTAATTGAGGTAATTATATATTTATTTTAAAATTTTAAATTATTATATAATTTATGTTATAATTAAATAATTTTATTATTTATTATGTCATTCGGTTCCACCCTAGTCAAACTATTGAATCTTGAACCTCCTTTTAGTTCTATGTTTAGTCCTGTTTTCATTACCTTATAAATCTCCACTTGAAGTACTTTCTTTTGCTATGAATTATCAAAATTTCTATATAATGACATAACTATCTTTTGATACAAAAATTAAGATAGAAAGAGGTGTACAAAGTTGAGTTGAAGGATTTTTAGTGATGTTATTTATCCAATTCCATAGGTTTAAGTTAATGCATTGTTTAAAATTACGCAATATGAGGCTCATCTTGAGGGCCGACTCAGCACATTTGTAGTGAAAAAATACCTCGAGGCTTACACCTCTAACTTTTTTATGAGGCTTGCCCTTCAGCTTAGCTGAGGCCTTCCTTGAGGCACGCCTCGCCTCATTAGCAAGTGACTTACGCATCACCTTATTTGTATAAATCACGCCTTCATGCACGTTCGAGTGCAACAACTTCCTCTCGATTGCCTCTACCTCCAGCCCGCAGTCTTCGCTGCAATCAACACCATAATAGCCGTCACCGATAATCAACGTTTTAAAAGGCAAAATCGGGAATCGAGGCGTTTTGGATAAGCGAGGTGATGCTTAAGCCTCGAGGCGGATCGAGGCGTAAGCCTGAAAAATGATAAAAATAAAGTAATTTAAAATTATGGATAATGACAAAAAATAACAAAATATTATGTCAATTGTGAATTTGTTCTAAGATAATATTAGTATATTATTAGAAAAGAAGATTTAAAATAAACTCTCTTGAAATAAAACATCCATTTTGGATCAAGACCCAATGCAGACTCATCATCACTTTGATTGTATTCAGAAGAATCTTAATAATTAATGTCAAAGTCATCCTCAAACTCTTCTTCATCTATAATATTTTTTCTTTTATTCTCTATATCAGTTAATATTTCATTAGTTCTAGAATGAAATAATAATAGCATAAAAAATAATTCATTATATTTAAAAATATATTTGAATTTTTTTGAAGCTCAAATATCACTTTGTTTCTTTCTTTTATATGCTTAAGTAGTTGCTTCATTGTTTTCATTGACATGAGTTTCTCCTTCTGCTTCAACTTTAGAAACATCAACATTCTTAGGAGTAACCCATTCATCATCAGATTGTAAATCATCAATAAGTAAATGATCAATTTCATTATCAATGTTTTCTTGCTTCTGTAATTTGAAATGTCTATCTTTCAGATTTTTGTTAAACATAATATAAACTAGTTTGTTCATTCGATCTGTCATCAATCGATTTCTTCTCTTAGTATGAATTTGATTGAAGATGCTCCAATTACGCTCGCATGCAAAAGTAGAACATGTTAGGCTAAGAACTTTAACTACAAAAGCTTTCAATTCAGGAACATCATCTCCAAACTGACTCCACCAACGTTTTACATGAAAATAAATAGTATTTTATGAATATTGATTGAAATAGAAGACTTGAACATAAATATTAAAATTAAAATTATAAACATACCAAGAGATCGTGTTTTGTAGCATGCTTGTGCTGCTCTAAATCCAAACATTCCCTTCTTCAAATGAAATTCCTCAAGTTGATCATTCACTTTGAGGATAGTCTTCTTCAGAAATGAGTCTGTCCATACATGCATACAAATTAGTTTTTACCTCTTTATCAATATGAAAGTCCTTATCATATTGAAATTGAGGGTTTAAATAGTATGCAGCAGCATGTAAGTGTTGGTGTAATTGATGATCCTACTTTTGATCTATAATATCTCATATTTTTTTATAGGCACTTTCTTGACCTCCCAAATTATTTGCAATGTCTTCTTTAGCCATATTCATTGTTTTATAAATAAATTCCATAGCCGGTGCCCTCTCACCATCAATCATTCTAAGTACCTTAACTAATGGCGTTGTCTTCAAAGCATAATTTGTACTGCGCCAAAATGAATTATCTTTCATAATAATTTTTTTACCCGTTTTCCTTCTTATTTTTTTTGCCCATGAATTTTTATCCCATTCTTCAGAAGCAAACATAGCTTCCAAAGGTTACCTTAACTCCTTGAATCTCTACAATATTAAATATGTAGTAGTAAATCTCGTAACAGTAGGTTTAATACTTTCCTTGTCAGTGAATTTTCTCATCAAATTGAGTACCCAAGAATGATTGTATATGAACTTACTAACGAATTTGTCCTTCAATTGGGCTGATTTATGTTGAGGCAACCGTCCCAACGTCTTAAGCATTAAATCAATGCAATGTGCAGCACAAGGAGTCCAGTAAAGGTGAGGCCTCTTCTCCATTAACATTCTCCCTACACCTTTATATGCACTTGCATTATCAATAACAACTTGTACTACTAAAGCATCACCCACTTCCTCAGCAATTTTATCTAACATTTCAAATAATAATTGTGCATCCTTTACAAAACTTGAAGCATCCATTGATTTTAGAAAAATTGTTCCATATGGATTGTTGACCAATAAATTAATAATACTTCTATGTCGAATATCTAACCAACCATCTTACATTATTGCGACTCCTGTCTCAATCTAAGTTTTCTTAACATTATCTACCAATTTTGAAGTTGTCTTGACCTCCTTATTCAGCATCCAAGTCCTCAGTTTATACATACTTGGAAGTTGTAGTCATCTTCCATAACATGAAACAGATCGTAACATATTGATCAATGACGGACTCCTAACAACATTAAATAGAATCCCATTTTCATAGATGAATCTGGCGATATCCAAACAAACTCTGTTTCCGAGTTCTTTTGTAGCAGTAAGAGGCTGAAGATCTTGAGTGTTTATGTTATCCTCGTCATCAATATTTATCATAAATCTATCCATGGGACCCCGAGTGCCTCGGTTAGAAGTAACTAGATGGCTTCCACTACTGGAACCATCATGCTGTGATCCATAGTAAGAAGAGTTTCCTATCATCTCTTATATATTTCTTTGTGTGACTTCCTTTGTGGTGGCAAACTTCTTTAAATAATATATATATTCCTTTTTCACCTCATCATGTACATTTGCATATGGTCCCACATTTACATGAGTGCAGGCTAGATGATCCTTCAACCTCTTGACGCCACCAGTTATGCGTTTCCCACAGAAATTACATTTAATGTAAACATATCTCTTCTTTGCACCTTCGTCTGACACTTCAACTTGAGTTCCATATTTCCATGCAGGATCTTTCCTTCTTATGCCACTAGTCATGCTAATAATCTATAAAAATAAATAATCAACATCAAATTATTAATATATATAACAATTTTATTTATTCACAAGCAAAGAAATCACTACACAAAATCAACAATATGACAGATTTTAACAATTATTTGTACTACCAATAATAAGACAACATAAATACAACAATATACCGGTCTGCCAGGGGTGCTGCCCCCGGCAGGGTTCGACCTGCGGGGGTTTTCAAGGGTCCAAGGCAGCGCCCCCGGAAAAAAATTTTATTGTAAGAGTAATTTTGAAATTATGCTCTTACCGCTCGGTACCGAGCATGTACCTGACGGTACCGAGCATGTATCGCTAGGTACATGCTCGATATTGAGTATATACTGCTAGGTATCACTAGGTACTGCTAGGTAACGCTAGGTATCGCTAGGTACATGCTCGGTACTGTTAGGTATCGCTAGGTACATGCTCGGTACCGAGCATATACTGCTAGGTATCGCAAGGTACTGCTAGGTAGCTAGGTACATGCTCAGTACCTAGCAGTATATGCTAGGTACCGAGCATGTACCTAGCGATACCTAGCAGTACCGAGCTTGTACTGAATAGACAAATGAAAGAAAGACAAATCAGGAGTTATTCAAGCTTTCGTTACTGCACGTCAAGTCAAGGCCCACAACACCGCTCACCTGGTCTTCCGACCTAACCGAGGCCTGAACGTTTCATGCACTCACAACTTCGGCTTTGTTTCCTGCTTTCGAAATCGTTATTGCTTTCGGCTTCGTTTCCTACGTCGTCTCCTTCCGATTTCGTCTCTTGCACTCACGGCTTAGTCTCCTTCCCTCACGGCTTCGTCTCTTTTCCTCAAAGCTTCGCCTCCAGTTCGTCTTTCAATTCTCACAGGAAGCCTTAATCCTATATGCGAACACGAATCGACTGCGTCGTATTTACATATATACCAAATAAAAAATTTTGAGGCGGTGCCTCGTACTACCTCAAGGTGTTACGCTCTGATGCGTACGTCTCGTACGAAAAAATCGTACGCTTTGCTGAATGGTTCGAGGCGTAAGCCCCGATATGCATGACTTCTGCCACGTCTTGAGGCGCGACTCAATGCGGACGCCTCGTCCGCTTTTTTAATGGTTGCCGATAATCACTTGAAAGCTGCACACCGCTACCTAAAAATTTTGGAGCATTAATCTCATATTTATGTTGATGAAAATATTTCTAAAAGATGAACATGATTGAAATAAATTAGAAAAATATATATTATGAGGCATTCGACTCTACCGAATGAGGTGGGAGATAGATCAATTTGTTATGACGGCAACTCAGATAAAGACCACCTAAGTGATGACAGTTCAGATGATGCCTAAGTTGTTGCCAACTATTTTAGTTTTTATTAGAAATTAAATATAAATGAGTAGAGAATTGAGAAAGAAGAAATTTGAAGTTGAACTTAATATTATATGATATTTTTATACATTTTATATATTTACTATTATTTTGCTCTTAGAATATTTGGATTTGAATTCTATTTCACACAATTTATCACTTGTTACTTTATATCTTGTGCAATTTTTTTTTATATGTATGCCAATTTGTTAATTCATAATTCAATAGGAAGTTAATATCATCATTTTACATATTATTTAGGTATTGTATAAAACATCACTTTTGACATTTATTATCACTTTATGCAATTTTTTTATTTTCAGGCTTACATCTCAAAACTCTTTGAGGCTTATGCCTTGCCTCATGAACAAAAAATGCTTCAATACCCAATTATGCAATTTTAAACATTGGGTTAATGTACAAACCTTTCAAGTGGATTGGAGCAAAATTAACAGAACCTTTGGGTTTAATGGTGTATCACCTG
The DNA here is from genome assembly GCA_016618105.1 of Dendrobium huoshanense. Lineage (NCBI taxonomy): Eukaryota > Viridiplantae > Streptophyta > Magnoliopsida > Asparagales > Orchidaceae > Dendrobium > Dendrobium huoshanense. The sequence continues at coordinate 51,184,292 of CM028356.1, read as the reverse complement.
ATGCACTATATAGATTTTCGAATGTGCGTTTCACAAATCTAAATTACCTAAAGCAAAGTGTGTGCCAACTGATTGATCACTTCTTAAGTGATTCAAAAGATTGCAAATAAATTACACAAGCTTTTGTATGACTTGGCCCATGAGCTTAGAGCATTCAGGTTGGAGCAAATAATCAAGCATAAATTTGGAGCTTGCACAAGCTTTTGTACGACTTGGCCCATGAGCTTAGAGCATTGAGGTTGGAATGAATTATCAGGCATAAATTTGGAGCTTGTTTTACATTCCAAAGAATCTTAAGAATTCTTATAATTTACTTTTTAAAAAATAAGTCTTCCAATTTCATAAATGCGCCCCTAAAAAAAGATAAAACATCAAGACTTTATCCCACTACGTGGGATCGACTATATGATTCATTTTTCTCTATTGTGTCCTATTAACAGTCAATGCCCCTAAAAAAAGAATTCCATTATATTAGAAACTGTTCATACACATAAGTAAGTTGTTCACATATATACTAAATTAATACATATGACATATAAAAACATTTTAAGATGCATATGAAAAGAAATTCTCTAAAACTAGATTTACATATGTACCTAGCTGTAGCTTGTAGGTCTTCACTTGTTGCACATAAAATCTCTTATATTAGTTATCTATTCCACATGGGACTTGGAAAAAAATTCATCCAGTAATTTTTGGGGAGGGGATAAGTTAAAAGCATAAATATATAACTTAATGGGTATATCACATTTCTGAATATAGTAATTATAATAGTATATGTATGTTAATTTTTTGAAGTAAAAAAAAAAAAAAAATTAAGATTTGTTTATAGACTTTAATATTGTGATTTTTTTTATAACATTCAATGCTTATACAACAACAATAACAACAACATCATGTCTTTGTCCCACTATGTGGGGTCGACTACATGAATCCTTTTTCTCCATTGTGTCATGTTAAAAGTCAAATTCTTATTTAAATCTAATAAGGAAAGATCATTTCTAATATTCTCTAAACAAGTCTTTTTAAGTCTACCTCTATCTTTCTTAACATTGACTGCATATGCTTAAATAAAATTTAATTTGAAATCAAACTATAGTCTTGACTCATGCATTATTGATGTGAAATCATGATATATGGAATAATAGTGGATGTCATAATCATAATATTTGATGTCACAATCATATCAATTAACATATAGTAGTAGCATAATAATATTTACAATAGTATGGTTATTGCATTAGAACCATACACATACTAATCAATAGACTTTAGAGTAATCATAGCAGTATGTCATAACAATTGATGTCATGGTCATAATCTTAGTATTTGAACACTATCATTATCATGGATCATTGGTAGCATAGATTGAAATAGCTTTTAGACTATAAGGTAAATAATTATAAATTATTTTTCAGCCCTTAATTATAAACATAACTCATTATTGGCCGACACTTCCCTCGTCGACACAATGAGGCATTTCTTGTGTATCTACTATTATTTGTAGAGGAGTCACGCTTCACTCACGAGTGATTAATACATCCTTCGTCAACACAGTGGGGTACAACTCAATATTAGCGTTGTCTGGGGCAAACATGTTATAGGAAAATATGCTTGTACTTCAAGTTTCTAATACGAAGTAGATGTAGAACTTGAAGAAAACCTTGACAAAATATTCAATTTCAGCAAAACTTAATTTGGTAACAAGACTGAAATTGGTAACAAGTAAATGATGAAGTTGAACACTCAAGAACACTTTTTATTGTATTGTATATGAATAAAAAGACAAGATACATGTGATCTTTGATTAGAGAGGTAGATCGACTTTCCCAATCAACCTAGACACCTCTAGGAAGCTCTCAAAAAAAAAAAAAAAAAAAAAAAAGAACTACAAACAACAGATAAAACTCAATGATAACATAAACTAAACCCTAAACAACTACCCCTTAAGTAACCCTATAACACAATAACATAAATAGAACATTCCTAAACATTTCAATCATAATTTAATAAACCCTTCCTAAACAACATAACATAATTAGGATGTAACATCTCAAACATTTAACTATCGAGATATTGTTTGCTTTGGCCTAAGAGCCTCATGGTTTGGTAATGTTGGTGTAACTTCCCAATAGGTCACCCATCCCAGAATTGCTCTGGGATGAGCACGCTTAATTGCGAGTTTTTTAAATGAACTTTCAACCATTAAACCAAAAGGCACCTCAATGTTAAAGAGTTTAGCTTCTTTTACTTAAGTAGTTTCACATAGGAAGCATTCCTAATCAATTAAACAGCTTCTCCTTGATTCCTCTTCCTTACTTAATGAATAATAGCTTCCCTTGGCTCCACAAGGTTTTAATACTTCCCTCCCAAAAAGCTACCTTATCCTTAAGGTGGAACAAATGAATTCTCCATCTAGAAGTCCTCCTGTAGTCATTCGTCATGTATTTGTGCTTTTGAAAAATATCGCAGTTAGCCACCATCTCCACATCATTATGTATTCCAATATAATACAATTCTTTTGTAAGCCTATGATAGTCCTTTTATACCCCCAAGTGCCATCTTATTGCACTGTCGTGGAACTTCCGCAACAAGTGAGGTACATGTGCTGGCGTGATGAGGATGGATGATGAATCAGAACCAAGTCCAAAGTTTTTTAGGAACACTTCAACTCTTGGTTGTTTAAGAATTTGAGGTTTATAATACATGACATTGTTGCAGTTCAGGACCCCTAGTCTGTGATTTTGATGATGACAAACATTATTGATTGAATTGTTCTTTTTCTCAATGAATATTTTGGATATTATTTTTAGCTATAAGCACTAACATTATAAGTAAAATGTACACTGCCCAAGGCTATTGGAAGCTCAAGACTGAGTATAATATGATGTCAAGTAAAAGAGTTTGTATTTTTATTTTTCTTTATTTTCTATTTCTTGAGTTTGCCCACATAAGAATATATGTAATTAGGTGATCATGTACACACATCGGGGGAGAGAAAAATTTGAAATACAAATTTTTTGTACAAATCATACTATACGACTTACAATCATACTATACGATTAGTTATAGAGAGAATGTACTTAACAACTAATTAAACAATTTGTTTATGTGAACTAATCATACTGTACGATTCGTTACGATCTGAAAACCCAAGCCACCAGATAAATTATGATTTTCGAAAATTGAATTTTGAACTAATTGTACTGTATGATTTGATTCGTACTGTATGAATATTTGAAAATTAACTTAAATTAACTCCCCTGATTCGTCAATCAAATCATAGTTTAATTAATGATAACATATCATACTGTACTATCATGATTGCACCGTACGATTGACAGAGATGAAATTTAATCCTCTCAAATATCGTAACAAAAAAAAAAAGATTTTTTAACTAATCGTACTATACGATATTCACATCATACTGTACGATATTCACATCGTACTGGACGACATACTTGAAATCAACTAACCATACTATATGATGATAGCAGTACGGGACGATTAACATAGACGATTTCCAATCGTCCTAGGAATTGTCATTTACGAATAGAGAGAAAGCAAACAGATCGTACTGTACGATCTTTGGATAGTACTATACGATGTATTTGAAAAGTTGAAAAGTTCATCTGAACGACTGTTTGCATCGTACTGAACGGGTCTAATTTTTGAACTGATTATACTATACGAATTCTAATCATACTGTACGAATAGTGACGACCAACTTGAATTTTTAGTTTTTCTTTAAGCCTAATACTTAAGTAATGTTTTTAGAATCTCTTAAAAAAAGAGAGGATTGTGTGAATGCTAAATGAACTCTGAGAGAGAAACTTTTGAGAGAGATCCAGAGTTTGAGAGGAAGGAGAATGTGAGGTTGAGCATGAGGGAGAAGATGTGTGAGGGGATTACACGGTTGCTCTGGGCTGGCTACACCTTTTGTCCTCTTGTAGCCTTGGTAAGTCCTTGAAGGCTCTCTTGGGAGAGAGGCTTCTAAGTCAAGTACTCGAGGTACTCTGCCTTCTCTAGGAGGGAGAAAAAGATTGGAGGTGCGCTGCCTTCTTCAGAAGGGAGAAAAAGCTTTGAGTTCTCTTCCTTCTCTAGGAGGGAGAAAAATGATTCAAGGTCTGCTGCTATCATCGGGGAAGGTGACAGCTTCCAGCACTTCGCCACATCAGGTTTGGTGAAAGTGAGTTTGTAAGGGCTTCTCCGCCTTGCTATGCAAAAAAAGAGGCACTTTGTGTTAGTGCAATACCCAGAGCGGAGGACTCCGGGGAGTGGACATAGGTCAATGTTGACCGAATCACTATAAAATTATGGTGTGTTTGTTCTGATTTTTATTTTCCGCATTTTACTTTTCTGCATTTAATTTCTGTGATAATTGCTTGGTGAAAATATGAGATTAATGTTTTGTTGTGTTAATTAGAATTTCATCACATTATTGTACTTGTTAAGTTTATTAGCTTTCGCATCGGTGATCAAATTGTTTATTTTAAAGTATAGAAAAATTACAAAAAAAATTTTCTTGTGATTAAGAAATTTTTTAAATAACCAATTCACCTCCCTCTTGGTGCACCTCGGGCTAGTTCTGTGTGGTTTAACAATCTTCTCGAACTTTCAGACACCATTTATACTTAAGAATTGTTGCATAATTTGAATACCAATACCAACAATAAGTGCTTGTTTGACACCAGGTTCAGGAAGATCTGCCCACACAGAACCTTTAACAACTATTTCCAATGGATGAACCATTGCTGGCCAGACAGGATGCTGTTCCAGCAGCTCCTTAGGGTAAAGTGCAGGCTGGTTCTCTAAAGAAGCAACCTGGATAAATTCACTTTCTTCAGTAACTTCTTGACCCGACTTGAACAAGTGAACCCCTCCTTGAACCAGGCACATCCTCTTGGGGCAAATAGATTCTTTTAAAACCTCCGTATTCCTATCCGGGCCCTCTCGCTCAGCCCATTTCCATATCAGTTGCCTACCAGCAATACGCATGCTGCTGATAGCCTCACTACTTTCATGAGCAACATATGGAGGAATAATGTCCTCCCCCCCCATGCTTGTCTGATGAGAAATCAATAGACTTTGTAACAGAATCACTTCCTGCAACAGCATCAGAGACATGGTCATCACCCTCTATTTGGCGAGTCTCTTCATCTTCATCAGAAAACTTCATATAACTGCGTAATACCCCATGATACAGCCTCAGCTTAATCCTTTTTTCATTAGTAAATGCAAAAATAGTTGATGATGAACAATAATGACTTAGAAGTACAGCCATGGATCTAGTGCTAGTGAAAACAATGATAGAAATGCCCAGAGTGTTGCCCATTATAGTGGATGTGATGCAAACATTGCACTTATATGGCTTTGAAAAAACTCCTCGCCGTGGGCAATCTGGACAACTGTAGCAAGCCTTGATGAAAAATATTAGTCAACTGTGATGATTCAGTTTTTAATGCCACAGGATGCATTACATTAACTGCTTTTATGAGATACTTCCCGTGGGCTGTATCAAGAGAGCATTACGGCATCAGTGCTTTCACGCACAACAATTGTTATATTAGTAACTTCTGGTATATTAGAAACTTCTGCTCTAGTTGGAGTTGGGTGATTAATCATGCACTTCAACATATTGGTTGCAACAATAATTGGCTTTTGCATGCTGCAACATCTTTTAATGAGCTCCTCCTGGTCATTGAGTTTGTTAAAACTGGAGTAAAAAAGCCTCCAAAATTGAATTAAGTGCTCCAATATACTTATTCTGGCTGAGATCAACATAAACAACACATTGTAATTGATCAATAACACTCCCCACATCATCACACAAACCAATTGCCTGCAAATCTAAATAGTTCAACTTATGCAGCTTATTAAAACCAGAAGACAATACAACCTTATCATTTCCATCTTAAAAAATAACCACACTAGTAGAAACCAAAGGCTGTTTAACTGATTTTCTTTCATTCTCAGATGTTAGCTTGGTTTCAGTGTCTTTCAAATCTTCGTTTTTGTATTATGAAAAACATAGGTTCTTAGGATGTGGTTGTCTCGGCAGAATCACTTTATACATGACTTAGGTTTTGATCAGCACCATCAGCTTGGCTTTACAAGTTTATTTCTTTGCCATTTTCTTTCACATCTTTCTCCTTGTTGATCAGTTTATCCTCAGCAGGAGCTTGTGTATCACTTATTGAGCTCTTACTCTTTATTTCCTCAATCATTCCCATCTTTAACTTTCTTATCCTAGGATCACCATCACCCCAATAGCTTATTCCTCCGCCAGTGTAGCGGTTGTCATGATCCCGCCATGTCTCCCCCGTGTATCGAGGGTAGGGGTCTCACCTTTCGTCCATCCTCCTTGCACGATCCGATCCCATGGCTTCGCTCGACCCCCTCCATCTCTGATCGCCCACTCCCCTTGCTCTTAATGCCTCCCATAGTGATTGGTCACCCTATCGCCTCCACCACAAAATTCACTCCTTGCTGTCTCTTCGTCCAACAACTTTGATTCTCCTCTTATCGGAACCCTAGGAGGTGGCTCTTAATAAAAGAAACTCTCATCGTCGAACTTGTCTTATCCGATCTTCCTTCCCTTAGATTTGTCCAAGGGAATCCCTGTCAAATCTTGATTAGGATTAGTAATCGAAATCGTTAGTGGGGTTTTGGATCGCATCACCATGAGCTTTCTCATTATCTCCTCCAAAGTTTCCTTTTCCTTTGGTTTACCTTGAGGAATTGCCGGTGAAACCTTCTACTGCATCTCGATCATCTTCTTTATCATATCCTCCAATTTCTCAAAGCAGTTCTGAAAGGATGAGAGATGCCCATATATTTTTCCTCCATGCTGAGTTGTTCCTTATCGTCTGCATCTATCTTCTTTGCTGTCATTCACGGATTAAGGTTCTAAACCGCGAAAAATAACAATAAATCTTGTCTTCAAACTTTGAAAACCAACAAGACGGGAAGAAAATTGCAATAGAAATCAACGACGAGGACTTAAATTTTAATGCAGGACACCGCTCTGATTCCAATTTGATACGAAGTAGATGCAAAACTTGAAAAAAAACCTTGGCTGAATATTCAATTTCAGCAAAATAGAAATTGTAACAAGTAAACGATGAAGAACACTCGAGAACACTTTTTATTGGATTATATATGCGGGGGAAGACAAGATACAAGTGATCTACGATTAGAGAGGTAGATCGGGTCTCCCAATCAACTTAGACATTGCTAGTAAGCCCTCAAAGAAAAGAACTACAACAAAACACAAAACTCAACAATAACATAAGCTAAATCCTAAAGAATTCCCCCCTTAAATAGCCCTAGAACACAATAATATAAATAGAATTTTCCAGATGCATGCAAACTTCATTTCAATTTTATTTTTAATTTGGAGTTTATTGTAATTTGAGTTTTATGTTTTTTTTAAATGTTTTTCTACCCTATGATGGAAGGTAATCAATGACATAAGTAGGTTGTGCTCTTGGACATGGCAAGTCTTTAGTGTGCTAGCTTCTTTGTGGTGGTTGGACTTGGGTTGAACTTGGGTTGATTTGGGTTTAGTTCACGTGGGTTTGGTCTATTTGGGAGCTGGCGGGTTCTTGGTTGCTTGGGTTGGCTGTTCGGTTTCCTGCCTGTTGGGCTGTTCGGTTCCCTTCCTGCTTGGTTATTCGGTTCCCTTCCTACTTGGCTGTTCGGTTCTTTCCTGCTTCGCTGTTCGGTTCCTCTACATGGGTCCCTCGGTTCCTAGTTGTGGTGGTTTGGTTTCTGGGAGCCTTAAATGCTACCTTTTTTTTCCTTTTGCTGGTTGGTTGTTTGAGGCGGTTGAGGGTGTCTTTTGGTCTCTCTTTTGTGGCTATAAAAGGGAAGTTTTTGTGGCTGTTGGGGGAGGAGAGTGAAAAACACTAAGACTTGAGGGTGCCTACTTTGATAGCTTGCAAGCTATGTACCCCCTTCTCTTCTCCTTTCTATTACTTTGTTTCACGTTTCTTATCTATTTCTTCTCTCTGCAAGTTTCCTACCCTTTTGTATCTTTCTTTTAAAACATTTGAAGGCGTCTGTTGGCCGGTTTGTTAGCATTTGCCGGAGGAGTTTGTGGTGGACGTTGGCCCAAAGTTGCTGTGGTTGACCACTAGTTTGCATTTTTTTAGCACTAATCATTTTACCTACTATTTCGATGCATGTGAGGTGACCTCTAGTTAGTTGTTCTGAGGGTAGTTTTTTTTAAAGTTTTCTCATTGTATAATTTTCATTTGTTTTCAAGTTTGTTTGGTGTTGGCTTACTAAGTATTGAATTGAGTTAGGTTCAGTGCTCTCCTTTGCTTTTTTTTAGTCTAATTAGCTCTCATCAAATTTGGTATCAGAGCCTATGTAAATCCTATGTTTGTGTGTGAGTCTTCTCTTTTTAAAAACAAAATGGGTAATCAAAACAATCAAGGGGATTGACAATAAATGATACAACAATTACCTGACCTACAACAACAATTGAACAATATGGCTAACACCCTGACGAACTTAAATGTCAACAATGCTAATGCTCAAAACACTGAGAGTGAAGATGAAATCCCTAGGAATCAAAATAGATGTCATAGAAATTGGGATCATGGGATAAAAATTGACCTTCATGACTTTGAAGGTAAGGTACAACCCGAATAAAAAATGTACAAATTTTTCGAATGAAAAGAAGTTACTGATAATAACAAAGTTAAGTTTGCTAGCCTAAAACTCACAGGTCACGCTTTAACTTGGTGGAAGAATACTCAAAATAATAGGTTAAGAAGAGGGAAAGAGAACATTCAAACCTAGGATAGGATGAAAGAAAAAATACGGGGAAAATTTTGCCTTCTGATCACTCACGCACTTTATTCCAACAATTTAATAATCTTCGTCAAGGAAACCAATTAGTTGATGAGTACACTGAAATCTTTTATAAACTTCAATCCCGAAACGATCTAGATGAATATGAAGAACGAACTGTCACTAGATACATTAATGGGTTGAAATGGGCTATTCAAGATCAATTAAGCTTATATTATGTAATCAAACTCGACAAAGCTTATCGAATGACCTTAAAAATTAAAAACAATAACAAAGAAGTAATACCGAGGCACCTGAACTGATTAAGCGTCGACAAACTGGTGGGATAAAAATCCAACCTTCACATCCTTATACTAGAACATTTAATGTGCGAACAAAAACATCTGAAACTCAAATCTTAGATAAAGGAAAGGGTTTGATGGGAACCAAATCGATTGAACCACCCAAACCTATTGGACCTTGTTACAAATGCGGGTTATACGGATATATTTTAGCTTCTTGTAGAAAAAACAACCCTCCTAGGACCAATTACTTTGAGAAGGATGAAGAATTAGAAGATGATGAAGAGGAAATTGTTACTGAAACATAAAATGAGTGCGAAATAGAAAGAATTGATGTAGAAGGCAACCAATTCTTAGTAATTCGAAGAGTTTCCACTAAAATAGATACTGGAGATAAATGGCTTAAGAGAAACATCTTCCGAATCACTTGTACTGTTGAAGAAAAACTCTGTACTTTGATGATTGATAGTGCTAGTTCAGGAAATTTTGTCTCACAGCTGATGATGAACAAACTTAAACTGAAACCAAAACCACTTGCTAAACCCTACAAAATCTCTTGGTTTAAGGAAGAAGACGAAGTTCCTATCACGAAATAATGCACTGTTAACATGTCAATTTGTTAGCTCTTGATCATAAAACAATTCACAATGGGGAAAATAACACCTACACACTCACTCAAAACCATAAATAATTCATTTTGTACCCTCAAAAACACATTCTTGACCCACCTATCAAGAATACCCAACAGAGAACAACGAAAGCAAACTCTCCCTAAGTACTCCTTAACACGAATGAACTAAAATAGTCTGAGATAGCCTATCTGGTGTTAAGAAAAGAGTCTGAACAAACTTCTGAAATTTCCATAGCAATAGGACCATTAATCGACGAATATTTTGACATAACCCCTGATGAACTGCCAAAAGCTTTACCCCCAATGAGAGATATCCAACACCACATTGACTTAATCCCTGGAGCAACATTACCCAATCTTCCTCATTACTGAATGAGTCCTACTGAACATGAGGAATTATATAAACATGTGACTGAACTTTTAGATAAGGGTCTAATCAAGGAATGTATGAGTCCATGCGCTGTGCCAACATTACTTACACCCAAAAAGAACGGAATCTGGAGAATGTGTGTGGATAGCCGAGCCATAAACAAGATAACCATCAAATATAGGTTTCCAATCCCTAGGCTAGATGATATGATTGATATGCTTAGTGGTGCAAAATTTTTTTCTAAAATTGATTTGTGAAGTGGGTATCATCAAATTAGGATTAGGCTTGGTGATGAGTGGAAATCCAGCTAATTCTGTGGATATAGAGACTTTACCAGTTACTAGCTCCGTTCATGGAAAGGATGACCAGATTGAAGATGTTTTGGATATTAGGACTACCCAGACTAGGCATGGAGAGCACCAACTATTCCTGGTTAAATGGAGCGGTCGTCCGTTGACTGATTGTACTTGGATGGATGCAGTGGAGCTATAAAATCGTCATCCCGATCTCTATCAAAGAATTGTTGAAGCTTTCTCATCATGAGATGAGATTCTCCCACCAGAGGGGAATTGATGCAACTAACTTCATTTCAATTTTATTTTTAATTTGGACTTTATTATAATTTGAATTTTATGTTTTTTTTTTTAATGTTTTTCTACCCTATGATGGAAGGCAATCAATGATCATGAGTGGGTTGTGCTCTTGGACATGAAAAGTCTTTGGTGTGCTAGCTTCTTTGTGGTGGTTGGACTTGGGCAGATTTGGGTTTGGTTCATGTGGCTTTGGTCTATTTGGGAGCTGGCGGGGTTCTTGGTTGCTTGGGTTGGCTGTTCGGTTCCCTGCCTGTTGGGTTGTTGGTTGCTCTGCATGGGTCCCTCGGTTCCTATTTCTGTCCCGGTTCCTGGTTGTGGTTGTTCGGTTTCTAGGAGCCTTAAATGCTACCTTTTTTTTTTTTCCTTTTGTTGGTTGGCTGTTTGGGGCAGTTGAGGCTGTCTTTTGGTCTCTCATTTGTGGCTATCAGGTTTTTGTGGCTGTTGGGGGAGGAGAGTGAGTGAAAAACACTAAGACCTGAGGGTTTCTTCTTTGATAGCTTGCAAGCTATGTACCCACTTCTCTTCTCCTCTCTATACTTTTGTCTCGAGCTTCTTATCTATTTCTTCTCTCCGCAAGTTTTCACCCCATTTGTATATTTTCTAAAGCATTTGAAGGTGTTGGTTAGCCGGTTTGTTAGCGTTTGCCGGAGGAGTGTGTGGTGGACGTTGGCCCAAAGTTGCTTTGGTGGACCACTGGTTTGCATGTTTTTGAGCACTAATCATTTTACCTACTATTGTGATGTATGTAAAGTGACCACTAGCTGGTTGTTCTGAGGATAGTTTTTTTTTTATTTAAGTTTTCTCATTGTATAATTTCCGTTTGTGTTGAAGTTTGTTTGGTGTTGGCTTACTAAGTATTGAATTGAGTCAGGTTCTACTTTCCTTAGTGTTCTCCTTTGATTTTTTTTTTTAGTCTAATTAGCTCGCATCACTTCCTAAACAATTTAAATATAATTTAGGAAATATTTCCTAAAGAAATAAACCCTTCATAAACATTGTAACACAATTAGGAAATCTTCATAATCAATTAAATAGCTTCTTTTGATTCCTCCTCATTACATAATCAATAATAGCTTCCATGTGCCCCACGAGGTCCCTTGCCCCTTCTCATCACTTTCTTAGCTTGTACCATAAGGAGGGCCTTAATCTATAAAAATGCACATGGAAGCATGATATTTATATATTTTTCTTTGCATAGATCTTTGCATGCAATTGCTTTATTTGTAGGAGCTTTTAACTTGGATTGATATTTTATAAGCACATCAATAACATATCATTTTAAATTATGGACATAACAATAGCATGGCATTTGGAATCAAAGACAACTAATGTGATATTTAAAATCATTATGAGATTTATAAAATTCAGAGATGGTGCAACATTATTTGTACTATTTATAGCACTATGAATAATTTCATTAAATATACATGGCCAATTATAACCTTTGCTTAATGAACATTTAATTGGAAAAAAAACATGCTAATAAACAAGGGAAATTCCGAATGCAATTGATCTAGAGGAAGAAAATAATACTAATTAGAAATGGGATTGCATAATATGAACCATAGATTCAAAGATTTATAGTAATGTCATGGAGATAGGGGAAGAAGATAACTAGTTTAGTGTATACCTTATTTGTACTATGGAGTAAGAAGAAGAAGAAGAGACCTAATTGATCTACCTTTAAACCTCTCTTCATCTGAAAGTCTTCAAGCCACCACCTTCTCTTGATTTCAAGACCTAGGAATGGAACCAAACCCCTTATTGTCATTCATGCTCAACGTTTCACACTCGGGCTGCTCATTTGCTGGTTGTTTTTCCTCGCATGCACTTACCCACACTCACAATGCTTGCTCACAAACGTATGCTCCCACGTTTTGCTCACTGGTCTGTTAGTCTCATTTTCTCACTCCCTTGTTGCTCCTCCGGCACCCCCCTCTTATGAAAACGGATCAACTATCCCTCTCATTTTTATCTTTAAAACTATCAACCGAAATCCCTTTATTTTATATGTATATATTAACATAGATATCGATGAATAATTGCTAAAATCCTCCCAATCATTTATTTATGTAACATATCCTTCAGCGGTATAAATAGATTGATTGCCTCATGTTGAATTAAGGCATAGACTCATGTTGCACATTCTGATGTAGACAAAGGGGAGGGGGGGGGGGTCAACACTAGTCCAAAATAAATCAAATTTTGGCTTCCCTTGAGTCTACTAGTTCATAATATTTGAGCTAAATTTTTAGTTCATTTATGAGCTGGACTTTAGTTCATTTATTGAACTAAGGGTTAGCTCATTATGAGCTAACATTTTAGTTCATTTATTATCTACTTTTTATTTAATGCATTTTTATTATAGTTTTAATGTTTTAAAGTTGTCTCTTGGGTTTCTAAAAAGGGCTTTTGGAATCCCAGGAAGTTGTTTGCTTTTCCCATGGTGACTCCTTGGTTTCCTCATGGCTTTTAGTTTTTTGTGTATGCCTCTTGGGATCTCACGGCTGGCTCTTTCTTCCGTGCGGTTCCTTCGTTTCCCGTGGCCGTGGCTCTCGGTCCGTGTGGTTCCCTTCGTCTCCCGTGGCTGTCTCCTTGGTTCCTGGTTTGGGTGTTTAACCGTGAGCTGGGGGGGGGGGAGATTTCTATGTTTTAATGCTTAGTTTATTGTGTCAAAATTTATGTAAGTGTCCTTTTGTATTCCCCTTTCATACCTATAAATATGAGGGGTTATGCAATGTTTGAAGTAAGTTGAATGAAATTTGATTTTTGGAAAAATCAGTTAACCTGCGGGTTGCTCGAAAATCCTGCGGGCTCTTTCCATCCTTTTTTCCTCATCCCCTCCGGAAATCCTGCTGGCTCTTTCCACCATTTCTTCTCGGGCTTCGAACCTCTTTCGTCTCTCCGCAAGTGCCACTCCACCTGTATCCCTCTTCTCTAAGTGCAGCAACTTTAGAGTTGTAAAACCCAAAAATAACCTTAATAGGTCGTCGCACGCTTTCAAAGCGCCGCGAGGATGTTTAAGTAAAATTTTCAAGGTTAACGGAATGTAACAGAAATAATTTTAGAAAATCCTACGCGAAATTCTGATCATTTTGATATAAATAACCCTTGCCTAATTTAACTTATTTTAGGAGTTAAAATTAATCGAAGTTTCATAATAACGATTCTACCCCTAACCATTTTATATGAAGAATTTACTTAAGTGAGGGTATTAAGGTCATTTGGCTTCCCCTTTCTCCCTAAACAAGCAAACCGAGCCCTCACATCTCATTTTCACGCGTGAAGGACCGAATCGAGCGGAACGAGTGGACTAGGGCGGACAGCGTGCTTTGACGAGGGTCTCTCTGGTGACGATTTTTCTTCAAAACTTTTAGGTCAAATCGAAGAGGGCGACGAGGGAAACACTCCGGTATGATTATTTTCAAGCGAAATTTTCTAGATCTCTAGATATTTGAGAATGAAATTTCTAGGGTTTTATAGGATTTTGGTTTTCTTTCGTATTTTCTTTATGAAAACTTTAAGGAAGGATTAGAAGATTATTTTAGCAATGAAAATGAAGGAATTTGAGAAATTTTAGGAAGATTTAGAAAGTTGGGTTTTTGACCTAAAACCTTAATTTTGTAAGACACCTTTATGAAAATGATTCCTAAGGGCTTAGGAAATGTTTTTAAAGAAAAATTTTAAGTTTTTAACGAAAATTTCATTTTCTTAATTTTCGTGATTTTTTATTAATCCGAAAATTATTATATAATTATTAATATATGTTAAGGATCAATTTTGGAACAATGATTTGATGAAATTGAAGGTTTATAGATTTTCGAAAATTAGGTATTTATTAAATCCGAAAATTCATATTAATTTAATTAAATATCCTTTAAATATCATAAGGAATGGTTAAAGAGGAAATGCCGGGTTTAGCAATTAGATTTAGGAAAGTTGATTTCTATTGATTTGACACGTTTACTTTATAAACTTATAGGTGGTGATCATTAAGGTGTGAAGTGAAAGACTTTGTCGAAGTGACGTACCGTATTTGCTTTGAGGTAGGTGTTCAGAATCAGTTAAATTTATAAATGTTTCAAATTTCTTATTGCTAAATGTATTTCATGTCTTTATATTTTTATTAATTAATGTTTTAAATTCAGTAATTTTGCAAGTTTATGTCTTTATTTATTTGCATTAACTGTTGAGCATATGAGCCATATGAAAAGACATTTGGGCATGAAATTATATGAATACTTATGAAAGGAAATTTAATGAAATGAAAAGATTTAAAAGTAATGAAATTTTCATGTTGCATGTTGATCCGGAAGTGCCAATGGTAAAGGAGCTCGTTTGAGCATTGGTAATGGAGGCTCGCATGAGCATGGTAAAGGATGGTTCTTATGAACCAATGGTAAAGGAAATGACCACATTTTGACTGTGTACCTGATCAGTACGAATAAGGACACTTTCGGGACGGGTGATACATATAGCACATTCATTTTGCACCTTGCATTGCATATGAAAAAGAATGAAAGAAAAGAAATGTTTATGAAAAAGAAAAATGACATTATTTAATGACTTGCTTAATGAATTAGTTTCTAATTGAAAATGTTTTTTTTTTTAAATTCATGCATCTTATGAAATTAACTGTATTATGAATTACCTGTTGAGCGTTAGCTCATTCCTCGTTTTGGAAATATTTTTCAGGAGATAAATAATGGCTGCACGACGACCTTACACTTATCGTCGTAGGGGACCTCAGGAGGAAGAAAGGTTCCATTTGTTTTTATGTTTTAAGTATAAGTTTGAGTTTGTATCTGAGTTTGAACAATAAGTGGAGTTTATGTAATGATGTGTTAAAAGTTTTAATTGTCTTGAGACAATTGAACTGTTTGGAACTATCTGAGTTTATTGTTGTTAGTGTCTCTTTCTTATATTGGATGATGATTATATTGTCTAATTAAAGTTTTTTTATTAGAACTGTTTAAGTTTTATTAGTATTTTCCATACGACCTTTTGCTCCCGCCCTGTTAACTCGGGCTAGTCGGGTCGGGTCGTGACAAGAGTGGTATCAGAGCAAAGGTTTAATAATGATCAATGAAAGAGCCTATAGGATGATTGATTGAGTCTTAAAAAGTGTAGGAAGTATAATTTTATGATTATTTATGACTTATGATTGATGTGTTTTATCTCAGGAGTACGGATCCTGAGCAGAATGCCATTGATGACATTGGTATAGAGGAAGGGAGGAAGCTACCAGAGGTAGCAGAACCTCAAAAGAACAATAGTATGGAGTCATTCACTCAGATGATGGAAGCGATGACTCAGATGATCGGGACTTCCCAAAATCAGGCCAGTGGCAGTGGAAGTGGAGGTCGACCTATGGATAAGAGCCTGAAGTTGTTTCAAGATATGAAGCCTCCACTGTTCTCAAGTGATGGATCTATAGAGGCTGAGAACTGGCTAATGCGGATTGAGAAGATCCTTGAGGGCATGTTTTGCCCAGAGGATAGGAGAGTTACACTGGCTACTTATGCTTTTGATGGCGAAGCTGAGAGGTGGTGGAGGAGTCAATTAGAAGAAACCTTTGGAGGAAGACAAACACCCAAGTTTCCTGGGAGGAGTTTGTAAAGGCATTCAGAGATTGGTATGTACCTGCGACAGCTAGGAGACAGATGCAGGATAAGTTCAACAGGTTGATTCAGGGAGATCGATTTATTTCTCAGTATGAGGTAGAGTTCACGATGTTATCCAGGTATGCCCCACACTTGATACCCAGTGCTGAAGAGAAGTGCAATCGTTTTCTAAATGGGTTGAAGGACATGATAAGGCAGCCTCTTGTGCCTTTTGGAATTGAGGATTACCCTACTTTGGTGGAAAGAGCCAGAAGGATTGAGATGGACATGCTGGCAACTCAGAAGATGAGGGATTTTCAGAAAAGGAAGATGGAGGGCAGGTCAAAGCCTTCCCAGATGACTCAGTCTTCTCAGTCAGGGGCTTTTACTTAGAAGAAGCACAGATCCAGTGGTTCTGATAGTAGTGCTTCAACTACTACACTGTGCAGTAAGTGTGGGCGAGTGCATAAGGGAGAGTGCCTTTCAGGCACTAATACTTGTTACTGGTGCCATCATCCTGGGCACATGGCGAAGTCTTGTCCTCTTTTGGGACAGAGATCTGCTTCAGAGGTGAGGTCAGGCAACATCACTCAGAGGACAGTTGGTAGACCAAGAGCTGTGGAGTCTACTGCTTCTGTTCCTTCTCAAGGTCAGACTCGTCAGAATGTTCAACCACGAGTCTATAGATTGTCCCAGCAAGAAGCTAAGGGGTCTCCTGATGTGGTTACAGGTGCGTAGTTTAATTAATTGCAATGAATTTTCTTTTATAAATATGAATGGATAATAAATGAAAATGAAATGAACCAATCAATGAATAATATGTTTTGTAAATGAATGTTGCACTTGTTTATGTTTAGGGACAATCCTTATGTGCGATAGACCCGTTAGAATTCTGTTTGATACTGGAGCGTCACACTCCTTTATTTCAGAAGAGTTTGTTAGATCTGCTAATTTGCTTCCTATATTTATGTTGAAGTCTCTATCAGTCCTAATGCCTAATGGAAATCAGTTGGAAGCTAAGCAGAGTTGTCTAGTGAAGTTGAGGATTTGTGATAAGAACTTTGAGGCTGATCTGATTGTATTGCCTCTATATGAGTTTGATGCAATCTTAGGGGCATGGATTGGTTATCTTGCCATTTCGTGACTATAGATTGTAACAAAAAGGAGGTTAAGTTCTATATGCCTGGAGAGGAGAAGTTCAAATTTCAAGGAGATAGAGGAGTAATTGCAGTGATTGTGTCGTATTTTAAGGCCTTTCAGATGTTAAAGAAAGGTTGTGAAGGCTTCTTGGCTTATGTTAAGGAGGAGAAGAAGGAAGAGAGAGAGCTGAAGGATATTCCAATTGTTCAGGAATTTCCAGAGGTGTTTTCAGATGATCTACCTGGTTTACCACCAAATAGAGAAATAGATTTCTCTATTGAGTTAGTGGCAGGAGCTGAACCTGTTGTTAAGGCTCCTTACAGAATGATAATTAAGGAGCTTAAGGAGTTGAAGGAGCAACTGCAAGAGTTGCTTGAGAAGGGTTTCATCCGACTTAGTACCTCTCCTTAGGGTGCTCCTGTACTATTTGTGAAGAAGAAGGATGGAAGCCTAAGGCTATGTATAGATTACAGAGAGCTGAACAAGTTGACAGTGAAGAACAAGTATCCTCTCCCAAGGATAGATGATTTGTTTGATCAGTTGGAGGGTGCTTCAGTGTTTTCCAAGATTGATTTGAGGTCAGGGTATCACCAGCTCAGGATTAGAGAGGAGGATATTGCAAAGACTGCTTTCAGTACCAGATATGGGCATTATGAGTTTACAGTGATGCCTTTTGGCTTAACAAATTCCCATGCAGTGTTTATGGATCTCATGAATAGAATCTTTAAGCCTTCTTTAGATCTATTCGTGATAGTATTCATAGATGATATACTTGTTTACTCCCCTTATGAAAGAATGCATGCAAATCATTTAAGGTCAGTATTGTATACCTTAAAAGATAATGACTTGTATGCTAAGTTCTCCAAATGCGAGTTTTGGTTGAAGAGTGTTAAATTTTTGGGGCATGTGATTTCTGATGGGAAGATATCTGTGGATCAGCATAAGGTGCAAGCAATAGCAGACTGGCCAAGACCTGCTACAGTGACTGAGGTTAGGAGCTTTTTGGGATTGGCAGGCTACTACAGGAGGTTTGTTGAGGGATTTTCACAGATAGCTATGCCACTATCCAGATTGACTCAGAAAGCAGTGAAGTTTGAATGGACAGCTCAGTGTGAGGAAGCTTTTCAGAGGTTGAAGCAGTGTTTGATAACTGCTCCAGTGCTGACTATTCCCTCAGGGACAGATGGGTTTCAGCTTTACAGTGATGCCTCACATAAAGGGTTGGGTTGTGTACTGATGCAGAATGAGAGAGTCATTGCCTATGCTTCTAGGAAATTGAAGAATCATGAGAGGAATTACCCAACCCACGATCTGGAGTTAGCAGCGGTAGTTTTTGCCTTGAAGATCTGGACGCATTACTTGTACGGAGTTCGGTGTGAAGTTTTTACTGACCACCAGAGTTTGAAGTATATCTTCACCCAGAAAGAATTGAATCTAAGGCAGAGGAGATGGCTAGAACTCATTAAGGATTATGAGTTGGCTATTCAGTATCACCCGGGCAAAGCAAATGTGGTTGCTGATGCTTTGAGCAGAAAGAATTCAGGTAGTGCAAACTGGATGATTACACATCAACAGGAGTTGATAAGGGATTTTGAGAAGTTGGAGATTTCAGTGGTTCAGCCCAGTGATCCAGAAATTAAGAGGTTGAATCAGACTACAATTATGTCAACCTTTCCAGAAAGGGTACGAGAAGCTTTACCACTTGATGCAGATTTTAAGAAGATATTGGATATGGTTAGTGTGGGTCACATTGAAGATTTTGAACTTGATGGTGAAGGATTGCTTCGATATAAGGGTAGATTGTACATTACAGATGTGGATGATTTGAGGAAAGAAGTCCTTCAAGAAGCTCACTACTCCAGTTACACCATTCACCCAGGTAGTAATAAGATGTATCAGGATTTGAAGGAGGTGTTTTGGTGGCCAGGAATGAAGAGAAGTGTAGCAGATACAGTGGCCAAATGTATTTCATGTCAGATGGTTAAGGCTGAACATCAGAAGCCAGGAGGATATCTACAGCCCTTACCCATACCAGAGTGGAAATGGGAAGATATTGCTATGAATTTTGTAGTTGGTTTACCCAGATCTAGAAGAAGATGTGACACTTTATGGGTGATTATTGATAGGTTGACTAAGTTTGCACACTTTATACCTATCAAACAGTCTGATCCAGTTGAAAAATTGGCAAGTCTGTATGTTGATCAGATTGTTAGGTTGCGTGGGGTACCGAAGACTATAGTGTCAGACCGAGATGGGAGATTTACTTTCAGATTTTGGAAGAAAGTTCAGGAAGCTTTAGGTACCAGACTTACCTTTAGCACAGCTTTCCACCCTCAGACAGATGGGCAGTCAGAAAGAACAATCCAGACTTTAGAAGATTTTCTCAGATTATGTGTTCTGGATTTTGGTGGTAAGTGAGAGGTATATGTGCCTTTGATTGAATTTGCCTACAACAATAGCTTCCAAGCAAGTATCGGTATGGCTCCATACGAGGCTTTATATGGGAGAAGGTGTAGAACACCTTTAAATTAGGTTGAGATAGGAGAAAGAAAGGTAATTAGTGCTGATCTGGTTGATGATGCTACAGAAAAGATCAGATTGATCAGAGATAGATTGAGGGCAGTGCAGGACAGACAGAAGAAATACTATGATGCCAAGCACCGACCAGTTGAGTTTGATGTGGGAGAGTTTGTGTTTCTTAAAGTCAGTCCAATGAAGGGAGTGAAAAGATTTGGCAAAGCAGGAAAACTGAGTCCCAGATTTGTAGGTCCTTTTGAGATTTCAGAAAGGATTGGAAAGGTGGCATATAGGTTGATTCTACCGGCACATATGAGTGGAGTACATAATGTGTTTCATATTTTCTCCTTAAGGAAATATATTTCAGATGAGGCTCAGAGGATTAATACAGATGTGACAGACATTCAACCTGACTTTGAGGTTAAGCAGTTGAGGAGCAGAGCGATTCCTTTTGTTAAGGTGCTTTGGAAGCACAGTTCTAAGAAGGATGCCACTTGGGAGAATGAGTCAGAAATGAGGTAGACCTACCCTCATTTGTTTGGCTAAGGTATGTTTTCCTAAGCTTGTCTAAAATTTTGAGGACGAAATTTTTATAAGGGAGGGAGAATTGTAAAACCCGAAAATAACCTTAATAGGTCGTCGCACGCTTTTCAAAGCGCTGCGACGATGTTTAAGTAAAATTTTCAAGGTTAACGGAATGTAACGGAAATAATTTTAGAAAATCCTACGCAAAATTTTGATTATTTTGATATAAATAACCCTTACCTAATTTAACCTATTTTAGGAGTTAAAATTAATCGAAGTTTCATAATGACGATTCTACCCCTAACCGTTTTATATGAAGAATTTACTTAAGTGAGGGTATTAAGGTCATTTGACTTCCCCTTTCTCCCTAAATAAGCAAACCGAGCCCTCCCATCTCATTTTCACGCGTGAAGGACCGAATCGAGCGGAACGAGTGGACTAGGGCGGACGGCGTGCTTCGGCAAGGGTCTCTCCGGCGACGATTTTTCGGCAAAAATTTTAGGTTAAATCGAAGACGGCGACGAGGGAAACACTCCGGTATGATTATTTTCAAGCGAAATTTTCTAGATCTCTAGATATTTGAGAATGAAATTTCTAGGGTTTTATAGGATTTTGGTTTTCTTTCGTATTTTCTTTACGAAAACTTTAAGGAAGGATTAGAAGATTATTTTAGCAATGAAAATGAAGGAATTTGAGGAATTTTAGGAAGATTTAGAAAGTAGGGTTTTTGACCTAAAACCTTAATTTTGTAAGACACCTTTATGAAAATGATTCCTAAGGGCTTAGGAAATGTTTTTAAAGAAAAATTTTAAGTTTTTAACGAAAATTTCATTTTCTTAATTTTCGTGATTTTTTAATTCGAAAATTATTTTATAATTATTAATATATGTTAAGGATCAATTTTGGAACAATGATTTGATGAAATTGAAGGTTTATAGATTTTCAAAAATTAGGTATTTATTAAATCCGAAAATTCATATTAATTTAATTAAATATCCTTTAAATATCGTAAGGAATGGTTAAAGAGGAAATGCCGGGTTTAGCAATTAGACTTAGGAAAGTTGATTTCTATTGATGTGACACGTTTACTTTATAAACTTTTAGGTGGTGATCATTAAGGTGTGAAGTGAAAGACTTTGTCGAAGTGACGTATCGTATTTGCTTTGAGGTAGGCGTTCAGAACCAGTTAAATTTATAAGTGCTTCAAATTTCTTATTGCTAAATGTATTTCATGTCTTTATATTTTTATTAATTAATGTTTTAAATTCAGTAATTTTGCAAGTTTATGTCTTTATTTATTTGCATTAACTGTTGAGCATATGAGTCATATGAAAAGACATTTGGGCATGAAATTATATGAATGCTTATGAAAAGAAATTTAATGAATTGAAAAGATTTAAAAGTAATGAAATTTTCATGTTGCATGTTGATCCGGAAGTGCCAATGGTAAAGGAGCTCGTTTGAGCATTGGTAATGGAGGCTCGCATGAGCATTATAAAGGATGATTCTTATGAACCAATGGTAAAGGAAATGGTCACATTTTGACTGTGTACCTGATCAGTATGAATAAGGACACTTCCGGGACGGATGATACATATAGCACATTCATTTTGCACCTTGCATTGCATATGAAAAAGAATGTAAGAAAAGAAATGTTTATGAAAAAGAAAAATGACATTATTTGATGACTTGCTTAATGAATTAGTTTCTAATTGAAAATGTTTTTTTTTTTTAAATTCATGCATCTTATGAAATTAACTGTATTATGAATTACCTGCTGAGCGTTAGCTCATTCCTCGTTTTTGAAATATTTTTCAGGAGATAAGTAATGGCTGCACGACGACCTTACACTTATCGTCGTAGGGGACCTCAGGAGGAAGAAATGTTCCATTTGTTTTTATGTTTTAAGTATAAGTTTGAGTTTGTATTTGAGTTTGAACAATAAGTGGAGTTTATGTAATGATGTGTTAAAAGTTTTAATGGTCTTGAGACAATTGAACTGTTTGGAACTATATGAGTTTATTGTTGTTAGTGGCTTTTTCTTATATTGGATGATGATTATGTTGTCTAATTAAAGTTTTTTTTTATTAGAACTGTTTAAGTTTTATTAGTATTTTCCGTACTACCTTTTGCTCCCGCCCCGTTAACTCGGGCTAGTCGGGTCGGGTCGTGACAAGAGTGTCGTCATTTTGTTTGCAAGAATCGTTTGTATTAGTGTAAGTTTTCTTTTGTTTATTTTTATTTGAAATGTAAGAGTTTGTTCGTCTCTTTCCCCGTCTTTAGTCGTTTTCGTCCGTAGAAGTCCGTCGTGTCCTTTACGATCGAGAGATATAGGCCCCCCTATATCTTTTGATCCGCATCACATTCTGTATTGGCTGACCATACTTGGGGCCAATGCACCATGCTAAATAGCTCTCCCATCTAACAGATTCTTCATGAAAACTTCTTTGTGATGGTGCTTCCTAAAGCTACCTTTGGTATGGATTTCTAAGTGTGCTATTCCTCGTCTAGTTCTCTGACTGAAGACACTAATAACATACATTGGAGTAAAAAAACACTCTTTAATTTAGTTTCCTATACTTATCACAAATCTCCATAGTACTACTAGTGACATTGCCACTATCACCACTTGTATTAGACTTGGGCTTCTTCTTTAGTTACAGTCTCTTTATCGAGCAACATGTTGCTTTCTCAATTCTTCTTGCTCTCACCACCAACATTTAGTATATTACTTGATCCCTATGGGAAGCAAAGGTTGCCTTATCATATCCCTGCTCGCATATGAGTAAACTGGGAGCTCGCTGGGTGGGGGGAATTCTGCATTACTGATTGCTGGTTTCTCACATGAGTGGTTTTTATCAAAACCCTAATTGAGAAACCCTAAATCTAAATAATTAAACTTTAGAAGTACCTTGTAAAGTTCTGATTTAGCATGCATAAAACTGCAGTGGTTGCCATGCATACGCACTTAGTTTGAAAACTTATTTGAAAGAAGTGTTTGAAAGTTTGTATAAGTTTGTTGCCATTCTATTTATGACAATTACAGGCACACGTATGGCCCCAGTAATAACCATTATTTATATTTCCTTGTTTAGCCCAACTAAAAATATTTAATCTATACCTCCATTCGTTTAGAACCAATATTCGTTTAACTATCATATCTGAGTATCTCTTATACAGTTTTCATAATTGATTATTTCATAATATTTTTAAGGATGAATTTCGTAGAGATGTAACTAGGCTCTTGATTTGTCTGGATTTGAGAGTTGAGTAGAAAATAAATTAGTGGAATATTTGTAAATCCCCCCCATTAATGGATATCTAAATTGAGTATCGATGATATGAGATTGTTAAGGTGAATGTTTAGCAAGATAAGGAAGGACAAATTAATGAATATTTATATTCTTAGAATAATTGGAGTTGCCAAAATAGAATGATAAAATATATCTATCACATAAGTAAATAAAATTAGCCAATGGATTGGGAAGAAAATGGTAGATTTAAGATACAATTATGGAAGTTCTGCAAAATGATTTATAAATAATAAGTTTAACACCTAAGATAACACTTTACTGGAACGAATGAAAATAAGGATTTATAAGATTGATCCCAGATAGTTGGATTCTTCAATGATATTTCTTTTGCATGCATAAAATAATTGCGTCATATACGTCATTCATTCTTTTTTTTTTTTTAGTTGATCATGTCCTTAAACTAATAGAGAAGTTATTTAATGCATCCATGAGTAAAACGTCTAATTTCAAATTTACCATACTGATTTCTTTCTTGGCATTTGAAAATCAAAGAACTAATCATAGATGGAGTTTTACTTAACAAGTTTATTTGGTAGGAAAATTTTTCATTTTACTTTTCCATTTTATGGAACTAATTAACTATTTACTGGATCCATTTAGCACTTTGCTCTTCCATTTCTTTCCTTAATCTTTTGAACTTACGTTGAATGGATGTTGATTCAATTACAGATCCTGATCGGCCAAAGAATGACAAGGCTACCATTCTTGGAGATGCAATCCTAATGCTGAAAGATTTGACTGCTCAAGTACAGAAACTAAAAGCTGAACACACATCATTATCTGAAGAATCAAGAGAGGTGGGTAAATTTAATCTGAAATTCCGAAATTTTAAACTACAAACTTTTCAATTTCTTATTTGCGTTCTCCACTTTCTTAATTTTTTCAGTTGACGCAAGAGAAGAATGAACTTAGAGAAGAAAAATCTGTTTTAAAATCTGAAATTGAAAACTTGAATGCTCAGCATCAGCAAAGACTTGGATGTCTGTATCCTTGGGCCACGGTTGATCCTTCAGTTGTTATGGGACCGCCTTCTGCATATCCATTCCCCATTCCTGTTCCAGTAGCCTCAGGTCCAATGCCATTTCATGCGCCAATTCCCCTCTACCCATTCTTTCAAAATCAAAGGCCCGCAGCTATTCCCAGTCATTGTTCTTCCTATCACCCATACACTTCTTCAAGAAGTCCCTATGTTGAGCAGCAACCCAGCCAACACCTCCCCCCTCATCCCATTCCAAGTAATAATAATAATCATAATACAAGTCGGCATGAATCCCAAAGTGGATCCTCAGATTGGTTGCGGTGCAGTGGTTCAGATAGAAGTGCTGATTTCAGTGATGTTGTTACAGAGCTGGAACTTAAGATGCCAGGATCTGCAAAACCTTGTAATTCCAAGCCAGCGGTAAGTCAGCAGGGTCCAACTTTTGTTTGTATTGTAGTTTGTTGATTCTGACAGAATGTTAACTACCTCATACTTTTCCCTTGTTTTGTCTATTCAAATTTGCTCATCTGTATTTTCCAAGTTTTGATGAATATTTTTTCTTCTCTAATTAATTTAGAATTTTATGTAGGATTTATCTTTGACTAGATGCACTGTAGGATATATCTTTGACTAGATGCAATAAGTAGTTTTTCTGTTAAAAAGTCTAGTATTCTGCAGAATTTGTTAACAGAAGAGAGGAAAGGGTGTCGGTCACGGCAGCTTCAGGGTAAGGCTAGCGAAAATCCAGATGGGAGCAGCTCGAGTAGGTGCTCTTCCCCACCTGGACTGCCTGCGAGCTCATCCAACAGCATTGGAGGTGGCTCGGTGGCCAACAGCTTGTGAATTTTTGTTAGAGTAAGCGGAAGAAAGAAGAGAAGAGCCATTGCTGAGTTGTCGAATGCTGAAGAAGTGAAGGCTATTGGCATTCCAATCAGGGCCTCTTGTTCATATCTGTTTCTCCTCTACAAAAAGTGTCAAGAGGAACCACAGCTTAATGATCATGTAGAATGGGTTAAGATTCTATATGAAATTAACATAGCATTCTTCCAGAAATTTCAATCTACAATTGATGTACAGTAAGTGATATAATAACATGTGCTTGTTAAGTTATCGAACTTAATTTTTGTTCTACGAAGAAAACATACCACATAGATTTAATTGTTGGTCAATCTTCACAATCATATCATGCTGGGGCTCGGGCGATGAAACCTCTAAAAGATGTCCATTATTGCAACTTATTTCATTAATGATAGTTTAAGAATTTTATTATATTTTCAGCAGCCCCAATTTTATTTTCTTATGGGGGGGGGGGGGGGGGGGGGGAGAGAGGGGTCATTTTATAATTAATACTTATATAGAGGAACTAGGTTTACAATTCTCCATAATTAGATTACAGTAAACTTTATAGAGGCAACAATAAGATTAGTTTTTAATTGGGTGAATTTATATAAAATTCTCTTTGTTGTGAGTTGATCTTTTTTGTTTTTTAATTTTTTTCACACTTTCTTTTTATTTGCCAACAAAATATAGATGTGAAGTATCAAGTATTTTTGTTTAAAGTTGCCAAATGTCAAGTTTTAACTATGTGCTCCATGACTTGTTTTAGGCTTTCTTACATCGTGGATTGCACTATTCTGGGTATGAGCAGTTGTGTTTCGTCAATTTATTTTGTACTGTCATTGTCTATTGTGAAGACTTTGAGCCATGTACATAGTCGAATTTTCTTGTCCATTATTGAAAAATGATGCTTTAACATGCTAAGATATTTTATGTAAATGATTACTAAGCACCATTTACTTTTGGGTTTTGGTCCCTTTTTTGTGCTTTGTTTGGATTGAATGAAAGTGAAGGAAACGAAATGAAATCCAAATAATTTGAGTTGATTATGAATCCGCAGCTTTTGATTTTAAGTTTTTATCTATTTATTTTTATTTTTATTTTTTATTTTAGATTTTCTTCCTTAACACTGTCTTGTCAGGTCCAAAGTCCTAGATGAGAAAAGTGGAGGGTTGCGTTAGAGGAACTAGGTTTACAATTCTCCATAATTAGATTACAGTAAACTTTATAGAGGCAACAATAAGATTAGTTTTTAATTGGGTGAATTTATATAAAATTCTCTTTGTTGTGAGTTGATATTTTTTGTTTTTTAATTTTTTTCACACTTTCTTTTTGTTTGCCAACAAAATATAGATGTGAAGTACCAAGTATTTTTGTTTAAAGTTGCCAAATGTCAAGTTTTAACTATGTGCTCCATGACTTGTTTTAGGCTTTCTTACATCGTGGATTGCACTATTCTGGGTATGAGCAGTTGTGTTTCGTCAATTTATTTTGTACTGTCATTGTCTATTGTGAAGACTTTGAGCCATGTACATAGTCGAATTTTCTTGTCCATTATTGAAAAATGATGCTTTAACATGCTAAGATATTTTATGTAAATGATTACTAAGCACCATTTACTTTTGGGTTTTGGTCCCTTTTTTGTGCTTTGTTTGGATTGAATGAAAGTGAAGGAAACGAAATGAAATCCAAATAATTTGAGTTGATTATGAATCCGCAGCTTTTGATTTTAAGTTTTTATCTATTTATTTTTATTTTTATTTTTTATTTTAGATTTTCTTCCTTAACACTGTCTTGTCAGGTCCAAAGTCCTAGATGAGAAAAGTGGAGGGTTGCGTTAGAGGAACTAGGTTTACAATTCTCCATAATTAGATTACAGTAAACTTTATAGAGGCAACAATAAGATTAGTTTTTAATTGGGTGAATTTATATAAAATTCTCTTTGTTGTGAGTTGATATTTTTTGTTTTTTAATTTTTTTCACACTTTATTTTTATTTGCCAACAAAATATAGATGTGAAGTATCAAGTATTTTTGTTTAAAGTTGCCAAATGTCAAGTTTTAACTATGTGCTCCATGACTTGTTTTAGGCTTTCTTACATCGTGGATTGCACTATTCTGGGTATGAGCAGTTGTGTTTCGTCAATTTATTTTGTACTGTCATTGTCTATTGTGATGACTTTGAGCCATGTACATAGTCGAATTTTCTTGTCCATTATTGAAAAATGATGCTTTAACATGCTAAGATATTTTATGTAAATGATTACTAAGCACCATTTACTTTTGGGTTTTGGTCCCTTTTTTGTGCTTTGTTTGGATTGAATGAAAGTGAAGGAAACGAAATGAAATCCAAATAATTTGAGTTGATTATGAATCCGCAGCTTTTGATTTTAAGTTTTTATCTATTTATTTTTATTTTTATTTTTTATTTTAGATTTTCTTCCTTAACACTGTCTTGTCAGGTCCAAAGTCCTAGATGAGAAAAGTGGAGGGTTGCGTTAGAGGAACTAGGTTTACAATTCTCCATAATTAGATTACAGTAAACTTTATAGAGGCAACAATAAGATTAGTTTTTAATTGGGTGAATTTATATAAAATTCTCTTTGTTGTGAGTTGATCTTTTTTGTTTTTTAATTTTTTTCACTCTCTTTTTATTTGCCAACAAAATATAGATGTGAAGTATCAAGTATTTTTGTTTAAAGTTGCCAAATGTCAAGTTTTAACTATGTGCTCCATGACTTGTTTTAGGCTTTCTTACATCGTGGATCGCACTATTCTGGGTATGAGCAGTTGTGTTTCGTCAATTTATTTTGTACTGTCATTGTCTATTGTGAAGACTTTGAGCCATGTACATAGTCGAATTTTCTTGTCCATTATTGAAAAATGATGCTTTAACATGCTAAGATATTTTATGTAAATGATTACTAAGCACCATTTACTTTTGGGTTTTGGTCCCTTTTTTGTGCTTTGTTTGGATTGAATGAAAGTGAAGGAAACAAAATGAAATCCAAATAATTTGAGTTGATTATGAATCCGCAGCTTTTGATTTTAAGTTTTTATCTATTTATTTTTATTTTTATTTTTTATTTTAGATTTTCTTCCTTAACACTGTCTTGTCAGGTCCAAAGTCCTAGATGAGAAAAGTGGAGGGTTGCGTTAGGTAGTCAGTAGTCAGCAGCCAGCGTAAAACTTCTCGAATAGTCATTACATGGATCCTTTAAAAAATTATGTTAATGCTACGACGTCCCCTGAAAGCGATGCGCTGTATAACATGAATATAGCGACAAATGTGCAAGGGCCGCTACACCAGCGCCCGGGTGCATTGTTAAATAGGCAAGGGTTCCCAGGCGGATGTGAGCAAAGAAGTTAATCCTTGAAACTAAAATTATGATAGTAATTTGGAATATAGGTTCTCTTATATGAAAATTAATGGAATTAATAGATATTATGATTCATAAGAAGATAAATATTCTATGTATTCAAAAATTAATTGGATTGGAGAGAAGACTATAAAGATTGATAGCTTATGATTTAAACTATGGTATTCGGGAAGGAACCGTACTAGAAATTGTGTAGGTTTGATTATAGATAAGAGTTTGAAGGATGTTGTTAAAAATATTAATAGAATTGAATATAAAATTATAGCTTTAAAAATTGTAATTGATGCTAAGATTGTTAATATTATAAGTGTTTATGCTCCTTAAGTAGGTTTGGATGTGAGTTCAAAATTAAAATTTTGGAATGATACAAAAGATACCTCTTGAAGAAAGAGTTTTTATTGGAGTAGATTTAAATGGACATGTTGGTAGAGATGTAGATGATTTAAAAAGCATTCAAGATGATCATGTGTTTGGAACGACAAATGAATGTGATAAGATCATACTAGATTTTTCTTTAGGTTATGATTTTTTATCTGCTAGTACCTTATTTAAGAAAGAGATGAGCATCTCATCACTTATAAAAATAGATGTAAAACTCAGTTTGATTATTTTCTTGTAAGAAAATTAGATCCTTTAGATTGCAAAGATTGTAAAACTATTCTGAGTGAGTTTATGTACACAACATCGATTATTAGTTTTGAATTTTAAGATAAATAGGCAAAAAATAAAAAATAAAGTAAGATTTTATATCTTTAGATTTTGTCCGTGCATGAGGATGCTAATGTTATGTGGGAATAGGTGGTTAGTGATAATAAGATTATTGCAAAAAATGTGTTTTGAGTATCGAAGGGAAAAACTCTTAATTGTAAAAATAGTTGGTGGTAGAATCCAAATGTGCAAAAAAGATAAAAAATAAAAAGATTTGTTATAAAAATTGGTTTAGATGTAAAAATTCTGATACTTGAGAAAGATAAAAAGATGCACGTAAGGAATCTAAGAAAGAAATATACGATGCAAAGATCTTAGCTTTTAATGATTTATATAATAGATTAAATACTAAAGAAGGAGAAAGATATGTATAAGTTAGCCAAACAAAGAGATATGAGTAGTAAGGATTTAGTTCAAGTGAAGTATATTAAGGATGAAAATAAAAAAGTATTATTCTTAAAAGATGATATTCAACAAAGGCGGATGAAATATTTTGCTAAATTTTTTAATGAAGAATGTGAAAATACGATTTATTTTAGTGACCTTAGCACCCTAAATGATAATAAAGCTTTATGTTTTTTTTTTTCGGCATATTAGTAAAATCGAAATTAGAGAGGCTTTAAAGAAAATAAAGTGTGGAAAAGTTGTTGGGTCTGATGATATTCTAATAGAGGTGTGAAAATGCTTAGGAGATGAAGAAATTTCTTTGCTTACTAAACTTTTTAATACTATTTTGAGGAATAAAAAGATGTCAGATGAGTGGAGAATGAGTGTGTTAAGTTATATTATTAAGAATAAAGGTGATGCACAAGATTGTGCGAATTATAGAGGAATTAAGTTAATGTATCATACTTTTAAAACTATGGTAGTGAGTTGCGGAGCGTAGGTTGCGGCGTGATACTAATGTTTCTCAAAATCAATTTGGATTCATGCCGGGTAGGTCTACTATGGAAGCCATACATTTATTGAGATGTTTGATGGAGAACTATTGAGAAAATAAGTAGGATTTAAATATGATATTTATTGATTTTGAGAAAGCTTATGATAAAGTTCCAAGAGAAGTGCTATGGAGGGCTCTTGAAAACCAAGGAGTTAATAATGCTTATATTCAAATCATTAAAGATATGTATGCAAGAGCTATTACTTGTGTTCAAACGCAAGGTGGTTTGACCAAGTATTTTCCTATTTCGGTTGGATTACATCAAGGATCAATCTTAAGCCCATATTTTTTTTTGCTTTAGTCATTGATGTTCTCACTAGACATTTGCAAGAAGATGTATCTTGGTGTGTGCTTTTTGCTGATGATATTCTTCTTGTTGATAAGACTATAGAGAGAGTTAAAGGTAAACTTGAAATATGGAGATCAACCTTAGAGTCTAAATATTTTCGCTTGAGTAGATCTAAAACTGAATATATGGAGTGTAATTTTAGTATTAATAAATCTAGTGAGGGGACTGTGACTTTAGGTGATCAAGTTGTTAATAAGAGTACACGTTTTAGATATCTTGAATCTATTGTTTAGAGTGATGGTGAAATAGATTGGGATTTTATCAGCAGAATTCAAGTTGGATGGTTGAAGTGGAGGAATGCATCTAGCTTGTTGTGTGATAGAAAAGTCCCCCTCACACTTTAGGAAAAATTCTATAAGATGGAATTGAGACCTGCAATGCTTTATGGTGCCGAATGTTGGCCATTAAAAGAGAAACATAATACTTAGTTAAGTGTTGCATAGATGAGGATGCTCAGGTGGATGAGTGGCTTTACCCTTAGAGATAGGATACGAAATGAGCATATACATGAAAAGGTTGGAGTAGTTCCAGTAAAAGATAAGATTAGAGAGAGTCGCTTTAGATGGTTGGTCACACAAAACGACAGCCTTTCGATGATCCAGTTAGAAAAGTAGAGGTGTTAGACTTGACTTATATTAAGAAAGGTGGAGGTAGACCTAAAAAGACTTGGTTAGAAAATATTAGAAATGATATTTCTTTATTAGATTTAATAACAAGAATTTGACTTTTAACATGACATAATGGAGAAAAAGGATTCATGTAGTTGAATCAATGTAGTGGAACAAAAGCTTGATGTTATTGTTGTTGTTGTATTTTAGATTTTCTTCCACTTAGCTAGTATCATAATTGATGCCCTCACTTCCCTTTCCACCAATTCTTCTTTTTGACTTAATAACAGCTTCAGAGAAAAAAAAGCAATCTGATGTTCGTTTAAATCTAAATGGTTATGTGAACAGAATTATTTTTGCTGAGTTAAGATAAATGTTTTATTTTTGGTTTGACTTAGTGATGAAAATCTCTATATATGTGATGGAAGTATGGTAAATTATGAGTTGTCTATTTTAATTTAGTCTATCAGTTTATACTCTGTTAACATGTTTATATTGACAGCTTGAATGGGATGGGATGCATTTTCTAGTATTTTGAGTAGTCTATTTAGTCCATTGAATTTTAAAAACATAAATGGAGTTCAAAATTATATGACTACAGCGAATTGCCCCTATTTTGGTGTCCTTAGCCGCCTGACGCAGATCTTTTTGTTTCAGTGATGCCTTCTTGCTTGCCGCATTATTTTGGGATTTATTTATGGAAATATTTTCAAATGCTATTTTCGGTATATTTTTATAAATTCTGAAAAAAAGTTCTTATATTTTGTCTCTTCTTTATGACATATATGTTCATTAGATATTGAGAATAAGATTCATTTTGATTTGTTGGTTGAAGATTTTGACTATTAATCAAAAGATTTTAGGTTTGAATTTTTCGTATGTGATGTGTGTGTGAATTTACCTTAATGATTCAAATGTTCAAAAAAAATGTTGATTTTTTTTTTTAGTATTATTATGTGCATATTTCTTGGATATGTATCATTTAAATGCTTCACAATTTGATGACTATATTTCCGGGAGGATCCTTCTTACATAGCTGTGAGGTTTCATTCTTCCCGTTTGAGTCCTTTTTCATCATTGCACTTATTTTATTTAGTGGCTGGTTGTATTTGCATGATTGGATCAAGTCAGATTAGCATCAGAATTTTTTGAAAGCGTGAGCTTGAATTTTGTTAGAAAACTATACTTGCTCGTTATTTTCTTGTGGGACTTTAAATTTATTGTCCTTCTATTAAAAATAATAACTTATTTTGTTAAAGTTATAAGACAGTATGTTGACCATGATTTATTTTATGTTTTTATTTTGAGTCTCATCTAATGTTTATTTAGCAATCCTAGATCTTTAATTGTGCTACATCAATTGGATTATGATAATCAAAATGAGCAGTAGGCATTATTTTTTAACTATTGATATATCATCCAAAATCATGACATGAATCTCAAGGCATATTTAAATTAAAAAAATTTTAAAATTAAATTCAAGACCATCAGATTTGAGCAAATTTTTAGTCTAATTGAATGCTTTGACAAAAGGCAAATCTAAAGATATCAAAGATGATCTAATTTGAGCCTATATAAGCCCAAATCAAGGGCCTGAAATATAATTGGAAACTTCAAAACATTAAATGGTTAGTTAAATGATCTCTAAATTTGGCATGTTGATAGTTGAATCGAGTTCATCAATGAGACAAATCCAATGAGCCCAATATCGCTTATATATTTATATCCTTATGGGAATAAATATGGGTCGTTTGATGAAGTAATTTTTATTTACTTTATATTTGCAGACAAGCAACAACAACAACAACAACAACAACAACATCAAGCCTTTATCCCACTATGTGGGGTCGGCTACATGAATTCATTTTTGCCATTGTGCCCGGTTAAAAGTCAAAATCTCATTTAAATCTAATAAAGAAAGATCATTTCTAATATTTTCTAACCAAGTCTTTTTAGGTCTACCTCTACCTTTCTTAACATAAGTCAAATCTAATACCTCAACTTTTCTAACCGGGTGATTGAGAGGCCTTCGTTTAATGTGACCAAACCATCTAAGGCGACTTTATCTAATCTTATCTTCCACTAGAGCTATTCCAGCCTTTTCATGTATATGCTCATTTCGTATCCTATTTCTAAGGGTCAATTCACTCATCCACCTAAGCATCCTCATCTCTGCACACTTAACCTAGTATTATGCATCTCTTTTAATGGCCAATATTCGGCACCATAAAGCATTACAGGTCTCACCATCATCTTATAGAATTTTCTCTTAAGTTTGAGGGGGACTTTTTTATCGCACAATAAGCCCGATGCATTCCTCCACTTCAACCATCCAACTTGAATTCTGCTGATAATATCCCCATCAATTTTATCATCACTATGAACAATAGATCTAAGATATCTAAAACATGTACTCTTATTAATGACTTGATCGCCCAAATTCACAATCCCCTCACTAGGTCTTTTGTTACTAAAATTATACTCAATATATTCAGTTTTAGATCTACTCAAGCAAAAACGATTAGACTCTAAAGTTGACCTCCATAATTCACGTATGCCTTCAACTCCCTCTATAGTCTTATCAACAAGAAGAATATCATCAACAAAAAGCACACACCAAGGTACACCCTCTTGCAAATGTCTAATGAGAACATCCATGACTAAAGCAAAAAGATATGGACTTAAGGCTGATCCTTGATGTAATCCAACTAAAATAGGAAAATACTTGGTCAAACCACCTTGTGTTTGAACACAAGTAATAGCTCCTACATTCATATCTTTAATGATTTGAATATAAGCATTATTAACTCCTTTCTTTTCAAAAAATATTTGCAGTCAAGCCACTTCCAAAAGTTTATAAATTGGCTCCTAATCTCTATATAATGGGAAGATGAGTTTGGACCCTTAGCTTGAAATTCAAGAGAATATTAGAGCTCTAATGATCTTAGAACATCATCTAATCACAATCGTTGGGTCACCATCCAACCACTGCCATCGAGCCTCCAACCTCTGGCGTTCGTCGACTACAATCTCATAATTACTATTGCCCAACTATAATTCTTATGGCCTCCATCACAAGCTGACTACATTCCTCTAACCTTCATCTCCCATCAAATACGATCCTCCATCCACTGTCACGTGACTACGATCACCTCGACCTCCATCCTTGCCTGCTACTGTCCTCCGGCCTCTTTCGCCCATCAACTATGATCTTTATATCACCATCACCCAATTATAGTATTTCAACCACCCTCACCAAACTACATTCTTTCAACCATCATTGCCTCACTAGGACCCTTCAAATATTTGTTTCCAAATAACTACAATCCTTTGACCTCTAACCCACACCAACCATAGGCCTCTAACAACCATCACCAACTAAGGTCCCTTTAACCTCTATCACTGACTGACTATAATCCTCCTACCTCCATTGCCCACAGACTATATTCCTCGAACCACCATTATTTGATTATGGTCATCCAACCATCATCGCATGACTACATTGTTTCCTCGTCTAACTATGGTCTTTTCGACCGACATCACTTGCTAACTATAGTCATTTGACCTCCATCGTCCTCTAATTGTGATCCTCTGATCACTATCGCCCAAATACGATCCTCAAACCAATATTGCTTGACTACTTTCCTCTAACCATCGTTGCCCGACTACGATCTTCTAACCATGATTTTTTTACTATGGTTATTTTGCCCTTTATCGCTTATAACTATGATCCTACAATCACCTGAGTACGATTCTCTAACCACTATTATCCGATTATGGTTTTGCAACCTTCGTCGCTTGATTATGGTCCTTCGGACTATCGTTGGCTTGGCTGCGAATAGGCCTCTGACCACCATTGCACGACTATGATCTTTTGTTCACCTTCACTTAACTACAATCCTTCTAACCTTCATCGTCCGCTAGCAATGGTCCTCAGACCATCATTTCCTAACCATCATCCTCTAAGCACTATCGCCTAACTCCAGTTCTTCCAACCATGATCACCCATCAACTACAATCCTCGAATATTAGTTAGATGGTCAAATGATCTCTAAATTTGGTGCTTATGATTGAATTGAGCGGCTTGACAAGGAAAATCCAACGAGTCTAAGATTGCTTAATTTTGACATCATGAAGGTGTTTAAATGCTTAATGAATGCTTTATGATAAGGGGAATCAATATGAATCATCTGATGGAATGTTCAAAATTGTTTTTTTTATATTTATAGGCTTGCCAATCCCAAAAATCTATAAATAGGCCCCAACAATCTACATGAGGAGAGAGGAGCTTTGACCCTTGACTTAAAAATCAAGAGAGATTTGAGCTTATAAGGATCCTAGAACACCACTTGAGCATCATTGCTAGGCCACCATTTAATTATTGATGTCAAGACTTCAACCTTAGTTTCTTGTAAATATGATCCTTTAAATAATTTCACCCATCTACAGTCTTTTCGACCTTTAATGTTCACGGACTATAATTCTCCTACCTTCATCTCCTACCAACTATGGTCCTTTGACCACCATCGCCCGATTATGTTCTCTCCAACATTCATTATTCTCCTACTATAGTCATCTGATCTCTATTGCCTGCAAACTATCTTTGGACCACCATCACTTGACCATGGTCCTCCAACCATCCTCACCCTACTAAGGTGTTCTAGTCATTATTGCCTGGATATGATCCTTTGACCTCCATTGCTCATTGAATATAGTCTTTCGACCTCCGTCACCCACCAACTATAGTCCACGACCATTTTTTCTTGACTATGGATATTAAACCACTATCGCTTAACTATGGTCTTCTAACCACCATTTCTCAATTGTGGCTCTCTAACACACTTGCTTGACTATGATCCTCAAACCACCATCACATAATTATGATAATCCAACCATTATAAACATGCTAGGTTCCTTTCAGCCTCCATCGCTCATTGACTATTGTCCTTGTCTGACCACCATCGCATAACTACAATCATTCCAAACTCCATCGTTTAAGATTATAGTTCTCCGATCACCATCGCCCAATTATATTCCTCCAATTTCCATTGTGTGACTTCAATCTTCCATCCATCATTTCCTAATTATGGCCCTTCTGACATCCATTGCCCGCCAAATACAATCCTCCAATCTCACTTGTTATTGATTACGGTCCTCTGACCACTATCACTTAACTATGGTCCATTGACCTACAATCTTCTAACCAATTTCACTTGGTTACTCAAATGCCCATTGAATTCATCACCTACCATCATTAATAATATTAACACACACTTCACTTATAAGATAAGGGCACATCATTGATCTCAACTATGACTCCCAACTTCAACAACTAGATTTATGCTCGATTCATGCTAAAAAGTTCTTCCAACCTTAACCAATTATTGTGTTCCTTATAATGTATCAATGCATTTCCTCCGAAAGGGCTTCTATTTAATCAAATACAGATACCGGTGGAGTCAAAGTTTAGGTAATTTTTATGAAGCTCTCATGCAAAGTAATCAAGAAGTGTGTTTTGATCCTTGTTATAATATGTGTATGACCCTTGTTAGTCTTTATTTGAGCCATAATTTAAAATCATGTTCAAAGGCGTATTTGCATTTTATTTGAACAATATTATTTGATCATTACTATTGGCCTTATTTTTGTAATTAATTTAACTAGGCTAAAGCCTTTGTAGGCTTGGCCTAACATCATCATTATCTTCCTTAAATTAATAGGATGTAATATTTACCAATTCCACTTTGGAAATTTTAAGCCAAAACATGTGTTCCTATCCTTTCATTTAGTGGTATACCATATTAACCACTTATCTTCTCTATGGTTATAGCTATAGGAAGCCTCGTCCTATGTTCATATGGCTTACCCTCTTTGTCTAGGAACAATCTAAATCGGTTAAATGGATTTTTTTTCCTAATTATAGGTTCAATAGGATACAAATAATCCATTATAACATATGATCTTAATGACTTCAATTCTTATGTTGGTGGACCCAAATCCTTACACCAAATTATATATTCCTTTAGCATGGAAATCAAAGTCTTAAGTTGTCTCTTAGGACTAATTCACTAACTTCATGATGGATTACATAAGTCCTAAGCTTCTTGAGCTTAAAACCAAAGTAGATTTAGGATAAAACAACTCCATTTGAATTGGTCTTAGCTAATAATTAAACTCTTATAGTCTTACTCAAATTCATCTCAAATTAGGATAACATTAGTAATAGGTTTTTTAA
The DNA here is from genome assembly GCA_016618105.1 of Dendrobium huoshanense. NCBI lineage: Eukaryota > Viridiplantae > Streptophyta > Magnoliopsida > Asparagales > Orchidaceae > Dendrobium > Dendrobium huoshanense. Next base: position 51,146,460 of record CM028356.1, on the reverse strand, counting down.
AACCTATTAAACCAATGTAGATTCAATTCAAGCTATCTTAATCATGTAAGTTTTACTTTAACTTAGTTGGGGAGAATTGAGACCATTGTTTATTGATTCTCAGCTTTGTCTACCCTACAAATTTTTTGGTTGAGGTTTGAGTTCCAAAAGACTTTAGTGAACCCTTAAAACCTTCTTTCCAAGTTGTAGACCAATGATTGGTCTATCTGAACAAAAGTCTAAACAGGTTGAATTTATAGTTAACATATTATAAGGTATCTTTCCTTGGTAACTACTCAAAATATAATTAACCTATCTTATTGGTCAATTAGTTAAATTTTGAAATCATTAGGAATATCATAGTATAACTACTTACCTCCATTTGGTTCCTAAAATTAAAGCTCATTTTCCCTAAATGGACTTAACCCTTAAAAATTAAAATGAATAATCTTTTAAAATTTAATCTCAAGCTCAATCTTCCTAGCTAAAATTTTAATATTATGGGTGTCCTACATAAACATAAATTGGTTATAACTCGGGATTAGGATTTTAGTTATTACATATTATATTCAAAGTTTCATACATTCAAAGCATGGCCAACTACATATATTGAAAACATATACCCAATATCAAGTAAATCCACTAGTGAGGTTCCAAATGAAATATAAAAAGTCGACGTGTTACCCTCATTGGCAAAGCTTAATAGATGTTGTCAAAAGAAAAATAGGTCTTAAAATTGGAGATAATGCACTATACTTTAGATATAACAGATTAATAATGAGAGTCCATAATCAAGTTACTTGTAAAGCCAAGTGCTTACTATGTTTACAATGATTTTTTACTTATTGATTGTCATTATTTTAAGAACATTAAAATTTCTTAGATTAATGAAAAGTTTTGAAGTAATGCCACTAATTGATTCTGCAAGGATGTAAGGCTTACCATTATTATATAAGATATTTATTATTTTATTTTATTGCAACAGTAATCTACTGAGTTATAATACCCTTGTAGTTTGCTTTATTCAACATATTAGAACACACCCAATTGTATATATAATGGTTAAACTATGCTCAACCCTAGTCAAAACTTATACAAACTATGTAAAAATTTATTATAACTCTAATTGAATCTTATTCAAACGCTATTCGTATAGGGTTAAAAAAAACATATGGTTCATATAGGGTTACAACAACATTTAAACAAGACTCAAAAAAAGGTTTGAATAAAGTTCAAAATTTTCTTGCACGTAATTTTAATCGGGATCAAAACTTATTTGAACTAATATTGGTTTCATTGGACTTCAAATAAGCAGTATGTAGTTAAAAGCATAGAATTTTGGTATAAAATAATATTTCATGCATATTTTCCTAAAAAAAATTAATAGTTGGCATATTTGTCCAAGTTTGTTTTAAAGTCAAATTTCCTTATAGAATTAATATTGTAAAAAAATTTCATAAACGTGTAGATAAGATAAGAGCATCTCATAAGTGGCATGCGATTTTTATGTAAGAAATTGGGAAGAAGAAAAATCGTAGTGCCTAACTTGGTTGAATTGTTTCCTATAGTGACTCATATTTTATAAGGAACGTGCTTTTCTATGACTAGAGGAGTCATTAATATAATGTTTGCATATAAGAAAGGTTTCCTTGTGAGTGTGACAGAATTAGGATGACAAAGACATGATATGATATCCTATATAGGTGGGTAGGCCCACGAGCTTTCCTTTAAATGAACACAATACATGATATGATGGGAGACATAAGGTGAAAAAGATACAACTGATTGGAGTGATGACCCCTATATGATACCACCTAACTATAAATGAGATTTGTATGATATAACATGACTAATATTATATGACACATAATATTATACAACTATATGAATGATATTAGATGATTATCCAAAATCTAAACTTGTTCTTGATACATATAGATTAATGATGCATAGATATAATGCTACTTATGATAGGTTATGAATTGACATGATGATGTAAAGAACACATATTAGGATGATACATGGTTTCTACATTTTTTTTCCCTACACATGATTAATGTATATACATGACGAGTTTAAATGATGCATAATAATAGTATACAAGATAATAATATGATATCTATAATAACACATGATCATTTTAATAGATATATTATGCATTTCATTGTCATTTACATGATACTATTAAATGATTATTGTTCCACCATAATCAATAATATTCTCAATATAGTATGAGTCATAACATTGATAGATACATCATGACAATGTCCCAAATATGAAATGAAGCATAATATCAATACACATGAACATGATATAATTATATATTTGAATGATAATATGATGCATATCATTGATAAATATAATAATAATATACTTGAATATGATAGTATGCATAATATTCATATACATAAAAAATATACATATATTTGATACATATGATAAATTCATTAGCATATATGATTATATACACACACACACTCACACTAACATATTGGTATATATAATAATAAAGAATGATCATTAGAATTGACATGAACATATGATTTTAACATGATGGTTTGATCATACTTGTATATAAGATATAGGTCTATTGATAAGCAAAATATAATATTGATTAAGTATATATTATGATTGAATTGAAAAATTCATGAATATTGATCTACCTTCTTTGCATTGAATACAATTATAGGTTTCATGTGACCTACTGAGTTGTATACTCACTCTATTTATTTACATGTTTTAAGGAAGGACAAGACATTAGTAAAGTAGATTGAGGGAACCTTGAGAAAGGTTTTAGATTACTTTGTATTTCCTTGGAGCTTTTCAAAGCTTATTATGGAATGTATTATCAAATTGATTTGGAACAAGCATATGATTGTATGTGTTGGGCTACCTTGAGAAAGGTTTTAGAGTCCTTTGGATTTCCTTGGAGCTTTTCAAAGCTTATTATGGAATGTGTAGAGAATCCAATGTTCTCTTTGCTAATTAATGGCAATTCTTCTACATGGATCAATGGTAAAAGTGGATTCCAACAAGGTTGTCCTTTATCACCTTACCATTTCATTCTTTGTTCTCAACTTCTCTCAAATGTTTTTATCAAAAAGGCAATTCCCTTGGTATTCGTAATTGTTCTAATGGTCCAAGAATCTCTCATCTTTTGTATGCGGATGATATGATTATCTTTTCTGAAGCTAATCTTAAAATGGTGAAAGATATCAAAGGTATTCTTTCATATTTTTGTAAGTGGATAGGGAAAAAGATAAATGTGAATAAATCTGTAATAATGTTTGGCAAATTTGTTAGGAGAAGAAGGAAGAAGGCTGTAACTCGTATTATGGGGTTCAAAGAAGTGAAAGAGTTCAATTATCTTGGAGTTAAAGTGGTGTTGAGAAGATTGGTTGCAGCTGATTTTTAAAGCATGGTGGACAAAGATTTAAAGATGTTGAATATTTGGGGAAGTAAATTCTTATCTTTAGCAGGAAAGTTTTGGTAAGAATAGTTCTGTTATCTTATCCGAATTTTCATTCCACATACTCTCTTATTCCTAAAAGTGTGCTAAAGTTGATGGATAAGTTGATCCTTAGCAAAAACCTACATTTTTCTATTTATAGTCTTGAGTTGAGATGTCAAGGGAGTAAATTTGGTAGGTTTCATATAACCTCTCTTGGGTTAGATTGGTTGTTGTGTTTGTTTCATTCATCTGAAGCTATGGAGGAAGTTTTAAATGGGGGTCCTGAGTATGTGGGTGGTTTCATTATTGGTATAGATAAATGGACACCCGCTTTTTCTCCCATTTCTATGGAGGGAATTTCTTCACCTATTTGGATTCGATTGCCTCATTTACCTCTTCTTTGTTGGGATGAAGTTAACATTGCAAAGATTATCTCAAGAATTGGTACCCCATTTCTATTAGATGGTAACATGTTTAAATGGGGTAGAAGGGAATTTGCAAGAGTTTGTGTTCAAATCAAATTGAATACTAAGCTTCCTTGTGGAATTTGGATTGAAGGATTGTGTGGAATTTAAAAAAAAAAATATTGAAAATGAGAATATATCTGTTTTGTGCTTTAAGTGTTGAATGATTGGACATAAATATTATGTGTGTCCTAATATCTCTCCTACATTGAGTAATCCTGCAAAGGAAAATCTAAAGAAATCAATTCGTAAATCTAAAAATGGTAATGGGACCTCATATGGTCCACGGATGCATGTTAAATTCAAGAATAAGAAGAGGAGAAAAGCTTTTTTTTTCAAAAGAAACTAGTTGGGGATTTAAATCCTCAAAAACCTATAGATGTTGTTGAAGTTGAAAGGGTTAACGAAAAAGAATCTGGATTGTTGGAGAGTATTTTGGAAGTAAATGTGCAGGTAGCTGATGCCATATCTGATAAGTTTTTATCAGGTTTGGATGGAAACAATAGGTTTAATGTTTTAGCTCATAAGGAAGATGGAATTTAAGATGTTAACATAGTTGATGTTAACCTGTTAGATGAAGATGCTGGAGTAAATGCTGTTGAAGTTTTTGTTATTTAAGAGTTAAGCAAAGGTTGTGATGGAATAAAATAGGATGGAACATCTATAAATGGTATGGATTCTGATCAGGAATTACCATCAGACGGAAATGCAATTAGATAAAATGGGAATGAAAACTGCAGGAAAATCAATGAGGTTCTGTCTAGTTTGCAAGAGGTTACGAGTTCTGAAAATCTCAATAGCAAGGTTCCTTTCCTTTTTGTTTTAGGAACTCTTAGTTTTATTTTATTTCTAGTTTGTATTAGGGGTTTTTTTTCTTGCTTTTAATGCAATTTGCATTTCTTCAAAAAAAAGTTGAGTAGAAGTTTTATTTGGAATAAGAGTGATGGAAGATTGGGCTTGCATTATGTTGGTTGGGATGTGCTGTGCAAACCAACTGAATGGGGAGGACGTCGATTACACTCATGTGTTAACAAGATGGGTCCTTTAAGGACCAATATGGCATGGAGATTTCTTCAAAATAGGAACTCTTTACTCTATAGAGTGCTGGAACCTAAATACGGTGATCATTTTTTGGAAACTGGATCCAGGAAGGGATGTTCTGTAGCATGGAAGATCATTATGGAGGGCTCCAAATGTCTTAAAATAATTGTAAGATGGAATATTGTAGATGGAAGGTCTATAAATGACTTCAATGATGTTTGGATTTGGGATAAATGTATCAATAGATGGCCTACATTTGTGGATATCTCAGGAGATGAAGAGACGTTAATTGATAAGCTTATGTTGGATGGAACATGGAATCTTGATATTCTTCATAATCTATTTGGAGATGAGCTTGAGAATATAATTTTGCAAATTCAAATTATGCCAAATTTGGAGCAAGATAGAATGAACTCATCCATATGCACTATGGAAAATCTTTATCATCTTTAGTTGCGGAAAGTGCATTGCAAAATCAATTTAACATGAGTTATTGGAAGTGGATTAAGAAAGTAAAATTAATGCCGAAAGTGGAAGTCTTCTTGTGGTGCTTGTATAGCAATGCAATTCCAACAAATAATATCTTGTATTGCGAAAGGATGTAAGAGAATTTGACATGTCCTAGAGGATGTAATGAGGTGGAAGATATAGATCATGTACCACTAAGTGTGGAAAGCTGATGGGAATTATTAGTTTGATAAACACTTGGGGATTCCAAATTCCGAAATTTACAGATTTTGAAGACGGTTGTAAATGGTTAAACATATCATCCAATGGTAATATTTTTCTAGCTAAACTGTTCTATAATACTGCTTATTTATTGTGGAAGGCAAGGAATAGATTCAGACATGATGGACATATAGAAAGTTTAAAGTTTATTGATGCGTAAGCAATATCTTGGTCGTCATTCTCTTCTTCTTATGATGATATAAGCTCAGGCCACTGGGGTGTAAATCAGTCAGTTAGACTGTTAAATCGTTGGTACCCCCTCAACCCGAATGGATCAAAGTGAATGTAGATGCATCATTACTTTCCTCTTACAAGGCAGGAATTAAAAGGATATTCCGAGATAGTCATGGTAAATTTCTTATGTCTTTTGGGAGGAAGTGCATGCATTGGGATATATCACACCTGGAGCTCTCTTCAATTTATTTATTAAAAGAGGTTGTCATAGATTGGATGTTGCAATACAATGGGATTATCATCGAAAGTGATAATTCAAATGTTATTCAGTATCTTGTACAAATTTTCAGAAAGGGAGGTAAATTGATGTAAAATTTTGTTTTTTTAAAACGATTCGACAATGTTATTTTCAATTGTGTTAATAGGAATAACAATAAGTTTGCTGATCTTTGTGCTAACTATGCTATTTTTAGTGATTTCATTTGGGAAGATATTAACGCTAATAAGGTTCCTCCTTTGTTTCTTAATTTGTTAAAGGAGGAACTAGTTGGAATTAGTCCCTAGGTTGTATTTGAGTTTCCTGTTTTAGCTAATGCAATATTTTTTGTTGCTCTTCAAAAAAAAAAAAAAAGTAGAATGAGGGAATTTTTGATGTAGAGGTGCTTTTTTATTATATAGATAGATTCATTTATAATCATGATTCAAATATATTTTGATGGACTAATGATGAATCGTGATTATTATACTTATATTTTGAGATAAATAGATATGCATGTTTATATGTTCTCAATGAATGGACCATATATTATTTTGTATATTGATGAATTTTAGCATCTCTATATGTAAATTAAACAATAATAGATATTCCCTCCAATACTAGTCAATTAATTGATCATGTAATTATTATGATATATTCTATTAAAGTGTATGGGTTATACTGGGTGGAGTCGTGAAAGTTAATAGTGTCAAAACAATGGTTTGAAGGAATTGATCTATGATAAATACATAGGGCTGTCAAAATTGAGTCACGGGTCGGTTCGAGTCGAACCTGGAATTGACTAGACACTGTTCAATCTGACCCATTTTTGTAAATGGGTTAGTTTTTCGGACTCGAACCTGACCCGCTTTAGTTCCAGGTCAATCCGAACCTGACCCGCTTCAGGTATGTTTTACTAAATTCTTTTATTTAATTCGATTTATTTTAAGCTAAATCAAATTAATGTAATATTTACTTGAATCAATTCAAAATAAACCAAACTTAATTTAATTTGAGCAATATTATTTATTATTTTTTGGAAATAACATTTACTTATTTCAAAAAAATCTTTTAAAACCCTCCTAAATTAATTAAAAATGAGTCAAGCTGGGTTGATATCAAGTTTTTGGGTCAACCCGAACCCGAGCCGGTTTTACAAACGGGACAAAATCCCTAATCCGAACCTGAAATTTTCGAGTTGAGTTTTCGGGTCGAGTCAAATTTTGACACCCCTATAAATACATATGATTGATTAATAAGAAAGTTATTAGATATTAGGTAGCATAAGAATTTTATCCTCCTAACTACATGTTTATCATTAGAAGTTATTTTATTATATAGGTAAAATTTTAATGATTAAACCCATGAATTCTGAAGAAATTAATAGGACTGGTAGGTAAAGCTCCAGTTGAGCTTTCTAATTTTGAATATCATGCGAGACAAGAGTACAAATCCTATGACACAATAGGTTAGCTTAGTGACTCAGTTGGTGAATGTAAATAAAACTAAGATGTTTACTACTAGAGAATATTAGTGAGATCGGCAATTACAAATATTTCATAGATAAAAGTTACCATTGTTTAAAAGAGAAGTAGAACCTCAGGTGGCATAAAATTGGTTGCTGATTATTAAAATGATATTTAATAGAATGTTGTGTGATCATAGAAAAGCACCCTTATCTATATTTCTGTTTCAAGGAGAAGCATAGAGATGGTGGATGGGGTAGTAAGGGGAAAAGTTTTAAGGTATGCTGAATTCATAATTTTCTTGGGAAGAATCTATAAATACCTTTAGGAAATGGTTTATTCCCACTTCAACGAGGTAACACATGCAAGAAACCTTTATTTCAAGAAACCTTTGATGCAAGTGTACAAGATAGTGATGCAGAATAAAGATGAATTTATTGCTTTACTCATATATTCTTCACAATTGATTAGTTTGACTAAAGAGAAATGTTATCAATTTTCTAAGGGGTTTAGATGCATTAAGACACACATTAGTACCTTTAAGGATTAGAGATTTATATATGTTGGTAAAAAGTGCAAGATTGGTGGAGAATTATTTTATAGTGACTCAATTCATATGGGATATGAGTAGGAAGAGATCAAATTAAAAAAAAAAAGATTAGAGGCAGTGGTGAAAAGAATAGCAGTTTAGTAAACTCAGGAAAGGACTCATGGGATTTACTAGTAGTACACCAAAGTGGCCCCATTATAAAAGAGACATTTGGGTTAGTGCTATCTAATTACTGGGAAATGCTTTAGGTGTGCCTATCATGGCCATAAAATGATAAACTATTATCAAAATGAGATGAGAAGAGGATTAGGATGCACAATAGAGTAGTCTAGGTAGGCTTACAAATAGATGATTGCACTAGAAAGGAGTTATAATGAAAGTTCCATTAATAGATATTAAGAGTATTGTGCTAAGGAATTTGAGTGGAAGATAGATAAAACTAACACTTTTAGTTATGACCACCCCATTTAAACTTAGAGTTTATAGCTTAAATTGATCGAAGGTGAGAAGAATCAGATTTAGTAGTAGGTATTGATTTATCTCTAGTTTATTCTACACGTTTCAACCTAATTTCATTCATATTAATTCATACATGCCACATGATAAGTTAATAATGCGTGATTGCATAGTATTAGGATTCCTATAAATATTTTAGAGTTTAAACTGATAGAATGATCTTTGGTTTGATTAACATGACATTGAAAGTGAAATGAGCAAATATGCATAAATTTCTAAGTGAATTTTCAAGGATGACATTTTTAAGGAGGAGATTGTAATACCTACTTCTGCATTAAATAGAATACCTATTGACCTGATAGCTGATAAGAATTATGGGTGTGATTTAACTTTATTGATATTTAGAATATTGAAAAAGAGACTTAGGAATTGAATTTAGACTAAAAGTTTGATAAGGACAAATTTTTGCTTGAGGCATAAGGTGCTAGTGTGAGGAGTGATGGTGCACTAAGCACTTTATATAATAGAAAAAATTAAGTGCTTAGGAGTGTTGTGGCTCTAGCCATGTAACTTTATAGCATTATCTTATATGTCTACTGAATAGCGCTTGCTAGCATAATGACATCGAGGGGATGACACTGCGATGCTAAGGTCTCAATTTAGGGGAAGTTTATAGAGAATGAGAAGCCTTTGGGAGCAATAATACTGAGTACTTTTTAGAGTTTTTATATAAATAACTAAATCCACCTCCCTTAATCTATACCCTTATTATTATATATATATATATATATATATATATATATATATATATATATATATATATATATATATATATATATATATATATATATATATATATATATATATATATATATATATATATATATATATATATATATATATATATATATATATATATATATATATATATATATATAGTATCATATGTGTGCATTCAAGAAAGGTTGGTTGTTTAATGAGGCTAATTCAACTTGGCAATGACATAATATGGTACCATGCACAAAAGGATGGGTTGATATGCTTTTCTTTAATTGAAAATTATACATGGTATGAAATGAGGTATGAGGGGAAATTTATATGTCTAATTGGATTGATGACTCATATATGATTCCACCTAACTATGACTAAGACGAATATGGTATGAAATGATATGATTGGTATTGCATACAATATGTATATTGTACAACCATATGATTAATATGAAATGATCAGCTAGAATCTAAACTTATTATTGACACACACACACACACACACACACACACACACACACACACACACACACACACACACACACACACACATATATATATATATATAATGCATAGATATAATATGAATTGATATAATGATGCAAAGAAATATAATAGGATGAGATGTGATTTATGCTTTTATTTTGCCCCGTACATAATTGATGTAAATTCATGATGTGTTCATATGATACATAACACTAGTATGCATGATATTTATATTATTTCTATAATAAAACATGATCATTTTAATAGCTCTGTAATGGATGCCACAGTCAAAGGCATGATATTATTACACAATTATTATTCTACCATACTCAATAATACTCCAAATATGATATGTTTTGGCATTGATAGATGCATGATGATGATGATGTTCCTAATATGATATGAAGTATATTATTGATAAACATAAACATGATATACTAATATATCTTAATCTGATAATATAACACATAACATTGGTACATATAATAATGATATACTTGAATATGATAATATGCATAGCATTGATACACATTATATTCTTGAATATGATAACATGCATAACATTAATATATACATGATGAATATGATGATGAAAGTTCGTTAGGAATGTTAAGCCCTATAGAACTGGCTCAAGGCTAACCGAGAGGGGGGGGGGGGGGGGTGAATTGGTATTTTAAAAATTTCTTTAAGCAAAACACAAATACAAACCAAATCACCACAAAAAATAAGTGCGGAAGAAAATAAATGCGGAAGTAGTAAAAAACAAGAACACAAGGGTTTATAGTGGTTCGGTTAACTCGACCTACGTGCACTCCCAGGAGGCGCCCTCCGAGTATTGCACTACAATCGTGACTCTCCTTTAGCCCCCACATCTAGGCGGAGAAGCCTTTACAAACACCTCTTTTTGCCACACCCGGCAAGACAGAGAACCTTCCTCCTTTTGCTTCCTCCTGAAGCAGGAAGAGAACCTCGATCGCTTGCGGGAACTTACCTCTCCCAACCCTTCCAAAGATAAGAGACTCTAGGGAAGAAGAAGTGGAACAATGCTTGGAGCAACCCTTGTGAATCCCCTCACAAGCTCCCCCTCACAAGATCCTCTCTCTCTCTCCTTTAGGTTTTCTCAGGTCAAGACAGCAGCCAAGGATTCTAAAAAATGTTGAACAAGAGCTCTTAAATAGAAGAGCTTCAAAGGAGCTCATTAATTGCAAGTTGCCGACTATATCGTCCAGGACGATATGTAGATCGTCCTGGCCGATCAGTACAAATCCTATGAGATCGGCCAGAGCATCGCCCTGAATGCAAACTAGATGATTGAAAATTGGCTTGATTGTCCATGACGATCATGATCGTCCCGGCCAATCAGTTCAAATCAGAGGAAAATCGTCCAAAGCATCGCTCTGAATTTAAGCTGTCTGATCCAGATCATCCAGCACATCGTCCTAAATTTATGATGGTCGATATTTATCATCCAGAAGTAACTAAGGTTTTTGAATAGATCGTCCTGGCTGATCCTGCGATCGTCCAGGATGATGTGATCGTATCAATCATCCTTAATTACTTCCTTGATTTGTTTGATTAATTAAGGCATACTTGTAAATATCATCCTGGCCGATCCAAGATCGTCTTGGCCGATTTCCAAAAATACAGAATACCTTAATTATTTATGGCGACAATTTCTTTCTGTTTTGAGCATATCGTCCTGGCCGATACACGTATTGTCCAGGAAAATTTTCTAATGACGGCTATCTTAATTAAGAACCCCTGATTAGATTTTCTATTTTAAGCCAGATCGTCCAGGACGATATAAATATCGTCCTGGCCGATTTGAGTAAAAAACAAAAATTCTAAGTCACTCAAATGTGTGTGTAGGGTTACTTTGCATTAGTCACACCAAAGATTACAATTGACTCAAGAAGGAAAAAATAAAATTACAGACTGACTCAACCCCAATCTACCCCATCTTGAGCTGGCTCCGTTTTTCCGTCCGATCTTTGATTCCTGAAAATTCAGTAATAAAAGACAGTCCAAGACAAGTAAGAGTGTTTGCCAATCATCAAAACATAGTTCATAGACTGAATTTGCAACAATCTCTCCCTTTTTAATGATGGCAAAATACTACGACAAAAATTTAAAAAACAGCAGCGTAACATACGAAATCGAAAGTGCAAAAAATATTCTTAAACAACTCCCCCTTTTGACATCTCAAAAAGGAGGGAACCAAGAACAAAAGCAAACCATAAGACCCATTTTTTTCAAGGCATGAAGATGATGTAGTATTCCATGTGATTGATTTTAAAAATTTGTGAGTTAATAAATTAACAGCATCAATAATCCAAAGAACAGTAGAATATCCGATCATGATTACCCTTAGGTCGGACTTTCTCTTAGGGTAGAATTGTCTTTTGAAATCAATGACCTAACTTAAAGAATCAATTGGATATGAGGAAAAAGAAACCATTCATCATTTGGTTTAAGAAAAAATATCTTATAGAATAATGAACCAAGGTAAATTTGTCACAATCGCAAAACAATCGAAATCAAGCCTTTGATACATGAAAACTTCTAAGTTTTTAAAAGATTTGAAAGGAGAGAGGAGCTTGATTTTTAGTGGGCTCATTTTATGCCTCTTGTCAATTGATTGGTGCTTGTGCACATCTTTTTCTTTTTGATATATAATTTTTCAATTTGGCGTCATTGCACATCTTTTGTTGGCATCATTGGCCAAATTTTTTTATTTTTGCAAGCTCCATTCTCTTTTACAACTTTTAAAAAGGATTCTTAGTTGTGAGTATATCTTCTAGAAATTAGAGAATAGGGGCTCTCTCTCTAACATAGAGAAGAACTATCCACAAAACAGAATCAATTAACCAATGATAAGAGTAACGAGGAATCTTGATGTGACAAAAAGACTTTAAGCATTATAAATACAAGATAGTTTTGCTTAAGCGAGTTTAGAAATGATCTATATTTCATACACAATCTTTAATTTGAGATAGATTTTTGATTAGAAAAGAAAATTATGCCACTAAAATAGGTTAGAGAAGGAGACACAATCAACGAAATATTCTTACCATCTAATAGATTAAGAGATGTAAAACATTGAATACAAATTCTCAAAAAGCAAGGACAAGGCCTACAATATCATATCAGCGATGATTTTTGAAACCTAAAAAATTAAGAAAAGCAACAAAGAAAGAAGCAAGCCAAATAAACAAAAAAAAAATTAAAGAAAGCAAGGAGCAAAAAGGAAAAACAAAGAAAAGAACAAAAACCAAATAAAGCAAATAGAAGATCAAGTTTTTGAAGTTATGTCAATCACACCCAATCTGGTCCTTAAAGATCTGAAAGTGTCGAAGGCCAGTGGTTTAGTAAAGATGTCAGCTAGTTGATTTTCAGTTGTCACTTGGTGTAGCTCAATGTCTCCCTTAGTCACATGGTCTCTAATGAAGTGATGCCTAATGTCAATGTGCTTAGTCCTTGAATGTTGGATAGGATTCTTAGAGATGCATATGGTACTAATGTTGTCACAAAAGATTGAGATAGTGCCTACAGGTAATCCTAAATCCAATACCTGTTGTTTTAACCAAAGGACTTGGGCCACACAACTTCCAAGAGCAATGTACTCAGCTTCAGCAGTGGAAAGTGCAACAAAAGTTTGCTTCCAACTAGACCATGAGATCAACGATTGTCCTATGAATTGACAAGTTCCCGAAGTACTTTTTCTATCCACCTTGCATCCTACAAAATCAGAGTTAGAAAATTCAATAATCTCAAAAAGAAGTGCTGTATCTAGGATACCAAATCTCTAAGTTTTGGGTCTCTAAAAGATATCTAAAAATTCTCTTAACAGTAGTCAAGTGAGATTCCTTAGGGTCGGCTTGAAATCTAGCACAAAGGCAAACACTAAACATTATGTCGAGTCGGCTCATAGACAAGTAGAGTATGTTTGAATAGTTGCTATTTGAATGATTTATATTTGTGCAACTTATGTAGTTTTGATGATTCCAAAAATTATTGTTCAAATGTATAGTTATCTCCTAACAATTTTAGAAGATTTGCACTTGCTCTTGTGTGTACTAACATTTCAGGAAAATCAGACTCCAGACTACGAAAACTTCAAATCAATTTCAACATGAGAAATTTTGTTTATTTGAAGTTTGTCTTTTCTTTGAATTAATTTTGAAAGGGAGTGATTGTAATTGAGTGAATAAAATCTTACACACACAAATAAGGAGATCTTGAAATTCTATACTGATCGTACAGGACGATATTTATCGTACTGGACGATCTGTCAGTTATCTCCTATAGAGCATTTGGAACGAATAGGAACTTGCTTTGAAAAATTTTTCTAAGTCCTATTCGTCCAGGACGAATTTTAATATCGTCCCGGACGATGGGTTCTCTGTAAAAATTTCGTCCAGACGAATTTTACCATCGTACGAGGCGACCAGCTCTCTGGAAAAATTTCCTCCAGACGAAAATAATTATCGTACCGGACGATCAACTCTCTGGAAAATTTTCGTCCAGAAGAAACCAAATTATCGTCCCCGGCGATTGGTCCTCTGGAAAATTTTCGTCCAGACGAAATAAATAATCGTCCAGGACGATCGGTTCTCTGGAAAATTTTCGTCCAGACGAACATAGTTTCGTCCAAACGATAAACCGACTTAGGACAGTTTTCAGCAGTTTCTAGAACCGACCTTGTAATAACCGTTCGTACTGGACGAACCTAGTTCGTACAGGACGATCAGCTGTACGAAGTCATTTCGTACACATATACAAATTGGGTCGTTTCAGATCGTTTAAGTAAAATCGTCCAGGACGATCCAGGATCGTACGGGACGATCCACTGCGTACAGAATTGGAAATTTGCAGTTTTTGGGCGGTTTTTCATGTCTTTTGTATAAATAGTCCAAATTAGACTGCCACCCAATCTTTTTGTCATTTGATCTTCGTGCCTATTGAGAGAATAGCCAAGGGGAGAGTGGAAGAGAGCATTCAAAGGAGGATTCCTACCATTGGAGCAAGAAGGCTTCACTTGGATTGCTAAGGTAAGAATCTCTACTTGTGAAATTGGATTTCTTTACTCTTTTCTTTCTTCCTTCTAGATTCTTGTGAGAAGATCATTCAAGAAGGTCCGGTTCACTGCCGACACTTGGAGAGTGTGAACAGACGTGGGTTCTCTGCCTACACTAGGAGAGTGTAAAAGGAAGAAGGTTCTCTGCCTACACTTGGAGAGTGTGAACAGCCGTAGGGTTCTCTGCCCACACTAGGAGAGTGTGAAAGGACGACGGTTCTCTGCCCACACTAGGAGAGTGTGAAAGGACGACGGTTCTCTGCCAGCACTGTGGATTGTGTAAAAGGACGACGGTTCTCTGCCGCACCGGGGAGTGGTGAAAAGAGTGTTTTGTACAGGCTTCTCCGCCTTGCTGTGGGTGCTAAAGGAGAGTCACTTTGTGGTATTAGTGCAATACTCAGAGGGTGCCTCTGAGGAGTGGATGTAGGTCTGGTTATAGACCGAACCACTATAAATCTGGTGTCATTTACTTTATTGCTTTTACGTTTCCGCATTTTAAATTTCAGTTTTAACAACTCTGTGGTTGAAAAACATTTTTCTACAAACTTTAAAAGAAAATTTTATTTCGGTTCAACTTTATTATTAAGAGGGTTTAAAATTTTAAAACTACCAATTCACCCCCCTCTTGGTAGCCGTGGGACATTTACTTAGGCTTAACAACCTAATTACTAGACTCAACAGAGTAAAGATCCAATCACGCATCTGTACTTCTTCTGATCAACAGACTTACCATTTGAGTCCTTATCCAATGGAACACTAGAAGTCATGGGAGTATTAATTGGCTTAGATTTATCCATCTCATACTTCTTCAAAATGTCCTTTAGGTATTTTATTTGATTAAGAAAGGTTCCATCATCCAATTGTTTTATGTCAAACCCCAAAAAATAGGACAACTCTCCCATCATACTCATATCAACTCTTTACTCATTTTCTTAGAGAACTCATCACAAAGTTTTTATTAGGAGATCCAAAGAGTATATCATCCTTATAAATCTGAACAATGAGCAAATTATCTCCAATTTTTCTAAGAAAAAGGGTGGTGTCTACGCTCCCCTTAACAAACTCCCTTTCTAGTAAAAATGTGCTAAGCCTCTCATACCATGCTCTTAGTGCCTGCTTTAAACCATACAAAGCCTTATTTAATTTAAAAAACATGATTTAGAAATTGGGAACTCTCAAAACCTTGGGGTTGTTCTACAAACACATCCTCTTTTATTTCCCCATTCAAGAAGGCACTCTTGACATCCATTTGATAAAGCTTAAATCCTTTATAACAGGCAAAGGCTAATAGCACTTTAATGACTTCCAATCTAGTTACAGGGGCAAATGTCTCCTCAAAATCTATCCATTATATTTGGTTATACCCCTTAGCCACCAATCTTGCTTTATTCCTAATCACCACTCCTGAATCATTCACCTTGTTCTTAAAGACCCACTTTGTCCCAACTACACTTTGTCCCTTAGGTCTTTCTACAAGCTCCCAAACTTCATTCCTAACAAATTGGTTCAACTCCTCCTGCATGGCTAAAATCCAAAACTCATCAGTAAGGGCTTGGTTTATGCTGGTGGGTTCAGTCATTGAGATAAAGGCAGGGTGGTTCACCTCCTTCCTAAGTCCATGTCTAGTCTTAACTCCATTAGAAGGGTCTCCTAAGATCAAATCCTTGGTGACTTGTAGAGTATCTCCAATCTCTAGGTAAGGTCTGAGAAGGTCTAACCCTTTCCTCCAGATCTAAATTTTCTACTCCTTGGGTGACATCTCCTACTCCTTCTATGTTTTGGTGACCTACTACCTTCTCCAAATTTTTTACTCCACTAGTAATCTCTCCAATATCATCATCATCCTCAACTCCATGCTTTTTAGGATCAGACTCATCAAATACTACATGGGTAGTCTCTTCCACCACTAAAGTTCTCTTATTAAATACCCTAAAAGACTTCCCAATACTAAAATATCCCAAGAACACTCATTCATCAGATTTAGGATCAAATTTTCCCAAGTGTGACTTCCCATTGTTGTGAATAAAAACCTTACAACCAAAGATATGAAGGTGGGAAAGATTGGGTGTCCTACCCTTAAGGATCTCATAGGTTGTCTTTTCTAATTTGGCTCTAACGTTCACCCTATTCAACACATAACAAGCTGTGTTAACTGCTTCAGCCCAAAAGTATTTTGGAAGTGAATACTCAGCAAGCATGTGTTGACCTCATTTTTGTATGAGGTCACTAAGGCCCTTTCAAACTCCAGATTAATTCTAGATCCTAGGATCCACTCTAGACCTTAGGATTCTTTCCTAGAGCCGGACCTTAGGGCCTACTCTAGAGCCTAGGATTCCCTTAGATCCTAGATCTTAGAACTCCTCTAGATCTTAGGACCACTCCAACTTCAAATCAATCCCCACCCTTGATCAACCTCAACCTCAAATTAATTCCTACATTTGATCAACTCCAACTTCAATTTGATTCCTACCTTTAATCAATTTAAATCTCAAACTTCATTCAACTCAAATTCAAAGTCCTAAGGTCTTGTCCTAAAGACCCTTTTCAAAGAATTTTTAAACATTTCAAAACCCAGTCAAATGGTCTCTGATTTAGGGTCTATCACTTACAAAGTGATAAGACATGTCTCTAGAGGTTACCCTCCAACTTTGAGCTCATTCTGAGGTCTCTAACCCCAGAATCTAAATTAAAATCCATAGGCTGTAAAACCTTCAAATATTTACGGCCTATGCCACTAGACCTGCCATCCAGTAGATTTTGACCTTAGAGCTCTCTCCAAAGCCTCTAATTACTTTCAGACTCTTAATTATAACTCACTGAACATTAAACTGCATTTTGGTTGACCCACTTTGACCCCCAGTTGACCAGGGGTCAAAATGATCAAAATACCCTTATGGGGCTCAAATAGGGATTTCAAACCAAATGAACTCCAAATTGAATGCAACCACCTCCAACAAGTTTCAAATGTCATTTCAAATCTTTTGAACCTATTCCCAACCCCTGGGTCAACCTGGTTGACCAAGTCAACAGGTTTGACCCAAGAGGCCCTTTAAGGGTCCAAATAGGTGTTTTGACCCAAATGACCTCTCTAGGCCATGCAACCACTTCCATTGGTCTTAAAATATCATTTCAAACCTGTTGAGCCCAAACCCAGACCCTGGGTCAACCTGGTTGACCAAGTCAACCCAGGTTGACCAAATAGGCCCTTAAGGGCTCAAATAGGGATTTTGATCAAATTGACCTCCCCAGACCTAGGGACCACCCTCAATGGTCTCCAAATACCTTTTCAAACTTGTCCCGCCCAGACTCACCCATTGGGTCAACCTAGTTGACCCAGTCTGTTGCAAATCTATTTTTCATGTCTTATGTTTTGATGATTGACAAACACTGCTTTTCTTGGACAGCTTGTTGCTTCTAACTTTTCAGGAATCGACGATCGGACAATCAAAAAGAAGCCAAGTTCAGGAATGCGTAGGTTTAGGGTTGAGTCAGTCTGTACTTTTGTTTTTTACCTTTTGAGTCCTCTTGTAATAGTCAAAAAGACTGATACTTTGTAACCCTTCACACACACACTTGAGAGAATTAGAAATTCTGTTTTTACTCATATCGGCCAGGCCGATATCTTTGATCGGCCTGGACGATCAGCTTAAAACAGAAAGTCTAATTAAGGATTCTTGATTAAGGCAGCCAACGTTAACCGATCGTCCTGGACGATACGTGTATCGGCCAGGACGATAAGCTCAAAACAGAAAGAAGTAGCCGCCATAGACAAGTATGGTATAGCATATCTTTAAATTATCGGCCAGGACGATCCTCGTATCGGCCTGGACGATATTAACAAATTATGCCATAATTGTTCAGGAAATCAAGGAAGTAATTAAGGATGATTGATACGATCATATCGTCCTGGACGATCTCAGGATCGGCCCGGACGATCTAGTCAAAAACCTTAAGTTACTTCAGGACGATCAATATCGGCCAGCCCATATTCAGGGCTATTGTCAGGACGATTTTCCTCTGATTTGAACTGATCGGCCAGGACGATCGTGAGATCGGCCTGGACGATCAAGCTAATTTTCAATCGTCCAATCTTGCATCCAGGGCTATGCTCTGGCCGATCTTCATTGATTTGTACTGATCGGCCAGGCCGATGTCCATATCGGCCTGGACGATAAAGTCGGCAACTTGCAATTAATGAGCTCCTTTGAAGCTCTTCTATTTAAGAGCTCTTGTTCAACGTTTTTAAAGACCTTTGGCTGCTGCCTTGACCTAAGAAGACCTTGAGGAGAGAAAGAGAGAGAGAAGAGAGAGAGAGGATCTTGTGAGGGGGAGCTTGTGAGGGGTTTCACAAGGGTTGCTTCAAGGATCTCTCTGCGTCGTCTTCGTCTAGAGTTTCTCGTCCGTGGAAGGGTCGGTAGAGGTAATGAGTTGTGCTTTTGGTTCTGGTTCTCTGCCAGCTTCAGGAGGAAGCAAAAGGAGATAGGTTCTCTGCCTTGCCGGGGTGGCAAAAAGGAGATTCTTGTGAGGGTTTCTCCACCTAGCCGTGGGGGCTAAAGGAGAGTCACTTTTTGTTTAGTGCAATACTTGGAGGGTGCCTCCAAGGAGTGGACGTAGGTCGAGTCGACCGAACCACTATAAATCTCTGTGTTTCTTTTCTTGCTTCCGCACGTTTAATTCCGCATTATTTTCGTGGTGTGATTTGATTTATGTGACTTTATTTCTTTATTTAAAGAGAAGTTTTTAAAATACCAATTCACCCCCCTCTTGGTTAGTTTGGGACTAAGTTCATAGGGCTTAACATCCCCATCGAACTTTCAAGTGGTATCAGAGCCTGTTTCGAAAATTAAAGTTTAAAAACTTTTTGAATTAGATCCATGTCTAACTTTGGGAATCGCAACACTACGGAAGGGTATTCTATTACCCGACCTCCTCTGTTCGATAACCTACCTTTTGATTTCTGGAAAACTCGCATGTCAACTTTTTTACAATCTACTGATTATCGCATGTGGATGCTTATTCAAGAAGGTTATTCTCCACCTTCTCGTGAAATTAACGGTTTTAAAACTGAAGTTGCTTTTACCGAATGGACTTTTGATGAACGAGATTTAGCCCAATTGAATGCGAAATGTTTGAATTGCTTTTTCTGTGCTTTAAAATCTGAGGACTACATGCGTGTTTCAACTTGCAAAACTGGTAAAAAAATTTGGGATAAATTGTGCATTACTTATGAAGGCACTAATGAAGTTAAACAATCCCGTTTAAACATTCTCTTGCATGACTACGAACTTTTTCGTATGAAACCTCATGAATCAATTTCTGACATGTACACTAGGTTTACTCAGATTGCTACCTCATTGCATGCACTAGGAAAAGAACTCTCGAACTATGAAAAAGTTAACAAGATTTTGAGATGCTTGCCTTCATCCTATGATGCAAAAATTACTGCAATTACTGAATCTAAAGATTTAAACACCTATTCTATTGATAACTTGCTTGGCTCACTCATTGCTTACGAGCAAGGGGTGAATCAAAGAAATCTTGATGCAGGTGAGAAGAAAAAGGAGAAAACCATTGCATTGAAGGCACACAAATCGGATTCTGAATCTTTCGGGTCTGAAAGCGATGGAGTTGCCTTCATCACAAGGCAATTCAAAAGCTTTCTAAGGAAGAAACAAAAGCATCATCAAAGTTGGAGAAAAGGTAAGGATCATAAACATATTAAAGGATCTTCTGATGTTGTCTGTTTTGAATGCAGGAAACCGGGACATGTAAGATCTGATTGTCCTACACTTCAAGATCAATCGAGCAAAGGAAAAGGTGATGAGAAAGCAAAGTCTAGGAAGGACAAAAAGAAAAACCAAAGGAGCTTTTGGGCAGAGTCTGGTACTGATTCTTCTGAGACTGAACCAGAGGAAGAAACTACAAACTTGTGTTTCATGGGAAAAGATCAAAGTGATCAAGAAGAGGTATGTGAACTTTCATATGATCAACTTCTTGAAGTTTCAGAAAAAATTCATGCATCATATAGAAAATTAAAGAAAACTCATGCTAGCTTGAAATTAGAACTTTTAAATCTACAAAAAGAGCATGAAATTTTGATTAAGGACCATCAAACAATTGATTCAAATCACATGACTTTACTTGATGAATTTGATGAATTAAATAAAAATCATGGTAAGTTAGTTGAAGAGCATGATGCATTGAAAATATCACACATATCTCTTGAATCTGATTTTAAGAAGTCAAAAGAAATAGAAAAAAATTTGAGGATTGAAAATGAAATTTTAGAAAACACAAACTTGAAGATTCAAAGTGATTTAGAAGCATGTAAGAAATCTAGGATGAATTCTACTATTAATCAATTGCCAAAACCTAGAGAGAGGCATTATAACTCAAATCACTTAAGAAATCCCTTTCCTGGAGTTAGATGTTTTTCTTGTGGCATGCTAGGACATATCTCACATACTTGTACAATTCATCATAATTCACATTGGGTATGGAGACCTAAGGTACAAGATCCACAGCATACCACACATGCATTGCATTCTTCTCTTCATAAGAAGGAACCCAAACCTGCTTGGGTTCCTAAAACTAACATTTGATAATTTTGCAGGAAGTCTCTCACAAAAGACCTCGTGAGAGTATGTGGTACCTGGACAGTGGATGCTCTCGACATATGACTGGTGATGCTAGCCAGTTTGTTGTACTAGAATCCAGGACTGGAGGCAAGGTTACTCTTGGAGACAACACCACCAGGAAGGTGGTAGGAGCAGGTATAATTGGTAATTCCAAGAACCTTATGATTGAAAATGTTTTGCTTGTAGATGGATTGAAGCACAACTTGCTCAGCATCAGTCAATTCTGTGACAAAGGCTTCATCGTACAATTCTTCACAAATTCAAGCATTGTAAGTTTAAGCAATAACACCATTTTTCAGGGAAAGAGGGTAAACAACGTCTATATGCTTGATTTAAATAGCATTGAATGTGCTGCTTCTTTTTGCTTAAAAACTGTCATTGATGATTCTTGGTTGTGGCACAGGAGGCTTTGTCATGCAAGTATGAAAACCCTTAGGAAAGTGACCCAAAAGGACCTAGTTAGAGGTGTCCCCAAACTTAAGTTTACAAAAGACCACCTTTGTGATGCCTGTCAACTAGGAAAGCAAATTCACTCCTCTTTTCACCCCATAAAGGACATTAGCACCTCTAGACCTTTAGAAGTCCTTCACATGGATTTGTTTGGACCCATTAGCATAGCAAGTTTGGGAGGGAAAGTCTATGGTTTTGTGATTGTTGATGACTACTCGAGGTTCACTTGGACTAGATTTCTTTCTCATAAAAATGAGTCTTTTGAGGAGTTTAAAACTTTTTCTACTTGGATTCAGAAGAAGCTAGGATGTGAGATTTTGACCATCCATAGTGATCATGGGGGAGAGTTTGAAAATGAAAGATTTGGAGATTTTTGTGAGGAGAAGGGGATTAGCCACAATTTTTCAGCTCCTAGGACTCCTCAACAGAATGGAGTAGCTGAAAGAAAGAACCGGACCTTGGTGGAAGCCGCTAGAGCCATGCTTGCTGAGTATTCTCTTCCAAAATACTTTTGGGCTGAAGCGGTTAACACAGCTTGTTATGTGTTAAATAGGGTGAATGTTAGAGTCAAATTAGAAAAGACACCCTATGAGATCCTTAAGGGTAGAACACCTAATCTTTCCCACCTTCATGTCTTTGGTTGTAAGGTTTTCATTCACAATAATGGAAAGTCTCACTTGGGAAAATTTGATCCTAAATCTGATGAAGGAGTATTTCTAGGATATTCTAGTGTTGGGAAATCTTTTAGAGTGTTTAACAAGAGAATCTTGATGGTGGAAGAGACAACCCATGTAGTTTTTGATGAGTCTGATCATAAGAAGCATGGAGTAGATGATGATGATGTTGGAGAGATTACAAGTGGAGTAGAAAAATTGGGGAAGGGGAGTGAGCACCTAAGCAATGGAGGAGTAGAAGGAGTCACCCAAGGAATAGAAACTTTTGATGAAAGAGGAGAAACTTCACACACTTTGCCTAAAGATTGGAGATACTCTACTAGTCACCCCAAGGATTTGATCTTAGGAGACCTTTCTAGTGGAGTTAAGACTAGACATGGACTTAGGAAGGAGGTGAACCACTCTGCCTTTATCTCTATGACTGAACCCACCACCATTAACCAAGCCCTCTCTGATGAGTTTTGGATGTTAGCAATGCAAGAAGAGTTGAATCAATTTGTTAGGAATGATGTTTGGGAACTTGTGGAAAGACCTAAGGGACAAAGTGTAGTTGGAACAAAGTGGGTATTTAAGAACAAAGTGAATGATTCAGGAGTGGTGGTGAGGAATAAAGCAAGATTGGTGGCTAAGGGGTACAATCAAATAGAAGGGATAGACTTTGAGGAGACTTTTGCCCCTGTAGCTAGATTGGAAGCCATTAGAGTGCTATTAGCCTTTGCTTGTTATAAAGGATTTAAGCTTTTTCAAATGGATGTCAAGAGTGCCTTTTTAAATGGGGAGATAAAAGAAGATGTGTTTGTAGAACAACCTCCAGGTTTTGAGAGTTCTCAGTTTCCAAATCATGTGTTTAAATTAAAAAAGGCTTTGTATGGTTTAAAACAAGCACCTAGAGCTTGGTATGAGAGGCTTAGCACATTCTTACTAGAGAGGAAGTTTGTCAAGGGGAGCGTAGACACCACCCTTTTTCTTAAAAAAGTTGGAGATGATTTACTCATTGTTCAGATTTATGTTGATGATATACTCTTTGGATCTTCAAATAAAAATTTGTGTGATGACTTTTCTAAAACAATGAGTAGAGAGTTTGAAATGAGTTTAATGGGAGAATTGTCTTACTTCTTGGGGTTTAGAATAAAACAATTGGAAGATGACACTTTTCTAAATCAAACAAAATACATAAAAGACATTTTGAAGAAATATGAGATGGACAAAGCCAAGCCAATTAACACTCCCATGACTTCTAATGCTCCGTTGGATAAGGACCCAAGTGGTAAGTCTGTTGATCAGAAGAAGTATAGAGGCATGATTGGATCTTTACTTTACTTGACTGCAAGCCGACCTGACATTATGTTTAGTGTTTGTCTTTGTGTTAGGTTTCAAGCCGACCCTAAGGAATCCCACATGACTGCTATTAAAAGGATTTTTAGATACCTTTTGGGGACACAAGGATTAGGGATTTGGTACCCTAGACATAGCACTTCTTTTGAGATTATTGGTTTTCTGACTCTGATTTTGCAGGATGCAAGGTGGATAGAAAGAGCACCTCTGGAACTTGTCAATTCATTGGACAATCTTGGTCTCTTGGTCTAGTAGAAAGTAAAATTCTGTTGCACTTTCCACTGCTGAAGCTGAATACATTGCTCTTGGAAGTTGTGTGGCCCAAGTTCTTTGGTTGAAACAACAGGTATTGGATCTAGGAGTACATGTAAGCACCATCTCAATTTTTGTGACAACACTAGTGCCATATGCATCTCTAAAATCCTATCCAACATTCAAGAACTAAACACATTGACATTAGGCATCACTTTATTAGAGATCATGTGACTAAGGGAGACATTGAGTTATCATGTGACAACTGAAAACCAACTGGCAGACATCTTTACTAAACCACTGGCCTTCGACACTTTCAGCTCTTTAAGGACCAGATTGGGTGTGATTGACATAAATGCATGAAAACTTTCTTTTTCTTTCTTGTATTCTTTCTTGTTGTCTTCTTTTTTCTTTTCATGTACCTTAGTTTTAGATCTTCACTGATATGATATCTCTTGTCTTGTCTTAACAATTTGTAGTTAATATGTTTTCATCCACTTAATCCCTAGATAGTATGAATATCTTGTGATTGTGTCTCTTTACCTAACTTAGTATTAGTGGCATAGTTTTCTTTTCTAATCAAAAGTCTATCTCAAAATAAAAGATTGCTTATGAAACTAAGATTCTTTCTAAAGCTTGCTTAAGCAAATCTATCTTATATTTACAATGATTAAAAGTTTTTTTGTCACCTCATGATCCCTCGTTACTCTTGTCTTCAATTATTAATCCTGCTTGTGGTAATTCTTCCCTATGTTAGAGAGAGAGCTCCTATTCTCTAATATCTGAGAAGATATATTCACAACTAAGTTTTTTAAAAGAGTCTAAAAGGGAATCTAGCTTGCAAAAATAAAAAAAATTTGGCCAATGATGCAACAAAAGAAGCGCAAAGACGCCAAAAATTGAAAAAATCTATAAAAGGATGCGCAAAGCGCCACAACATTGACAAGAGGCATAAAATGAGCCCACTCAAAAGCAAGCTATTCTCTCTTTTTATATCTTTTAGAACTTAGAAGTTTTGATTCTCAAAGGCTTGATCTCGATTATCATTCGATTGTGACAAATCTACCTCATTGTTTTATGAAGATTTTTTTCCTTATGCCAAGTGGTGGGTAGATTCTTTTTCTCATATCCAATTAATTATTTGAGTTAGGTTAGTGATTTCAAAAGACGATCTACCCTAAGACAACTTTTTTGGCTAAGGGTAAACCATGAACGGATATTCTCCTATTCTATGGATTAAATGAGATTGGTAACACATTAACTCACAAATTTTTAAAACAATCACATGGAATACTATATCATTGATATGCTCAAAAAAAAAAAAAAAAAAAAAAAAAAAAAAAAAGGGGGAAATTCTTTTACTATGCTTTCATGTACCCTCCTTTTTGATATGTCAAAAGGGGGAGAAGTTTATGAGGTTATTTTTTCATGGTTGTGATTAAATCCCTTTAACATGTTTTGTCATCATCAAAAAGGGGGAGATTGTTGCAAATCTATTTTTCATGTCTTATGTTTTGATGATTGACAAACACTGCTTTTCTTGGACAGCTTGTTGCTTCTAACTTTTCAGGAATCGACGATCGGACAATCAAAAAGAAGCCAAGTTCAGGAATGCGTAGGTTTAGGGTTGAGTCAGTCTGTACTTTTGTTTTTTACCTTTTGAGTCCTCTTGTAATAGTCAAAAGACTGATACTTTGTAACCCTTCACACACACACTTGAGAGAATTAGAAATTCTGTTTTTACTCATATCGGCCAGGCCGATATCTTTGATCGGCCTGGGACGATCAGCTTAAAACAGAAAGTCTAATTAAGGATTCTTGATTAAGGCAGCCAACGTTAACCGATCGTCCTGGACGATACGTGTATCGGCCAGGACGATAAGCTCAAAACAGAAAGAAGTAGCCGCCATAGACAAGTATGGTATAGCATATCTTTAAATTATCGGCCAGGACGATCCTCGTATCGGCCTGGACGATATTAACAAATTATGCCATAATTGTTCAGGAAATCAAGGAAGTAATTAAGGATGATTGATACGATCATATCGTCCTGGACGATCTCAGGATCGGCCCGGACGATCTAGTCAAAAACCTTAAGTTACTTCAGGACGATCAATATCGGCCAGCCCATATTCAGGGCTATTGTCAGGACGATTTCCTCTGATTTGAACTGATCGGCCAGGACGATCGTGAGATCGGCCTGGACGATCAAGCTAATTTTCAATCGTCCAATCTTGCATCCAGGGCTATGCTCTGGCCGATCTTCATTGATTTGTACTGATCGGCCAGGCCGATGTCCAGATCGGCCTGGACGATAAAGTCAGCAACTTGCAATTAATGAGCTCCTTTGAAGCTCTTCTATTTAAGAGCTCTTGTTCAACGTTTTTAAAGACCTTTGGCTGCTGCCTTGACCTAAGAAGACCTTGAGGAGAGAAAGAGAGAGAAGAGAGAGAGAGGATCTTGTGAGGGGGAGCTTGTGAGGGGTTCACAAGGGTTGCTTCAAGGATCTCTCTGCGTCGTCTTCGTCTAGAGTTTCTCGTCCGTGAAGGGTCGGTAGAGGTAAGGAGTTGTGCTTTTGGTTCTGGTTCTCTGCCAGCTTCAGGAGGAAGCAAAAGGAGATAGGTTCTCTGCCTTGCTGGGGTGGCAAAAAGGAGATTCTTGTGAGGGTTTCTCCACCTAGCCGTGGGGGCTAAAGGAGAGTCACTTTTTGTTTAGTGCAATACTTGGAGGGGCCTCCAAGAGTTGGACGTAGGTCGAGTCGACCGAACCACTATAAATCTCTGTGTTTCTTTTCTTGCTTCCGCACGTTTAATTCCGCATTATTTTCGTGGTGTGATTTGGTTTATGTGACTTTATTTCTTTATTTTAAAGAGAAGTTTTTAAAATACCAATTCACCCCCCCTCTTGGTTAGTTTGGGACTAAGTTCATAGGGCTTAACATCCCCATCGAACTTTCACAGTCAACATGGTTTGACCCAATGAATCCTTAAGGTTTCAAATGAACCATTTCAACCCGTTTAACCACGTCAATATCTTCAAACCCTTAAAATCATTCTATTCAAAGCCTTGAACATTTTTAAACCTATTTTCAGCTCAACCCAACTTGGTTTGACTAAGTCAACCCTCATTCTAGGTCAAAGCTTGGGGGTTGCTCCTATTCCTACCAAGCCTTGACTTTGACCTTTGACCCTTGATTGAATTACTCCAAATATCCCTCTACCTGCTCAAGTGCCACATCATCAATTTTGACCTGGTTGACTGGTCAAATCAAGTCGACAAAGCCTTAAATCCCTCTTTGAAATGGTCAAACCCCCTCTAAATCTCAAGTATCTCCTCTTCAAGCTTCGGGATTTGCTTAGTTAGCAAGAAAGTAGCCCTCCCATGCCACCTCAGCCTCCCTTGACCCGTTGACTGGTCAACAAAGTCAAACCAAGCCCTCAAATCCTCCCAAATGGCCATAATCAGCCTTCAATCCCCTTTCCCTTGATTTGAGCTGCTCTAGCCGACCCATTTATCACCTAAAGCTCTCTAATAGGCTCCCTAACCCAAGCCCAACCCTGGGTTTAGCCTTAAGAGGCAATGGTCCCCCCCCACTCACCCAAAAGCTGCCCAATGGAAGCAAGGCTTGTCCAGCCTTTGGGTCAGCCTAGATGTCCCAGGGACACCTGGCATCATCTGAAGACATGGTGAGTCAATCCCAGCCATCCATTTGGCTGGTGGACGTTTGAATAGGGGGGTAATGCCCTAATGAAAAAAAAATCAACCTATCTCATTTTGCTCCAGCCTCTCAAACCGAAAGCTCTTTTCGTTTTGAGTCTCTGGGACTTCCTCTACCCTCCCACTACAAAATCCAGGTGGTTGCACGTCACCGGCGGTGAGTTCTCCGGTGAAACCACCACCCAGTCCGTCCCAAGCTTGTAGCGGCCAATCCAGACGTGTTCGAGTTCCATTTTCTGCTGGGGATCTACACTTGGACAGTCTACAAGCTCATCCATCCAGAAATATTGAAGATCTAGCGGTATAATCCCTCATAACTCTAGATTTAGCACACATTAGATAGGTTTATTTAGCTTTGCGTATAGGACGTTTTAGGTTAAACGAACCCTCCCCCACGATTTCTGTTCATGTACCCTGCTTGGGTTTAAATTTTTAAGTTATTTCATCCACCCGTTCGTTCAAACGAGTCAAAAGACGTTTTCTAGGGCGTCACTCGCAGTTTCCGGTGAGTGTACATTTTCTGGACCGTTTGATCGTTCAATCAACGGTCCAGATCAAGCCCTTCCGCAGTCCGATTCAACCGTGCGTTCGATCCGTTGTTTGATCGGCAGTCCGGCGACATCTGGGCCCTCGGATCAGAAACCGCGGAGTCGAATCTCACCGTCTGATCTCGTCCCGCTGAGATCAACAGCGGGATTCGATCTCGTACGTTGGATCAAACCCGCGGTGATCCAACGGCTTCCGCGCGCCGCTGACGTGGTTAAGTGAAACCGCGTGAATCACCCAGTGCGCGCCGCGTGTCTGCCCGCCACCGCGGTTTCGTGCCCGCGAATCAGCGCACGCCGTGTGTCTGACCGCCGCCGTTTAGTTAATAAAAATGTTTTTTTTTAATTTGTTTTAATTACAGAAACTTCAAAAAATCATAATAAATTAAATATAAATCCAAAAAATATGTATAATATACCAAACTGTTCATAATTTCATCTAGTTTATTTTAAAAATAAAATAAAACTGTTTTGATCACTGTATTTTTATTAATTTAAGAAATACAGAAAATAATTTTTCTTTTTTTTATTAAATATATATAAATATTTTTATCTGAAATTTGGTATGAACATTCTGGG
Organism: Dendrobium huoshanense; assembly: GCA_016618105.1. NCBI lineage: Eukaryota > Viridiplantae > Streptophyta > Magnoliopsida > Asparagales > Orchidaceae > Dendrobium > Dendrobium huoshanense. The sequence goes on along the minus strand of CM028356.1, from coordinate 51,117,371 downwards.
TGTATGACTGATCTCCAGGAATTTATATAATACTGGAATCACATTTTAATAATTATTAAAATTCTAAGTATATGTACACACATATATAATATATATATATATATATATATATATTAAGGGGATCCTCTCAGAATTTTGAACATAAGTTGAGTGCATGAATGGAACATGTGGGGGAAGGTGATTAATGGATGATTATATCCTAATCATCCATTAATTGCAATTAGCTATCCTAATTTAAATATTATTTCTGTATGCTTAGGTTGTGCACACACACACTTAGCCTAGGGAGCTCCTAGATTAAGGACTTGCTTGATTGTGTATGTTACTTCATGTTTAGTCAAGGGTTAGTCAAAATTCCAATTCAAACCTATTAAACTTAGTGTCATTAAGGACAACAATTAAGGACATGTGTTTAGAGAACTTAGAATATTTCCAATATTCAGGACTCACTTCCTATTGAGTTGAAACTTCAAACATTTGAACTTAGTTGTTGCAAATCTATTTTTCATGTCTTATGTTTTGATGATTGACAAACACTGCTTTTCTTGGACAGCTTGTTGCTTCTAACTTTTCAGGAATCGACGATCGGACAATAAAAAAGGAGCCAAGTTCAGGAATGCGTAGGTTTAGGGTTGAGTCAGTCTGTACTTTTGTTTTTTACCTTTTAAGTCCACTTGTAATAGTCAAAAAGACTGATGCTTTGTAACCTTCACACACACACTGAGAGACTTAGAAATTCTGTTTTTACTCATATCGGCCAGGACGATTTCTTTGATCGGCCTGGACGATCAGCTTAAAACAGAAAGTCTAATTAAGGATTCTTAATTAAGGCAGCCTACGTTAACAGATCGTCCTGGACGATACGTGTATCGGCCAGGACGATAAGCTCAAAACAGAAAGAAGTAGCCGCCATAGACAAGTATGGTATACCATATCTTTAAATTATCGGCCAGGACGATCTCGGATCGGCCTGGACGATATTAACAAATTATGCCATAATTGTTCAGGAAATCAAGGAAGTAATTAAGGATGATGATACGATCATATCGTCCTGGACGATCGCAATATCGGCCAGGCCGATCTAGTCAAAAACCTTAAGTTACTTCAGGACGATCAATATCGGGCCAGCCCGTATCAGGGCTATGTCAGGACGATTTTCCTCTGATTTGAACTGATCGGCTAGGACGATCGTGAGATCGGCCGGACGATCAAGCTATTTTTCAATCGTCCAGCTTTACATCCAGGGCTATGCTCTGGCCGATCTTCATTGATTTGTACTGATCGGCCAGGCCGATGTCCATATCGGCCTGGACGATATTGTCGGCAACTTGCAATTAATGAGCTCTTTTGGAGCTCTTCTATTTAAGAGCTCTTGTTCAACATTTTAAAGACCTTTGGGCTGCCTTGACCTAGGAAGCCTTGAGGAGAGAAAGAGAGAGAGAAGAGAGAGAGAGGATCTTGTGAGGGGAGCTTGTGAGGGGTTTCACAAGGGTTGCTTCAAGGATCTCTCTGCGTCGTCTTCGTCTAGAGTTCTCGTCCGTGGAAGGGTCGGTAGATTTAAGGAGTTTTGCTTTTGGTTCTGGTTCTCTGAGCTTCAGGAGGAAGCAAAAGGAGATAGGTTCTCTGCCTTGCCGGGGTGGAAAAAGGAGGTCTTGTGAGGGTTCTCCACCTAGCCGTGGGGGCTAAAGGAGAGTCACTTTTTGTGTAGTGCAATACTTGGAGGTGCCTCCAAGGAAGTGGACGTAGGTCGAGTCGACCGAACCACTATAAATTTCTGTGTCTTTTTCTTGCTTCCGCACTTTTAAATCCGCATTATTTTGTGGTGTGATTTGGTTTATGTGATTTTATTTCTTGTTTAAAAAGAAGTTTTTAAAATACCAATTCACCCCCCCCTCTTGGTTAGTTTGGGACTAAGTTCATAGGGCTTAACATCCCCATCGAACTTTCATTAGTGACATGTACAGCCACTAAAAAAAATTTTCATTGATTTTAGAGATTATTAAGGCTCTTAATTAATTTCCTAAGTCCTAAACCCTTAATTAGCTCTAAACATTTTAAAAATTCTAATAAATCCATTTTGAATCCAAAATTTAAGTATAATACCCAAACTGATCAGTTTGGAATCCCTAATTCATGAATATTAAAAGCCCCTTGATTGGACATCTAATTAAGCCTTAATTCAATTTTAAGTAAAATTCAATATTTAATTAATATAATTAATTAATAACAATTAAAAATTCCAAAAATTTCCCAAACACTTGGGAATCTCTCCTTAGGCCATCCATGACCTTTGGAACTGATTTCAAGGAGTTGGGATCTCATTTGGATCAAACTTGCAAAAAGGGCCCTTTAATTAAACCATTTTGAGAATTCAATAAATACCTTAAATTTCAAACCTTCATAACTAATTCCAAAAAAATCCAAATCACCCAAACTCACTTGCATTCAACTCATAATGATGTCTAGTATTTATTAAAAATATCAAAGTTCCAGAAAAGTATTAAAATCAAAAAGTCAACAAACCGGTCAACTCTAAGTCAAAACTAGTTCAGAACTTCAAACCTTCGTAATAAAATGTAGAAAAATCCAATTTCAATGTAATTACTGTCTAACTGATCGTAGTGAGGTCTAGTATTTTAATAAAATACAAACATTCTATAATTTGAGCGTAATAAAAAATTCAACTTTTGACACTTTAATTAAATGATTAAAATATTCAAAAAATTCATAAAAAACTCAAAATCACTCTAAAACTACAGAAAATATTGGTTTAATGCTTAAAACACTTAACAAATCCTTTAAAACACAACAATTACCCTAAAGATGAAGTTTATCGACTGGACTACTCCGGGCTACGGGGCTAAGTGTCCTAAGGAGGCTGGTTCCTCGAGCCTGGTGGTACAACGCCACGAATGGATTCTAAGAGGTGTTAAATCTTAAAATAGATTAATCTTTAATTATTTAACGCTTTAAAATCTCTAATTCAATAACATTAATTTGGTTTATCGGCTGGACTACTCTGGGCTGTGGGGCTAAGTGTCCTAAGGAGGCTGGTTCCTCGAGCCTGGTGGCACAACGCCACGAATCAATTAATGGTAAACTTAAATTAATCAAACTTTAAAAATTAGTAACTAACTCATTTTTGTATTAATCCACTCTTTTAATTCTAACCAATTTAAATAGCTTAATCAACCCTGATTGCTACTAGGTAACCCAGGCCTACGAGGCTATTAGCTTAGCCCCAAGGAAGGTGAAATAAACTTCACGGCCTCGGTGTGAAACAAAGATATTAATCAATTAATTTTTTAAAATATGTTTAATTAAAATTCTTAATTTATTAATACTTAAATTTTAATCTAAATCCCCTTTTAAGCCTTAACAAACCCAGACTTTTAGACAACTTCAACTAATAACCTACTTTAGGATCTATCCCAGCCACACGACCTCTCTCACACACTTTAGATGATGTGCTAGGACAACCAACTCTAGATCTAGGTTAGGCCGGTGTTTACTTTACTGCTGTGTGCCGGATTTTTTGTAGTTTTCACTACATGTTGTGGATGAAATTGCTTTGCTATGTCTGCTTACTTTTTCTGTACTCTGTGGATGGATTGATGTGTTTGGCGACTAGATTACCCTTAGGTTAGGTACGATCTGGATGTTGACACAGTTTTCTGCAGGTAGCCACGCTCATGCAGGGCAATATAAAAAGGGGGGCAAATAAAAAAAATGCATAAATATTATAAACTCTTTGCACAGGTGCTTCAGCTGCTAAAGCCCCCAAATCATAAAAAGAGCGTAGCCAGTGTGTTTACTTTCTTATCTGCTCATATACAATTGCTTGGGAACAACTGCTTTTTATATATTAATTGCTTAGGATAACCCTGCAGGTGAGTCTAGATTTTTATTTTGATATCAATATAATTTGTGTAAGTGTCAAGTGTTGTGAAAGTTGATTTTGAGTTGGGATACATAGATCCAAAGCTTGGATTCCAAAGAGGAAAGGATACCCCTTTAGGGAACACTCCTTTTCCATTTGGAAGTCCAAATTTGGATCATACCTTTTCCTTACCCAAAGAGGAAAGAGTGGCCTTCCCCTTAAAGGAAGTGCCCTCTTATCCATTTGGGTAATCCACTATGAAGATTCTAAGAAGATTGAAGAAAAGGAGTCCAAATAAGAACGAGATTGAAGATTTGAGGATTTGAAGATTGAGAGTATCCCACTCAAAATAGCTTGCGTCATTATTAGTCTTGAAATCCCGGTTGTTGTCAGTGGTTCCCGGCCACTTTACTTTCTGTAAAACTCTGGTTTGTAATAAGCAAGGCAATTCTGCCTATGGACATTTATTAATTAATTTATATTTGATGTGATGATTTGATTGCCTTTAGGATTACTTGCTTTTACTAGTTTTTTGGCGATTGTATGCCGCTTTTGTTTTCGCCTGGATACGTGAGACTCGTGAGGGTGTGAAAGTTTTCTACTCATAACCTTAAAAGTCTAAAATTTTAGTGAGTCTAAATAACATAGAAAGATAACGAATCTAGGGAATTAGCCGGGGATCGACCCCGGGGTCGCATGCATATTTCTGCACTTCTTCTTTCCTTGTTTTAGACCCTTCCCCATCTGCGGGTAGAGTCCGGATAGTCTGACCTATGAGGACAAGGTGCCGGACCTGGGGAAGTCCAGTCTTCTAAAAAATTATTTTTCTAAGCCTGTTTTTAAAATTTCAAGCATATTTGATTTGAGGTTGTTAACTAGCATGCATTGCATTAGAAATGAATTAAAAGAGTCAAAATTTTAATTTCATCAGTTTTAGCATTTTTGCACCCAACATAAGTCAAAGGGGCCAATTAGGAGAATCTCTAGATGTCGGTCCCAACTCTCCAAAACTTTAAATATAACGTCCCTACCACTCTTTCATAAAAGACCGGATTCATATATTTTAAATCGATTAGGTGGTTAGCTGGCTCCCCAATCCAAGCCGGGTAAGTCCAGGTTTTGCACTGCATTAGTTAGGATCGGACGACTGTGGTCCAGTGTCCAAAATAGATTTAGGTTCCGGGGCAGATCTTTGATTATAAGACACCAAACTTCGGGAATATAGTCCCAAATTTCTAATAAAATACTTAACTCTAATTAAAGCTTCATTTCAATCCTAAAACATAAAGCCCAACACTTAGATTAAGTTGGGACACTTCCGGATGGTTATGGAATCTCAAAGTGTCCCCTACCTCTCCTCCTTTAACTCCGTTAATAACGGCTCAATTTTGATCCATTCCCTTTTGAGTTTCTAAAATTCATCTCTTTTCGATATCACTCCTAGAAAATCTAACAAAATTCTGCCACCATTTTAATCGGGAGTTTTCGTAGGAGATTTTATCTCCCTACGATGTAATTAACTACGAGGGCTTGCGCTCGTAGGAGATTTGGAACCCCACACCCCTGATTTTTTTTTTTCAAAAATTATTTTCTAAAACTTTACTAGATTTCTTTGGGAAAAGTGAAATAATGATCGTCGTAGTTGCATTAGAAGAATTATCGTAGAATGGTGTCATTTCCCTTTGGGGAGATATATCCTTCTTCGATAAGGATTTGGATGCGAATGCGACGATCATGTTTTCTTGAATATTATAATTGGGTATTTAGTTGAACTATACTTTGTTCCCTCGGGGCCATATAAAGTTCTCCTTAGAACCCGATCATAGTATTCAAGATGAGTTTACATAATTCTAAGTCTGAGCACCGTTATGAAAGTTTATTTTTGTCCTTCGGGGTGACATACTCTTTCTAACGAGTTGATTCGACCTTAGAATTGGAACTCAACCTTAATCTTAAAATCCCCAAAGAGAACTAATATTTTTCAAACCTGTTTTTCAAAATTCCTCCAACAAAAAATGGCACGCCCGGTGGGACCAAATTTCTCTTCCCATCTTTAATAGTGGCAGAATTTCGTTTCATCGGTAGTTTCAACTATCATTTCTTCCGTTGGTCCCTTTACTCATTTCTTCCTTGGGTGAGTGTGGCCAACATCTAAGAAAAAAAATAAATATTAAAAGAGAGGTTGTACCTCCAAAATTAGCCTTATCTAGATTTTTGTTCTGATTTTGACCTTCTGCCCCGGCATAGCCTGTGAGGCGACAGCGTCAAATCAGATCTTTGGATATCCTTTTCAATCTTATGGATTTATGGTCGATAAATTTCTCATTCAACATATAAATCCTTAAAATTGAAAAGAATTCAAAATTTTTGATTTCGGACATCTCAAATTACTTTAGTTTTAACCCCCCCTCATTTCCTCTTTGATCTCCAGGGGTGGGGAGGGCTAGACTATTCCTTTTACTTCGGTTCTCTCACAATTCCATAAGCCTTCGGGCAAGGGGAAACTCTGTCCGTTGTGTTTTGGAGTTTGTGAGAAAACCTCCCTTAAACCCTCCAAGACTCAAAATTTCTTCAAAATTCTCTTAAATTCTAAGTTGTCATATGTTACCCCATACGTTCTCCTTGTGGGCTAACATATGTCAAGTTTTCTTAGAAAACTTTTGGGCATGTGCTTAATCTCTTCACCTTTTAACATGTGTTAAGCAATATCCTTCACTGCTCGACACATGTTTGGGGGGGGGGGGGGGGGGGGGGGGGGGTTGAGATATTCTTACAAGCCTCAATTTTCAAAAAAATATAAATATTTCTTTCACCACCCTTTTAAAGTAAATCTAATTTCAATCCTCTTTAACTTTCAGAAAATCCCAAATTGCTGGCCAATTGATTTTCTCTTTAGACCGAGAGTTATCCTCGACTGTTAATGACCAAGGAAGCACTATCATTTTTGGAATGGGATTTAGTACTCTTGAGCTCTCCATGGATGGACACCAGATTGTTAGTTTGGATGCCAGTAAGGAAATTCCCCTAGTGGTTGAGTTGATCGTGGGATCTGTACCCACCTTGCCAGTAGTTAGTGATGATCAGAAACAGTCTGAACCAGTTGTTGAGCCTCCCACTGAAGTCAAGTCTGTTTTGGAGGAGGGGTCTAGTTCTGGACTTAGCCTTGCCACTAAGAATCAGAAGAAAAACTTTTTGAGGAGACTTAGAAAGAAGATCTCTAAGGCTAAGAGAGTTGTACCCTTTAAGACCTTAGCTCAAGTAGAACCTGAGGCTGCTGAGGAGCTACCTATTCCTGCTTCCTCTCCCCTCCTAAAGGGGAGTCGCTTTTACCCCCTAGCTTCAGCTCAAGGGGAGGAGAGGGCAGCTAGGATAGCCCGTTCTCCACCATGCCCAGTCGACTACTCGACTAAGAAGACTCAGAAAGAAAAACAACTCCAGAAGACAAGGACTTTGAGAAACATAATTCATACCTACGCTGCACAGTCTGGATAGACTAAGGAGGAATATGTAAAACAATTGAAGGGAGTGATCTCACATCTCTTCCAAAAAGAAGTGTTGAAGGAAGAAGTGTCTGAAGCGAAGAATTTGACCCCCACAATTCGTCAGGAAAAATAAGAAGTATGTTAGACAGCCCGCTACTTCGGTACTGGTTGATGGCTATCACTGGGTGCCACGCCCTCCATCCTCCCAAACAGAGGGTATTGTGTTGACTGGGTCCTAGAGAGGCCACCATCCTACTGGTAGACCCCCGGTACCCCCACATAAACCTGTAAGATTGGCCTCAGTGATTGTTAAGCCAAAGGAGGTTGAGATTCAAAAGTCTATAGATCTTAAGGAAAAAAGACCCAAATCTCCCGAAAAAAAATATGTGCCAAAGAGAACCAAGTTGGAGAGTCTGCCACCACCTCCTAGAACTTCTAAGTTCATTTTGAAGCTCCAACGAGTTTCAGCCAACCCTACTCCGGGTTCAGTTGACTTGATGGATGTCCAGACTAGTACCCCAGTTGTTACAGTTGACAGTCATACCACAGCCAGTCTAACTCAAGATCCAATAGTCACCATCCCTGTTACCCCAGTTGATGATACCCAAGGTCCGAGCGTCATTCCTAGGCTCCCTAGTCAGGTGTCTAAGGACCTTACCTTGCTAGATGTGAGAGCTATCACCTTACAAGCTCCTGCTTCTTCCCCTGAGGTATATGTCCCTCTCCCTGTAGAGGATGTCACTCTTCTGACTACCAGCTCTGGGATAGTCGAAGAGGAGAGAATTGACCAGGATATAGAAATGGAAGATGAACCAGATATAATGTCTCAACCAGATCCTAATCCAAAACTCACAAAAATCATTGCCCTCATGGATTCTGAAGAATTATTCGATATGGCTGAGTACAAAGGATACTTACCCCTTGATCCTAAGTCAATTGGGGATAGACCGGTCGAGGAGGTAGTTCAAGAAATAAGAAACATTTTGTTGAACAAAGAAGGAATGGCCTCCTTTGACCCTGATATGGATGATCTCCTTGGAGATGAAGATGATTATGTTGGTACCATTCATGTGGTCGAGACTAGAGGGTCTAATAAAGAAGCTGAGCCCAGCAAACGCCGATTTGCTAAAGCTGATGATCCATATACTGTTGAGTCAGATTCAGATGAGTCTGTAAAGGCCAGAGATGAGGAGCATATAAAAAACTTGGAGACTCAACTCGCAAGCATGATGTCACAAGTTAGGGAGATGCAAGATATGTTGGATAAGTCACAGGAAGAGTCTCTTAAAATTCACCAGTCAGCTCGAGAGCTCACAGAAAAGACCAAAAGGGCAGAATTTAGTTCCAGACCTCTCGAGTCACCACCTGTGACCCTTCCTTGTCCAGTAGAGGCACCTCCAGTTCACCCCGCAGTTTCCACCACTCCTCCGATCCTGCCTCAGAAGGATATTAAGCAATTAATCGAGGACCAGGTAAGGGAGGCCTTAGCCCTTTCTCAAGGAACCGTGTCTATTTCAAAGAGTAGACCCAACCCCGAAGAATATGACTTAGTTCCTTACCCAAAGGGCTTTGTGCCACCAACTTTTAAAGTTTTCACTGGAATTGAAAATCCGAGACAGCATCTGGCCCACTTCCGAGCAAGCTGTTGCAATGCAGGAGGGTCAGATGCTCTACTATTTCGCCAAATTGTAAGTAGTCTATCCGGCATTGCTTTTGAATGGTACGTCGATCTGCCCAACGGTTCAGTAAGAACCTTTAGCGAGCTAGAAAACCTGTTTCTTAAGAGATTTTTTGGAGCGCAACAACGCACCACCGTGGGCGATCTCGTGGTTGAAAAGCAAAAGCTGGGAGAGTCTCTGGTTGAGTACATCTTGAGGTGGCGAAACTTCTCGATGAAGTGTGAACCCCAGTTGCAAGAGCAACACGCTGTGGAGATTCTTTTGAAGAATATCCACGGCCCTGTTGCTTTTCTCCTGAAGGGTTTCACTATTAAAACTTTTGAAAAACTTCTTAATAAGGCTAGCAATTTGCAGGAAGAGGCTCCTAAGATGCCATTCTTACGAGAGCAGTCTGAAGATAGGAAGGGTCCTAAATTGGTGAAAACCTTTGAAAAGAAAGCTGTGGTCTCAGCAGTAGATAAAGGAAAGAGGCCAGTGGTTAGTCAGCCTAGCACTCCACTTCCACCACAGCCACTTCAAAAGCAGCCCTTTCAGATAGTCCCTCAGCATACTAGAGATCCCGCCTTCATCCCTTTTAGAGAGAGATTGACAAAGCCATATCCATTTAAGAGGGAAGCAGTTAAGAAGATCTTCAGGAGTTTGTTAAAGAAACCAGATTTTCAGTTACCAGAGGCCATGAGGCCTGAGGATGAGAGCAAGAAAGATGATCCCAAGTATTGCCCGTACCACAGGATGCTTAGTCACCCTCTTGAGGACTATTTTGTGTTCAAAGATTGGCTTGAGAGGAACTACACCCAAGGTAACATCATAATACCTAAGGAATACTTGGTCGATCCAGAAAAGGCTTCAATTAAAACCATTTCAGGTAATCCTCCTAACTCTTTTTGTCTTGTTGAAGATGGTTGGGACATTGCTTTGTCTCGGGCACTTAAAAAGTCGATTAACAAGTCTTTTCGTCTTTCTCAACAGCTAACTACGATAGCCCAGGTCCCGGTGTGGAAGGTTGACCTGGACGCTTCGCAGAAGGATGTTGAGCCACTTCCCTCTCCAGTAGTCGTAGAAACTACTGAGAAAAATATAAAAGAAAAGAAATTTGATTTTGTAGAGAGGAAGTGTGTGGATGAGAGATGTATTAAAATGGCGGATGGTGGGTTAAAACCCTTTCCCCTCTTTTGTTATCTGACTTTTACTTTGCCCCATCAAAGGCGAAGGGTCAAAAGATGAATAAAAAACATCCTTGTACTTCTGTCTTGATGATTGGCCATGAATCTCAAATGCAAATTGATGACTCTCCTGTTTTGAATCAAACTCCTAATGAAATAGATATTGAGGTTAATCAAACCGACCTTCCCGAATCGACTACTCAAGAAGATGTCGAATGTGAAGCCTTATCAGAAAGTGATTTCCCCCAATGTGATTTTCAGGGAAGTCCTATCGAGATAGAGTTTTCAGATTCTGACTCTCTTTCGGGAAACGACGATCTAATGTCTACAGTGAGTGTAGACACCGCTCTGGTTTGCCCGCCTGAAGACATCGAGCAGGTGCAACTCCGTGGCGGTAAAGTCTTACCTCCTAGGTTGCCCCCTCAGGACAAAGGCAAGCAATCCTCATTCGAAGATCTAAATCCAAATTCCCCTCAGCAACTAGAATTTCCTTTAATTCCTCCGGGTTTCGAGTCTGTCGTTCCTAAGGTTGATTACAACGTCCTAGCCCACCTTAGGAAGTTGCCAGCAAAATTAAGTATTTACGACGCCCTCCTTCTCTCCAAAGAAATGAGGGAGTCTTTAATTAAAGCACTTCTCGACCCCGAGATTTGCTTAACACAGTTGGCTGCAACTTCAGAAGGTGAGGCTCTCTACTTCAAAGAGGTCCCCAGGGTTACCTTTTCAGATGAAGATTTACTCTTGGGAACTGCTGACCACAATCACCCCCTCTACATTACAGTAGATGTGGGAAACTTCAAGTTATCAAGAGTCCTTGTTGATCTGGGTGCATCAGTCAACGTGATGAACATAAAGACTCTTACTTACCTCAGAGTTGATACTAGCAAGCTTTCAACCGATAGGTTGGTGCTTCGTGGGTTCAACGAGAAGGGCGAGAGAGCTTTAGGTTCAATCACTTTACTCCTAGAAATAGGAGGGTTAAAAACTGAAGCCAAATTTCATATAATTGATTCAACTACGTCCTTTAACGCACTTCTTGGTAGACCTTGGATTCACGAATATAGAATGGTTCCATCTACCCTGCACCAATGCGTTAAGTATCAATGAGACGGCATTGAACATGTGATTAAGGATGATTTGCAACCATTCTCAATTCAAGAAATTGGGATCTACGAAGATGCTGCGTATTTCATACCAAAAGGGTCCTCGTCCCATTCTAAATTGGAGATCAAAATTGAGGAGAAAATGGTTGGACAAAAATTCGACCAAAAGAAGGAAATAGATAAAAATATCAATCAAGAAATAACACAATCGAGTAGTGAAGACGACTCTGATATCGTTGTCCTTAGGCCTCCAAGCACATTACCTCAAAGAGGTGGGAGGATGGCTTTAAGGGCACGAGGTCGAGGCCGTGCTTCATTAGATAGGAGAGCAGCACCTGTGTATATTGATTTGGAATCAGATTCTGATGGTGAACTAGAAAGTCAAGGTACTGCCCTCTTTCTTGATTATCAGAACATAAATGCTCCTCCAAAATTTGATCTTACCTTAGACCAGGACAGTGACCCTGAGGTAGATATCTCAAAAGTTAAAAGTGACGAACCTGAATTAACAATGTATGAAAAGCTCACTAGAAGGATTGAGGCCCTTTCTCTGACCCCACTGTCGGCAGGCAGGATTGTAGGGTTAGAAGTCAAAGTGGCCCCCAACTTGGATGGTGAAGTTAAGAAAGTCCAGAAATTCTTTCCTAGCTCCTCCTCCGTAAGGAACGAAGGTGATGTAACCCTTGAGGAGGCAGATTTTAATGAATTAATGGAATTACCTTTCGGCTACTTCCCTGTTTGTGTAAAAAATACTTTTTCTAAAGGTTCTATATCATACCGATGGACTAAGGGTCAAGCTAGATACCACGAGAATATTTGGCGAACGAGGATAAATAAAAATCCAACAAGTGGTATTGGCTTTGGAACAGTTAGTTCATTCGATGATGATGAGTATTGCCTAATGATAACTTACCATCTCGTTTCTCCAAATGTCCCTACAGATCCCTCCTGCCCTTTAGATGGGCTCTGTTTGGAGACTTTAGACGATCCCGATGATCTTCAAGTTCGGGATGCACCCCCTGAATTTGAAGAGGAAATTAAATCTACAGTCGATGAGTTGAGAGAAATTAACCTGGGAAACGATGATGACCCCCGTCCGATTTTCATAAGCACTTTGTTGAGCGAGGGGTGAAACCAAGACTTAATCGGTTGTTGTCCGAATTCAGGGATTGCTTTGCCTGGACATACAACGAAATGCCAGGTTTGCCTGCTGAGGTAGCAGTTCACAAACTTGGGGTTTGGCATGATGCCATTCCTATTAAGCAAGCTCCTCGACGCATGCGCTTAGAGATCGAGCAACAAGTCGTTTCTGAAGTTAAGAAATTGGCAGAAGCCGGATTCATTCGAGAGGAGCAATATCCCTTTTGGGTGGCCAGCGTCGTGCCAGTTCGAAAGAAAAATGGTCAAATTCTGATTTGTGTCGACTATAGGGATCTGAATAAGGCATGTCCTAAAGATGAGTTCCCTCTACCAATACTAGAACTCATGGTGGACATTGCCTCCTCACACGCTATTTTCTCATTCATGGATGGTTCGTCGGGTTATAACCAAATCAAGATGGCCCCAGAAGATGAGAGAAATACTGCGTTCAGAACCCCTATTGGAATCTTTTGTTATAAGGTGATGCCATTCGGCTTAAAGAATGCCGGAGCAACCTACTAACGGGCCATGACCCGTATCTTTGACGACTTAATTCATAATCAAGTTGAATGTTATATTGATGATTTAGTTGTCAAGAGCAAGGTCAAAGAGGCTCACTTGTATGACTTAAGAGTTGTTTTCGAATGGTTGCGCCGCTACGATTTGAAAATGAACCCCTTGAAGTGTGCCTTCGGCGTCGCCTCGAGAAAATTCTTAGGATTCATAGTGAGGCACCGCGTAATCGAGATCGATCCTGCTAAAATTGAAGCCATCTTAGATTTGCCATCTCCTAAGAGCCTCACCCAGTTAAGGTCTCTACAAGGTAGATTGGCATATATAAGGAGGTTTATTTCTAATCTTTCCGGGAGATGTCAACCCTTTTCTGTCCTTGCAAAAAAAGATGCTAAGTTCGTATGGGATGAGAAGTGTCAAAATGCTTTCGATGATATTAAGCAGTACCTTTCCAACCTGCCAGTTTTGGCAGCCCCAATTCCGAGAAAGCCGTTAATTCTCTACACCGCAGCCTTAGATGAGTCTTTAGGTGCCCTGTTGGCTCAAGTCAACGACGAAGGGAAAGAGAACGCTCTCTATTACCTCAGTCGGAGACTTCTTCCTACTGAAATTTGATACCCGTCAATTGAGAAGCACTGTCTTGCTTTGGTTTTTGCAGCTCAGAAATTAAGGCATTACATGCTCTCACACTCAATCAGTTTGATTTTAAGAGTTAATCCTTTGCAATATCTTATGACCCGTCCTACGTTGTCAGGACGTTTAGCTCGTTGGTCTATGATATTACTGCAATTTGAGATTACTTTCACTCCCCTTCGCGCTGTGAAAGGACAAGCTGTCGCCAATTTTCTGGCAGCACACCCGCTACCGGCAGATTCTCCTCTGAATGATGATCTACCCGACGAACAAGTCATGAGTTTGAGGGAATCTGGTGAGGCCGTCTGGGAATTGTATTTTGATGGAGCAGCATCCTCTCATAGGAATGCAACCCAACAATCTGTAATTCCTGGAAAGGCTGGAGTCGGTCTAATTTTCATAACACCAGAAAAAGGAATGATACATTTTTCCTACCATTTATCGGAGCCCTGTACAAACAATAAAGCTGAATACGAAGCTCTGATAACTGGTCTGGAACTTGCAATTCTAATGGAAATTAAAGAGATTAAGATATTTGGAGATTCCCAGTTGGTGATTAACCAAGTGGTCGGAACTTATAAAGTCTTGAATCCGAATCTCCTAAGATATCACCAATACACACTTCACTTGTTGGAACAAATTCCTACTGCTACTTTGAATAGGGTTCCCCGTGGTAGCAATTCCGCGGCAGATGCCTTAGCAAAACTCGCAAAAGAATTTTCCTGTCCTGAGGAGGATTCCATTCCTATAGAGAATCAGGGTCGTAAAGCCCTCTCTCATATAGATTTGGAACACATGAGTAAGACTCCCCTTCAGATCCTTTCTGCCTCTTCGACAACCGACAAAGAAGGCGATTGGAGATGACCCTTAATCGATTACCTTAAAGAAGAGAAGCTTCCCCAGGATAAATCACTCTCCAACCAGATTAAGAAACGTGCCCTATCATACGCACTAGTCAACGATTTGTTGTACCGTCGGTCCTTCGATCACATGTGGCTGCGCTGTTTGGACAAGCGGGAAGCCCTGAAAATTGTTAATGAAGTTCATTCAGGACTGTGCGGTGCACATCAATCGGATCCAAAAATGAAATCGAAGATTAAAAGACTTGGATACTTATGGCCTACAATGATTGACGATTGCATGAATACTGCAAAGCATTGTCATCAATGTCAGGTCCATGGTGTGGTTTTACATCAACCGCCTAATGTCTTACACCCTACGATAGCCTCGTGGCCCTTTGAAAGTTAGGGCACAGATATCATTGGTCCGATTGACCCTCCTTCCGCGAGAGGTCATCGTTTCATATTAGCAGCGACTGATTACTTTTCAAAGTGGGCGGAAGCAATTCCCCTACGCAAAGTAACATCACACCATGTCTTAAAATTCTTTCGTGATCATATCGTATATCGATTCGGCGTACCTCGCAGAATCATATCCGATAATGGGTCCGCATTCAAGTCTACAAAAATCAATAGTTTTGTGAGACGCCATAATATTGATTGGAGATACTCGACGATCTACTACCCTCGGGCAAATGGATTGGCCGAGGCCTTCAATAAAACCTTGGTGCAAATTGTTAAAAAGACCCTTAATGATAATAAACGATAGTGGGATGAGCGGTTGGTGGAAGCTTTGTGGGCTTATCGTACCACTTATAGAACCCCGACCCAATCCACCCTGTTTGCACTAGTGTACGGATCTGAGGCTGTTCTACCCTTGAAAATACAAATCCCTTCGCTCAGGATTGCAGTTCAGAGTCAAATTACAAATGAACAAAATGCAAAACTACGATTGGAAGAACTCGAAGGCCTTGAAGAGCGACGTCTCCAAGCTCAACAAAGTTTAGAGTTGTATAAGTCCCGTATGGTTCAAGCCCATGATAAGCTAGTGCGACCTAGGACCTTTCAAGCAGGAGACTTGTGTGTGGTCCTTCGGAGGCCTATCTTGGCCCATCGGAAGTTGGGAGGAAAATTTGAACCTACGTGGAAGGATCCTTCGTTATAGAGACTGTCTACGAAGGAGGCTCGTATTAGTTAGTAGATTGTAAAGGAAATCACCCAATGCTACCTGTTAATGGGCGTTTCCTTAAGAAATACTATGCTTGATGTAGCTCGTTTTATCAATTAATAAAATTTTCTTCTTATTTTGCAATCCAGTTCTTTCCTTTTAAAAAAAATTCCCTTACTTTTAACTCTCTTTTCACCTTCTCCTAAGGGCCGGATTGCTCCCTCCCTTAGGATCGTACGCCCCTCGTGGCGCCATCCTAGTTTGCCAGTTAATTTGCCTATTAGGAGTAAGTCTTCTATTTGCAGTTTCTATCAGCCATATAATAAGGTTGGGTGATGCCCTTCCTTAGACCCAAGGCTAGGTATTCCCTACCTTGGTTTTCCAGTTGATTCGTCTATTAGGAGTAAGTCTTCTATCAGCATCCTATAGACCTGAGGTTGGGTGATGCCCTTCCTCAGACCCAAAGTTAGGTATTCCCTACTTTGGTTTCCAGTTAATTTGCCTATTTGGAGTAAGTCTTCTATCAGCATCCTATAGGCCTAAGGTTGGGTGATGCCCTTCCTTAGACCCAAGGCTAGGTATTCCCTACCTTGGTTTTCCAGTTGATCCGTCTATTAGGAGTAAGTCTTCTATCAGCATCCTATAGACCTGAGGTTGGGTGATGCCCTTCCTCAGACCCAAAGCTAGGTATTCCCTACTTTGATTTCCCAGTTGATCTGTCTACTAGGAGTAAGTCTTCTATCAGCATCCTATAGACCTAAGGTTGGGTGATGCCCTTCCTTAGACCCAAGGCTAGGTATTCCCTACCTTGGTTTTCCAGTTGATCCATCTATTAGGAGTAAGTCTTCTATCAGCATCCTATAGACCTAAGGTTGGGTGATGCCCTTCCTTAGACCCAAAGCTAGGTATTCCCTACTTTGGTTTCCCAGTTGATCTGTCTACTAGGAGTAAGTCTTCTATCAGCATCCTGTAGACCCAAGGTTGGGTGATGCCCTTCCTTAGACCTAGAGCTAGGTATTCCCTACTCTGGTTTCCAGTTCTCTTGCCTATTTGGAGTAAGTCTTCTATCTGCATCCTATAGGCCTAAGGTTGGGTGATGCCCTTCCTTAGACACAAAGCTAGGTATTCCCTACTTTGGTTTCCCAGTTGATCTGTCTATTAGGAGTATGTCTTCTATCAGCATTCTGTAGACCTGAGGTTGGGCGATATCCTTCCTCACACTTCTAAAATTCTATCTAAAACTCTCATTCGGTCAACGCCAATGTGTGCAGCAGAAGTCTCTTCTACTACACACATTGGGGGTCCATTTGTTGGCCTCATTTTTGTATGAGGTCACTATAGCCCTTCCAAATTCCAGATTAATTCTAGATCCTAGGATCCACTCTAAACCTTAGGATTCTTTCCTAGAGCCGAACCTTAGGGCCTACTCTAGAGCCTAGGATTCCCTTAGATCCTAGATCTTAGAACTCCTCTAGATCTTAGGACCACTCCAACTTCAAATCAATCCCCACCCTTGATCAACCTCAACCTCAAATTAATTCCTATATTTGATCAACTCAAACTTCAATTTGATTCCTACCTTTGATCAATTTAAATCTTAAACTTCATTCAACTCAAATTCAAAGTCCCAAGGTCTTGTCCTAATGACCCTTTTCAAAGAATTTTTAAACATTTCAAAACCCAGTCAAATGGTCTCTGATTCAGGGTCTATCACTTAAAAAGTGATAAGACATGTCTCTAGAGGTTACCCTCCAACTTTGAGCTCATTCTGAGGTCTCTAACCCCAGAATCTGAATTAAAATCCATAGGCTGTAAAACCTTCAAATATTTACGGCCTATGCCACTAGACCTGCCATCCAGTAGATTTTGACCTTAGAGCTCTCTCCAAAGCCTCTAATTACTTCCAGACTCTTAATTATAACTCAATGAACCTTAAATTGCATTTTGGTTGACCCACTTTGACCCCCAGTTGACCAGGGTTCAAAATGATCAAAATACCCCTATGGGGCTCAAATAGGGATTTCAAACCAAATGAACTCCAAATTGAATGCAACCACCTCCAACAAGTTTCAAATGTCATTTCAAATCTTTTGAACCTATTCCCAACCCCTGGGTCAACCTGGTTGACCAAGTCAATAGGTTTGACCTAAGAGGCCCTTTAAGGGTCCAAATAGGTGTTTTGACCCAAATGACCTCTCTAGGCCATGCAACCACTTCCATTGGTCTTAAAATATCATTTCAAACCTGTTGAGCTCAAACCCAGACCTTGGGTCAACTTGGTTGACCAAGTCAACCCAGGTTGACCAAATAGGCCCTTAAGGGCTCAAATAGGGATTTTGATCAAATTGACCTCCCCAGACCTAGGGACCACCCTCAATGGTCTCCAAATACCTTTTCAAACTTGTCCAGCCTAGACTCACCCATTGGGTCAACCTAGTTGACCCAGTCAACATGGTTTGACCCAATAAACCCTTAAGGTTTCAAATGAACCATTTCAACCCGTTTAACCACGTCAATATCTTCAAACCCTTAAAATCATTCTATTCAAAGCCTTGAACATTTCTAAACCTATTTTCAGCTCAACCCAACTTGGTTTGACTAAGTCAACCCTCAATTCTAGGTCAAAGCTTGGTGGTGTTTGCTCCTATTCCTACCAAGCCTTGACTTTGACCTTTGACCCTTGATTGAATTACTCTAAATATCCCTCTACCTCCTCAAGTGCCACATCATCAATTTTGACCTGGTCGACTGGTCAAATCAAGTCGACAAAGCCTTAAATCCCTCTTTGAAATGGTCAAACCCCCTCTAAATCTCAAGTATCTCCTCTGCAAGCTTCGGGATTTGCTTAGTCAGCAAGAGAGTAGCCCTCCCATGCCACCTCAGCCTCCCTTGACACGTTGACTGGTCAACAAAGTCAAACCAAGCCCTCAAATCCTCCCAAATGGCCATAATCAGCCTTCAATCCTCTTTCCCTTGATTTGAGTTGCTCTAGCCGACCCATTTATCACCTAAAGCTCTCTAATAGGCTCCCTAACCAAGCCCAACCCTGGGTTTAGCCTTAAGAGGCAATGGTCCCCCCCCACTCACCCAAAAGCCACCCAATGGAAGCAAGGCTTGTCCAGCCTTAGGGTCAGCCTTCTAGCTGTCCCAGGGACACCTGGCATCATCTGAAGACATGGTGAGTTAATCCCAGCCATCCATTTGGCTGGGGGACATTTGAATGGGGGGTAATGCCCTAATGAAAAAAAAAATCAACCAATCTCATTTTGCTCCAGCCTCTCAAACCGAAAGCTCTTTTTGTTTTGAGTCTCTGGGACTTCCTCTACCCTCCCACTATAAAATCCAGGTGGTTGCATGTCACCGGCGGCGAGTTCTCCGGCGAAACCACCACCCAGTCCGTCCCAAGCTTGTAGCGGCCAATCCAGACGTGTTCGAGCTCCATTTTCTGCTGAGGATCTACACTTGGACAGTCTACAAGCTCATCCATCCAGAAATATTGAAGATCCTGCGGTATAATCCCTCAGAAATCTAGATTTAGCACACATTAGATAGGTTTATTTAGCTTCGCGTATAGGACGTTTTAGGTTAAACGAACCCTCCCCCACGATTTCTGTTCATGTACCCTGCTTGGGTTTAAATTTTCAAGTTATTTCATTCACCCGTTCGTTCAAACGAGTCAAAAGACATTTTCTAGGGCGTCACTCACAGTTTCCGGTGAGTGTACGTTTTCTGGACCGTTGATCGTTCAATCAACGGTCCAGATCAAGCCCTTCCGCGGTCCGATTCAACCGTGCGTTCGATTCGTTGTTTGATCGACCGTCCGGCGACATCTAGGCCCTCAGATCAGAAACCGAGGAGTCGAATCTCACCGTCTGATCTAGTCCCGCTGAGATCAACAGCGGGATTCGATCTCGTCCGTTGGATCAAACCCGCGGTGATCCAACGGCTTCCGCACGCCGCTGACGTGGTTAAGTGAAACCGCGTGAATCACCCAGCGCGCGCCGCGTGTCTGCCCGCCACCGCGGTTTCATGCCCGCGAATCAGCGCGCGCCGCTAGTCTGACCGCCGCCGTTTAGTTAATAAAAATGTTCTTTTTTAATTTGTTTTAATTACAGAAACTTCAAAAAACCATAATAAATTAAATATAAATCCAAAAAATATGTATAATATACCAAACTGTTCATAATTTCATCTAGTTTATTTTAAAAATAAAATAAAACTATTTTGATCACTATTTTTTTTATTAATTTAAGAAATACAGAAAATCATTTTTCTTTTTTTTATTAAATATATATATAATATTTTTATCTGAAATTTGGTATGAACATTTTCTGGGTGTATGACTATCTCCAGGAATTTTTATATAATTACTGGAATCACATTTTGAAATTATTAAAATTCTAAGTATATGTACACATATATCAATATATATATATATATAGATATATATATATATATATATATATATATATATATATATATATATATATATATATATATATATATATATATATATATATATTATAAGGGGATCCTCTCAGAATTTTGAACATAAGTTGAGTGCATGAATGGAACATGGGGGAAGGTGATTAATGATGATTATATCCTAATCATCCATTAATGCAATTTAGCTATCTTATTTAAATATTATTTCTGTATGCTTAGGTTGTGCACACACACACTTAGCCTAGGAGCTCCTAGATTTAAGGACTTGCTTGATTGTGTTATGTTACTTCATGTTTAGTTAAGGGTTAGTCAAAATTCCAATTCAAACCTATTAAACTTAGTGTCATTAAGGACAACAATTAAGGACATGGGTTTAGAGAACTTAGAATATTTCC
>CM028356.1:50864204-51096430 GCA_016618105.1 Dendrobium huoshanense | reverse complement strand
GAGGAGTATTTTGTAACTGCTAGAATTGCCTTTCAAATCAAACCATGATTGAGCTAGTGTCTGACTCTAATTTGAAGAGCGCGAGGCCTTATAGAGCTTTATCTTTAATGCTCAATAAAACTCAAATTGTACAAAGCATGAGTGGTTTAAGCTCGTGATAAGATAGCGTGACTTAGAACCTTCCAAGTAGGAGACTTGGTCCAGGATCTTTGGATGCATATCTTAACCTACCGAGAAATCAGTGGGAGAGTTTAAACCAATACAAGGTTGTCCTCTTGCTTTATAGATGATCTATATAAAAATTTCAAACATTAACTGATCAACCCTGAAGGATGTCACTTGATAATTTCAAACATCGGGGCAGCTCTTCAGGAAGTACCATGCCAGATGAGTGTCAAACTTAAAATTAAGTTCAAAATCCTTTAAATTCACAATCAAATTCAAAATTTAAAATTCAAAATCAAATCAAAACTCAGATTCAAAAACCTTGAAATTCAAATTCATCAAAATCAAGTTTCAAATTCAAATACATTCAAATTTAAAATCAAAATAGTTTAAATTCAAAAAATCATTCAAATCTCATATTCCAAAATTTAAACTCGATCCTCTGTGTAGAGCAAGTTTACTTTACATATGATCATCTAGACCCGATCCTCTGTGTAGAACAAGTTTCCTCTACACACGATCATTCTAGACTCGATCCTCTGTATGGAGCAAGTTTCCTCCACAAATGATCATTCTAGACCTGATCCTTTATATGGAGCACGTTTACTTCATATATGATCATTCCAAACTTGATCCTCTGTGTGGAGCAAGTTTCCTCCATATATGATCATTCAAGACCTGATCCTCTATATGGAGCAAGTTTCCTCCATATATGATCATTCCAGACTCGATCCTCTATGTGGAGCAAGTTTCCTCAACATATGATCATCCAAACTCAGTTCTTTGTATAAAGCAAGTTTCCTATCCACAAGATCGTCCTTTAGTGATAGAGTATGCCCTATATGACACCATCTTAAATTTAAAATATAGATCTGATCTTTCTTGGGATACAATGCTTCCTTCCCACTAGATCCTTCTAGTTTTCTTTTCCTTAAGGATAGGTGTGAGTCCCAGAGCTTCCTTTCTTTAGGATTAGATTCACTAGTGATAGAGCACGCCCTCTGTGGCACCATCCTAGTTTTAAATTGAATTTTGATCTTTTAGGAGCAGGTGTGAGTCCCAGTGCTTCCTACCTTTTAATATCTTGGCTTACTAATGGTGGATCTAAGCCCGTTGGTCCCCATCCTAGTTAGTCATCCTCTTTTCCTTAAGGTTAGGTGTGAGTCCCTATGCTTCCTTTCCTTAGAATTAGAATTAATTGGGGTTGGATAGCTTTTGCCAATTTATTTGAGGTTTAGGAAGACTATCTCCTTGGCTAGTTCCCCTAGTTAGATGTGAGTCCCTATGCTTTCTAGCTAGGATAGTCATTGAACACCCAAAACAAATCTGATCCTTTATGAGTAGGTGTGAGTCCCTGTGCTTCCTATCTCCTAAAATCTCGACTAACTAGTTATGGATTTAAGCCTGTTGGGCCCCACTATAGTTCAATCATTTTCTTTTCCTTAAGGTTAGGTGTGAGTCCCAGAGCTTTCCTTCCGTAGGATTAGATCCACTAGTGATGGAGCACACCCTCTGTGGCACCATCCTAATTTCAAATTTCAAATATGATCCTCTATGGGAAGCAATGCTTCCTTCCCATATGATCATTCTCTTTTTCTTAAGGTTAGGTGTGAGTCCTAGAGCTTCCTTTCCGTAGGATTAGATCCACTAGTGATGGAGCACGCCCTTTGTGGAACCATCCTAGTTTCAAATTTCAAATCTAATCCTCTGTGGGAAGCAATACTTCCTTCTCACATGATCATTCTCTTTTCCTTAAGGTTAGGTGTGAGTCCCAAAGCTTCCTTTCTATAGGATTAGATCTACTAGTGATGGAGCATGCCCTTAATGGCACCATCTTAGTTTTAAAATCCAGATTAGACCTTTTATGGGAAGCAATGATTCATTCCCACAGGGTCCTCCAATCTTCTTCTCCTTAAGTTTAGGTTTCCTCTTTCCCTTAGGATTAGATCTACTAATGATAGAGTACGCCCCTCGCGGCACTACCCTAGTATCAATTCAAATTTGATCCTCTATAGTTAGGAATTCTCCCTTCCTATACGATCACTCAATCTTCTTCTCCTTAAGGTTAGGTTTCCTTCTTCCCTTAGGATTAGATCTACTAGTGGTAGAGTATGCCCCTCACGGCACTAACCTAGTATCAATTCAAATTTGATCCTCTATAGTTAGGAATTCTCCCTTCCTATACGATCACTCAATCTTCTTCTCCTTAAGGTTAGGTTTCCTCCTTCCCTTAGGATTAGATCTACTAGTGGTAGAGTACGCCCTTCGTGGCACTACCCTAGTATTAATTCAATCAATCCTCTAGGGTTAGGTCTTCCCTTCCCTTAGAATCAAGTCCAAATTCAAACTTCTAAGGTTAGGCTCCCTTTCCTTTATAATCAAAACACAAATATGATCCTCTATATTTAGGAATTCTTCCTACATATACGATCACCCAGGTTTTCTTTTCCTCTAGGGATAGACTTTCTTATCCCTTAGGATTCGACCCACTAGTGGTAGAGTACGCCCTCTGTGGCATTACCCTAGTATAAATTTAAACCTTGATTCCCCAGGGATGAACTTTTCATTCCCTTAGGATCAAAATTCCAGACTTGACCTTTAAATTCGGTCAACGCTAATATGTGCAATAGAACTTCATTCTATTACACATATTGAGGGTTCATTTGTTGACCTCATTTTTGTATGAGGTCACTTAGACCAATCCTGACCCTAAATCAATTTAATTTCCAAACCAATCCAAACCTTAGGATCCTTCTAGATTCCAGACCTTAGGATCTATTCTAGGTCCTAGGATCCTTCTAGACTTTAGACCTTACAATCAACCTAGATCTTAGATCAATCCAGACTCAAATCCAAAGGCCAAAGGTCCAAGTCTTGAAAGCCTTTTCCATTGAATTTTCAAACACTTCAAAATACAATCACATGACCTCCGATTCAAATTATATCACTTGTACCATGATAAGACATGTCTCTAGAGGTAACCCTCCAAATTTGAGCACATTCTGAGGTCTCTAACCTCATAAATTGAATTGAAATCCAAAAGGCTATAAATCCTTCAAATATTTACAACCTATGCCATTGGACCTGCCACCTAGTGGATTTTGACCTTTGAGCATTCTGCAAAGCCTCCAATCACTTCCAGACATTTGATTATGACCTATTGAACATTAAACTATATTTTTTGGACCCACTTTGACTCCTAGTTCACCGGGGGTCGAAATGACAAAAATGCCCTTTAAGGACAATTTTGAAGTTTTCTCCAAACTTCAACTTGGCCTTCTCAAATCAAATCTTGAAACCTCCTCCAATGCATCCTAATCACAACTAGGAGTGCAATGAACTCAATCTCAGACCCTGGTCAAGCCTGGTTGACCAGATTGACCTTTTGGACCAAAATACCCCTTAGTGGATCAAATATCAATTTCAAAGCAAATTACCTCAGAATTGCTTTGAACCACTTCTAGCAATTTTCAAATATACAACAAAATTTTTTGAGCTTGGACCCCCCATCTGGGTTAACTTGTTTGACCCAGTCAAACTAAGTTGACTCAATATAAACCCTTAAGAGTTTAAATGGGTTAACCAAACCCATTTAACCTTATCAAGCTTTCCAAACCCTCAAGCTCACTTCAAAGCATGATTATAATATATTCAAATCCACTTGAAGTCAAATCACCTTGATTTGACTTGCTCAAACTTCAATCAATGGTCAAGCCTTAATTCACATGTGTTCATACATTTCAAATATGAATCCTATTACTTAGGACTTTTCAAAACCAATTCATTTGATGCCTTGAATAACCCTTAGCTCATTTTGAGTCAAGCCATGGTTCATTTAGTCATGTCAATCCATTTTGACTTGGTCAAATCCTATCTTTCATATGTCCTTCTATCAAATTTACTTCAAGAGATTTCAAACACATCCCATTCAATGCTTTGGTCCTTCTTTAATTTAATATGGATTAAACTCAAGCTAAGTTGACCAAGTCACCATATTAAGAATTAGTCAAAATAGCTTAAATCCATTCCCATGCATTCAAACTCCAACTTGCAAGCATCAAATCTTTCCAAACTCAATCCATCAGTTCAAGACATCTCTTCATGCCAACTCAACAATCAACTTGACTGTTTAACTGGTCAAACAGTCAAATTGAGTTTACAAATGGGTCAAACTAGTCAAATCATTCCATAGAGCTAACCCACTCTATTTAAAACCTCTCAAGTAGTCCTAATCAGCTCCTAAGCCTTCCCCCATTCCACATCAGCTGCCACATGGCATGGGGACCAGTCAAATTGCCAAACCAAGCTTATACAGTGGTCAAAGATGGCCAAATGACCTCTTAAACTTACTCCACTCTATTTGAAAATCCTCCAGCTATGTTAATCAATTTTTGGTACTTTCTCAAGGCTTTTATTAGCCCTTGGATGGAGATCTAATGACTCCCATTAATCCCACATGGACACAAAGGGACAAAATGACCTTTACATGTCATTTGTCCTTGTGTCCTTTGATCCATCTGCTCCCAACCACTCCCATGCCACATGGAAAACATCTGGGAGTCCAGCCAACTGATCCTAGCCACCCAATAAGCCCAGGGTCGTCTGAATAGGGCAAATGGTTCAAATGAGCCATCATTCTAACCCTAACCCTCTCTCCACTCAAGCCTTCCTAGATCAAGAACTCCTTTCATTTTGGCATTCCTGGAGTCTCTTAAGTCTTCCCGACCAAAACCCGATGATTGGAGGCTACTGGCGATGAGCTTCTGGCCAAACCAAAGCCTAACTCCGTCCAAGGCCTATACAGTTCGATCCAGAGCTTTTTAGGCCGCGAGTTCAAGAGGAAAAAGTTACGTGGATAAACAACAAGTTCAGAGATACCAAAAAAGGTTTAAATTCCCAAAAATGCTCTTAAATATCTTAATCCATGTTTAAAATATGATTTAATTTCGTTGAGTATATTAAAAGAACGAGCCAATTATTTTATTTAGGCTTCAGTTCATAACTTGCATGTGCTGCACATTTTCTGGACCGTTGATCGCACGATCAACGGTCTCGATCAAGCCTCTCCGCTGCTTCGATCAACCAGCCGTGCGATCTTGTGGTTATCTTCCCGTCCGAGGCGATCTCCGCCGTTGAATCAGAATCGCGGGGTCTCGATCCAGCCGTCTGATCTCTCTTAATCTAGATCAAATGGCGAGATTTGATCTCTACCATCGGACTGGATCAGAATGAATCCAACAGTACTGCAATGCTGCTGACAGGGTTAAGTGAGAAACTGTATGGACCCCACTCGTGCGTTAATCACCAGTTAATGATTGGCCGTTGTAATGATGCTAATCATTGGTCTCTAATGCCGCCGCTTTTTGGCTGCATGAACCAGAGCGTGCCACGTGGTAATCCCATCGCCTTTGAGTTTAAAATGATTTTAATTTTGTTATAAAATCATTTTTAATTCAAATTTATTCTAGAAATTAATTAAAATCATTTTTAAAATTAAAAAAAAATATTTTATGTAAATATTATTAGAAAATTTAAAATGCTAAATTAAAATTAATATTAAGTTAAAATACAATATATATTTTAAAATATTTCAAATTCTAATTACTTTTAATTTAATATTTGATTAAATTAATTTAAAATATTTAACAAAATTTAAAACTTTTATTTTAAATATATTATAATATTTAATATAAATATATATATATATATATATATATATATATATATATATATATATATATATATATATATATATATATATATATATATATATATATATATTCAATCTAACTTAAAATTTAATTTAATCTAATATATAATGTATATTTTAAATAGTTTTAAAATATTTAAAAATTGAAGCATTTAAATACTTTTTAATTAAAATTAAACTTAAATATTATTTTAAATTCCAGAAATGTTTAATATTTAATTTGATTTAAGTTAAGAAGTGTTTTGAATATTAATTAATTTAAATTATATATTTAACCTTAAACTTAAAAAAAAATCAAATTAAATTCAAATTAATTCATAAGAACATAAATAATACATTAAAATTAAAAATTTTAATTTAAGATTATTTTTCAAAATCTAAAATTTAACTTATTTTTATTAATTTGAATTATTATAATATCTTAATATTTAAGTTATATTTAATTAAATATTTTAAAATAACTTTGAAAATTAGAGAATCTTTCAAAGTTCTTAAAAATTTATTTCAAAAATATTTTTAATTTATTATTTTTATGCTTATATACATATATAGGTTTATATATATATATATACTATATATACATATATTTATTTTGAAATCTAGTTTGAAATTATATATATACTGTAAATCCTTAACTCTTGAGAGATTTGTTGAAATTCTAAGCATAGATCAAGTCTATTTGAATAGAATTAATGGGGATGATTAGTGAATAATCATTTCTTGATTGTTCACTAATCTTATCTTAATTACATGTCTTATGTTTACTCTTTGCATGCTTAGGAAGCACACACCACTTAGCCTAGGCTCTCCTAGTTTTAAGGACTTGATTGTGTTATTTCTTGTGTATATTTCATGCTTATCCAAGGGTTAGACAAACCTCAATTTAAACCCATCAAACTTAGTGACATCATTAAGGATAATAATTAAGGACATGTTTAGAAAACTTAGAGAAATTTTTGTAATTAGGATACACAACTTTTTGACTTGAAATTTAAACCACTTAAACTTAATGACACTCTCAGCCTTAAGAAAAAATTTCACTGATTTTAGAGATCATTAAGACCCTTAATCAGTTTTCTTAAGCTTAAACCCTTAATTAACCCTCAAAGCATCTAGAAATTCTAATAAATGAAATTTAAGTCCAAAAAATTTAAATATTACCTCAAACATACTAAAATTGAATCTTTAATCAATGAAAAATAAAATCACTTTAAGTTGGTAGCAAATCTAAACTTAATTTAATTTTAATTGAAATTCAATATTTAATTAATTTAGTTAATTAAAAATTCCAGAAAATTCTAAACACTTGATAATCTCTCCTTAGATCATTCCTGATCTTTGGAAGTGATTTTAAGAAGTTTGGGAGTCCATTTGGATTCAAATCAACAAAGCACCTTAACTAAAATTATTTAAATAATTCAAATAATTATCAAACTTTGAGAAATCATAACTAATTCTAGAAAAATAAAAATTAAACAAACTCAAAGGCAATCAACTCATAATTAAATCCAATATTTATTAAAAATATCAAACTTCTAGAAATCATTTAAATTCAAAAAAGTCAAATTTTGGTCAAACTTAAGTCAAAATCAAGTCAAATCTTCAATCCTATATAATTAAATATAGAAAAATTTAAATTCAGTAAACTTAGTGTCTAAAAACTCATCTTAAGGTATAATATTTTAATAAAAGACTAAATTTCTATAATTTAATCTTAATTTAAATATTAACTTTTGACCCCTTAATTAAATGATTAAAATAATTAAAAATTTCCTAAAACTTAAAAATCACTCTAAATCTCCAGAAAACGTTAAATCAACTTAAAAAATTAGCAATAAACCAATTTTAATTAAAATTCATTAACTTTTAAACCTTAATCAACCAAAGTCACTTAATTATACTAGGTACCACTAGGTAACCTAGGCCTACGAGGCTATTAGCTTAGCCTCAAGGAAGATGAAATAAACTTCATGGCCTCGATGAGAAATAAAGGTGGTATCCAACAAATAATTAAAATTAATCTTAAAATTATTCTCAAATCATTCAGACTTAAACTTTAACCGTTATCCCCCTTAAGCCTTTCAACCAACCAAAACTACAAATAACTTAAACTACTTTTCTTATATAGGACATATCAAAATCATACAGTCTTTTACACACACTTTAGATGGTTTGCTAGGAAAACACTCTAGTTTTAGGTTAGGCCGGTGTTTACTTTTCTTCAGTTGTGTGTCATATTTTTCGTGGTTTTTACTACATGCTGGTTGCTAGCTTAAAATTGATTAATTATTTTTTTATTTAATGCATTCTATATTGTAATTAATTGAGGATTTTAAATTTGAAATATTAACTGCTTGAGATTAATTATAATTGCTTGAGATTAATTATAACTGCTTAGGATATTAATTAACTGCTAATTATTAGGATAATCCAATAGGTTTGAGTTTAGATTTTTCAATTTTAATTAATATAAATTTGATTTGATTTGAGTTAAATGTTAAGTGATTTGAGAATGGGATTTCAAAACATATAATTTGGAACCCAAAGAGGAAGGGAGAGTCCCTCTCCATTTGAAACTCCAAATTTAGATGACTTTGAAAATATCCAAAGAGAAAAGATAACACCCCATCTAAGGGGGAGTTTCTTTTCATTTGGATATCCGGAACCGACAAATCAAAAAGTTGCAAAAGGACAAAGAAGTGGATAGCAAGAAGACCCATTCTCAAAGTCACTTGAGTCTTAGGATTAGAAATCCAGGTTGTTGTTAGTGGTGCCCGACCACTTTACTTTTCTGCAGACAATGGATGTAATATTAACTGACACTTTCCACATGGACATTCAATTTGAGCTATTAATTTGATTAATTTATTTAATTGATTGCGCAGTAGAACTACTTACTTTTTTTAGTCTTTTTACCTGTATGTCGATTTTGATTTGACCCGGAATCCGATTATAATGACTTATTAAATTTTTTCTACTTGAATCAAATTAAAAAAATTTTAAGTCAACATATAAACTCTAACATTTTAAAAAGTAAGCCCGGGACCACTGAGAGGCCGCATACATATTTGTTGCACTTCTTTTTCCTTTGTTAGGCTCCTCTCTGCCTGCGGGTTTTGGCAGACCACCTGGCCTATGAGGGTGTAGATTTGTCCAAGGGGAATCTGTGCATTCTTTTAAGATAAAATCTAATTTTTAAGCTTTTTTAAAACTTCTTCATTTCAAATTTAAGCATTTAATTGAGTCAATTAGCATGTATCACATTCGTAGGAAACTCCGGTATCCCTACGATGTAAT
Source organism: Dendrobium huoshanense (assembly GCA_016618105.1). Classification (NCBI taxonomy): domain Eukaryota; kingdom Viridiplantae; phylum Streptophyta; class Magnoliopsida; order Asparagales; family Orchidaceae; genus Dendrobium; species Dendrobium huoshanense. The sequence continues at coordinate 51,087,258 of CM028356.1, read as the reverse complement.
TAAATATGAGGGCTTGTGCTTGTAGGAGATTTAGAAACCCATATCTAAATTTTCAAAATCAAGTTTTCAAAACCTTTAATTAATTCTCTTTGGGAAATTAAATATGACGTTCATTATCATCGTATCCAAAAGATTGATAATAGGTGATATCCTCTTTCCTTGGAAAGATATACTATTATATTATCACGATTTTGATTATGAAATTAATAATCCTTAATCTACATTAGTATAGTCCAACACTTGAGTAAACTTCATTTTGATCTTTCGAGATCATATGTAGTTCATTCCTGAGTTCGACTACGATAATCAGGATAAACTTAAAGTTCTAAAATTTAAACATATTAGAGAATAATATTATTGCCTCCTAAGGTGATATATTATTCATAAAAAAGAGTTTGATTTTAAAACTACCTTTTCCCAAAGAAAATTAATATTTTTCCAAACTATATATTTTTCAATTAGGTTAGTATAAAGTTTTTGGCAATTTTGAAAGCTATTGATGGTTTTCTGGCAGTTTGTTAACCGCTGGTATAAATCACATAGGAAACAAATTACGGCGGTCAATTTTCGGTAGTTAAATTTTTCGGCGGCCAACACAGTTGATAAATTATGGCGGTCATAGCGTCGGTGACCATCAGTTAATTATCAATGGCATACTGACCATCACAAATGCTGGTTTTGCTGGCAGCCTAGCCGTTGGTTGTCCGCCGATTATCACTGATAGACCACTGGTATTTACCGATGGCTATATTAAAATTCTGGTGGTTAAAATAAGATGTCCAGTATCGATGTTTCTAATGGCCAAAACGCCGATTAGCTGTCAAAAAGTTGTAGCATTTAAAAAAAAAATTGGCATCCCCCCTATATTTATATCAATTTCCACAATACCTGCACAGAATTTAAAACATATATAATACGTAGCAACATGGCACTAAAATTAACCCACATAAATAGAGTTTAAAATCAACATAACATTCAATAGCAAAATATAATCAACAAATCATATTTGCACAATCTAAAATCCATAATAAGTAGAAACAAATGTCTAAACAAAGAGAAATGCATATGTTCTACAATAAACATAACATATGAAATCCACAAATTTAATTATAATTGATACACGAACAAATGAGAAGGAAGGGTCAGTTTGGCCAATTTTAGGTCAATTTTTAACGGTTATCCAGCAGTTTCGACCACCAGAAAAAATATACTTAACACCAGTGGCTTCGTCACCGATAAAGGCACCGTAAAAAAAAAAAAAAAAACAAATGGCCTACCCAAGGGTTATTTTACTATCGACATTTCTGACGGTTTATTAGTAAACACCACCAGGTAAACTGCTGGTTAATACCGGTGGTCAGACAGTCAGTTAAATAATTGATAATTCTGATGGTTATTTGACTGCCGAATGATCGCTGATAATCATTGATTTTCTTATAGTAGTTGCACATATGCTTTGAAAAAAAATATATCTAAATTTTTTTTATGTTCTAAATGAATGGACATTGTATTATTTTGTATATTGATGAATTTTAGTGGCCCTTTTTATAAATTAAATGATAAAAGAAATTCTCTCGTATAAATATTCAATGTAATTTATTGGTATTTGAGAACAGAAAACCCCAAATATGGGCTACAATAAACACTCCACTCAACCTAACAAGTCATATCCATCATCAAATGTAGGAAATTTTTTAATGTTAATCATAAAATCTAATTCAATTAGTAATTATGAGTATGAGAATGTTGGATGGGATATAAAGTAATGAAGGTTTGGGGTTGAAAAGGTGGAAATCTATGGTTTGGTAAATTTCCTAGCGAGCGCCATGACACCAGGGCCCCTGCTTTTCAGCTCTTAAGTTTACGAAAAAAAAAATAGGTTTTAGCATGCATCATGGCATCGAGTCTCAAGTGAGAATATTTTATGAGCACCTAAAAGTTTCTCTGATAGTGATGTAGAGCTGAAAAATTGAGCAACGCGATGCTAGGTCAAGTTAGTGGATTTAAATAATAAAAATAACTAAAGTCATTTGGCATGAACCATTCCCAGTTAATGTTGCTGGAGAAGGAAGAAGATAAGGAAGAGAAAGAAGAAAGAGAAATAAAGGTTGAGAATTTGAAGACTAAAATCATGTATTAATTCATTGGGCCAGTTCAGGATATTATAGAGCTCAAGGTTGACTCTTAAAACTCTAGCTTAGATTTTATTTCCAATAAGTCTTATATGTGTGTGTGTGTGTGTGTGTGTGTGTGTGTGTGTGTGTGTGTGTGTGTGTGTGTGTGTGTGTGTGTGTGTGTTTTCTTTAGTTTTATAAAATTTTCATCCTGTGATTATTGGCTATACGAAAATGAGTTTTTATTGGATGGTTCTTCTTTTATGAACTTTAGAGTTTCTTATGAATTCAAGGATTTTTTTTTTGAAAAATGTAGTTAAATAAAAATCTTGGAATATTCATGTGAATGTCTTTCTAAAGTTAGAAATTGAAAAATAAAATTTTAGTGAGTTTCATATTTTGTATGCAATGTGGCATTTTGCTAGTTAGTCCCACATCATATGAACATTGCATAATATGCTTAATTTTTTTTTATTATTACGTTGCAATTTTATTTTACATTACATGGCATTAAAGATTTCTTGCATTGATGTGGGGGAAAAGTGCAATGTTAGTTATGTATGGGCCCAAAAAGTGTATTTTCTTAGCGACATGTTCTTGAAGTAGATGATGGTGGGATTCTTGCCCCACTTGTTGTAAATCAAGTTTAGGAGGTTAAGTAATATTACAAGTAATCTTATGGCCCAATTCACTTTGTGCAAATGTGGGAGGGATTTTGATCCCACTTGCTAGATGCAGGTGTGAGAGGTTAATTTTGGTATAAGTGGAAGGGGTAATATAAGCAAGCAGTGGGACATGTGCTCTATAATCATTTCATTTCATGTGTTGTTTTCTAAATGGATTAAGTTTAATAAACATTATGAATAAATATTAGAAATTTTTGAATCTCTGAATGAGTACTGATGGCAAGTTAAATTGAACTTATGAGACTGAGTATTTTATACCATATATGTGAAAATTTTGTGAAGTGGTAATAAAACAACAAGTTATAACTCAACAAGTTTAGTATGCCTTAAAATCTAAGTAATTTATATTTTGTTTAGCATCCCTATATTTTCTATCTTAATTAAATGCTATTTGAATATTTGTTGCCTGTAAAGAGTAAGGGTAGGAGTCTACTGAGCTAGTTGAGTTTGCTTTGTTATTTTAATTTTTTAGGAAAAGAAAAAGGTCCTACTGAGCAGATCAATTGTAGAGCTAGAGTTTTTTATCTTGATTCCTAAGGTATGATTTTGTATTCTAATGTTAAATATTTGAGATACTATGACTTGAGTTATTGTAAGAATATTTTTTAAATGAAATGAAAGGTTATTTTCTTATTTTAATATGTTTTTTAAAATTTTAGTAGCTCTGATTGTTAGTGAACGAGTTATTTAATTATAGGTTTAAGAAAATCCAATCCTTCCCTTTGATCATAGGGCATCAAATGGTAATATTAGGCCCAGGTTTAAAAGAATTTAAGAATCATAACCAGAGTTATTAGAAATAAAATATATTGGTATAAGAGAAGAGTTTATAGTCTAGTATAGAGTGTTGTCTGTCAGTTATGTTAGATAATTGAATTATTTTATTTTATTTAAATTAAAATATTATTGCATCATGAATCCTCAAGAGAAATAGGAAGGTATTGGATAGAGTTCCAGTTAGGCTATAATAGGTCAGTGTACAAAAGGGGTGATAATATATGATTTGATGATGTAGCTTCCTGGGTTGGTGATCCAACATATTAGTGAGGCTCGTGGTAGGATGAGTGGAGTAAAGGGGAATGATATCAATAAGCATGTTTAGTTATTTTTTAGATCGAAGCCATCCCATTTTTAGGGTTTTTTGAGCCTTAGGAAACCATGGGTTGGTTGATGAAAGTAGAAAAAAATCTTTCGATAATATGTAGTTCCCAAGGGGCAAAAGAGTTTCATTGGCAGTGTTTCTGTTGGATGGAGAAGTAAAGTGCCGATGGATATACCATTAGAGAGAGAGGTTCTAGAGGATGTTAAATGTAGATATCAGTTGGGAGGAGTTTATGGAGACCTTTAGAAGTTGGTTTATGTTGTCGTTGACTAGGTACTAAATGCAAAAATCCCTTTTGAGGTTGGTACAAGGGAGAAAGTTAGTTAGGACATATGAGGTAAAGTTCACAACTCTTTTTAGGTATTCTCCCCAATTAATTAACACCCCTAAAGAAAAGTGTTTTCAATTTCTATGAGCATTAAGAGATAGTTTGAGGAATCTCCTAGTTTCATTTCATATATTTTTTTTTGAGATCGTGGAGAAGCTAGGCTAGTAGAGAACGATTTGATGTCCACCAAGAAGTAACAAGATTCCATGAAAAAGAGATTTAGAGAAGAGCCCTCTAGAATTGCATTTAGTGGGAAGCGATCCAGACTAGAGGCGGGTGATTCTAAGAAGGGAGGATTGGTAGCATACTAGAATGCTGGATTATCAGTATCTATTATTAGTGCACCTATTTATGATTTTTATAAGAAGAGGCAAACTTGTTGATGCTTTCTGTAGACTAGTTAGTCCTTCAGGTCTGCCCAGGATGTTCATAAGGTCGCATAGTATCTGTAAAGAGTACTAAAAGATAGGCTTGAAGCCCAGGGCAGTCAGAGTTTAAGGTAGAAAGTCCCTCTGAGAGGAAGGTTTAGAGGAAAACCATCAGGTGGATCAGTGGGAGGAGCTCATTAAGAGTCCATTCCAGTTGTTAGTGCGGCTCTAGTTTAGCCTAGAGTGTACAGACCGATGCAGCAAGAGACAAGGGAAGCATAAGATGCAATAACAGGTGTGCTCTATATTATTAGCAACCTTATAATATTCTTTATTATTATTTTTTTATTTTGGTAATGATCTTTCATTTATATTTGAATATCGTCTAGATGATTTGATGTAACATCTATTTAATTATGTCTTGTGTTATATGTTATGTTGTCGATGGGGGATTTGAAGTTTGTTAATAGGGTTTGTGTGTGTGAGCTTATGAATTTAGCAGGAAGTTAGCATAAGCACTAATTTTGATACCCCTAAATGAGTTTAATGTGATAATAGGTATGGAATAGTTGAGTAGTTATCAAGCTTTGATTGATTGTCAAAAGAAGCAGTAAGTTTATGTGTAGATGAGGAAGAATTTTAATTTTTGGGAACTAGATTGCTATATCATCTTTAATTTTTGTGTTATAAGTAGGTGATTCCTAGAGGAAAGGGGATTCTACATATCTAGCTTATGTTAGAGATTTGAGTAAATTACTTAAAGGCTTTGAAAATATTTCAGTAGTCAAGAAATTCTCTAATATTTTTTCTGAAGAGTTATCTAGATTACTTCTAAAGTGAGAGGTAAAACTATGTATTGATGTAGTGTCAGGCATATCTCCGATAACAAAGACTTCATATAGAATGACACCCAAGAAATTATAAGAGTTGGCAGTATAATTGTAAGAGCTGTTAGATAGAGGTTTTATCAGGCTTAGTGGATCACTATGGGGAGCTCATGCATTATTTGTGAAAAAGACATGGATCTTTGAGGAAGTGCATTGATTATCAAGAGTTGAACAAGATGATAGTGAATAATAAATACCCATTGATTAGGATAGATGACCTATTTGATCAGTTGGAAGGTGAAATAATATTCTATATGATGAATATGAGCTGAGGTTATCACCAATTAAGAGTGGACAAAAGATGTTTCGAAGATTGCTTTTAACATCAGGTATGGGAAGTATGAGTTCTTAGTAAGGCTATTTGGTGTGACTAATGCTCCATCAATATTTATGGATCTTACGCATCAAGTGTTTAGAAAATATTTGGACCAATTTATTATTATCTTTATCAATGATATTATGGTATATTTAAAATCTAAAAAGGAGCATGCAATTATACTCTAACGTAGTACAAATTATATGCAAAAATTTTGAAAAGCAAATTTTGGTTTACTTTGTAGATCTCCGGAAGGTGCAAGCTGAGGTCATCATCATGACTGAGGTTCATAGTTTTTTGGGCTTGGCAGGATATTATAGGAAGTCTATAAGATTGACTTAAAATATTGTGCCATTTGATTTGATGCTAGAGTGTGAAGAGAGTTTTCAAAAACTAAAAGAGTGTTTTTGTTAGCTCTTGTGTTGAATATTCTATCAGGATCTTAAGGGTTTCAAGTTTACAATGATGATTCTTTGAAGAGTTTGTAATATATGTTGCATTAGAATGGGAAATAATAGCGTATGAATCTACGAAGTAAAACCCACAAGAGAGGAACTACCTGACTCGGAATTTGGAGTTAGTGGTGATTGTGTTTGTATTGAAGATCTAACAACATTATTTATATGTTGTTAGGTGTGAGATTTATTCTAATCACCAGAGTCTAAGATATATTTTTACCTAGAAATAGTTGAATTTGAGTTTGAGATGGTGGTTGAAACTTATTAAATATTATGATTTGGATATTATTGATCAGTTAGGAAGAGTGAATACGGTTGATGATGTTCTGAGCAAGAATTCATTTAGAGAAGAAACCAATATGGTTTCCTTTAAATATCATTGATTAAGGAAATGAAAAATCAGTGTCACTTCCCAGATTCTATTTTGGAAAGAATAATATCATTATTTCTTTTAATAATAACAATAAGAGTTATCTAGTTTCTTTTAAAAATAATATACTAATAGAAATAAATCTATTAATCAAAATGGCAATATATATAAGAGTTCAACCCAAAAATGATATACAAAGGCTAGTATTCATACAAAAAACATCATACTATCTTCCCATTCTTGAGCTCAAAAGCATAACTGAAAGATAAAATAATGGTGAAACCTGAAGAATTTTGTATCTTATTAGCCTCACACACATGAACCTATTCCATTACCTTAAATAATTAAATCACATAATCTTAACCTTATAGAGCCCACCAGCTCACTATAATCCTACAACTAAACTCAAATCACATGAAAGAAATAATATGCATGAAATCATTCAACTCATAATAGTAGCAATCAATATAATCACAAATCTGTCCGGGTGTAGAAATAGTAAAACACATACAATAATAGTAAAGCTTATAAATTAGTACAATACATATATTAAAATGGTAAGGTTGTAAACCATTATTCTTAAACCAAACATCATAGCAATATTGTCCAAATAGTAAGAAAATCATATGAATCAATAAAGCGGAGATATCTATGAAAACTATGAGAAATCTATGACAATATAGTAATTTCAAGGGATCATATAAGTGTGTACATGATGTTTAATTGTTATGTATCGGTCTCAAATAAGTTTCTTAATAGCATTCTCAGTAACAATTAATTAGTAACAATGAATAAGTAATAATAAATCATTACAATCACATAATTAATAATAGTAAATAAGAACCAGTGAATTAGTAATATTAAATTAGTGCCATATATACATATCCAAGTAGTCATATTAAACAACTCTGGTGTTCACGGGAAGAGAGAGAAGCTCCAAGAAGTAGAGAGAGAAAGTTTTTGAATTCTGGTGTTCGCGGTTTCGGTTGCCGGTGAACTTTTCATCGGAATCATGGAGGCTGATGTTCGTCGTTCTTCGACGGATATCTGTAACATGAAGAAATCTGGTGAGACTTCTTTGGAGGAATTGGAGTTTGTGAAATCGAGTCCAGATCGACCAAGAATGGCGTTGAATGCGGAGGAAGCGCGTTTAAGAAGAGCAAAAGGTTTCTTGGTTATTGACGATGAGGTAGGCAATGTAATTCAAAAGGTTCCTATTGTGGAGGGGAAAGGTAAATCGATTGAGGCGACCGCTGAATCGAAAACTCTGAAATTTTTGAGAAAATTTGATGATCTTGAGGTAGGCATTGATCGTGGAATGTCTTCCTCAGGAATGAACATTTTTGTGCAAGGATATGATAAAATTACTGTTAACCAGCATAGTAGAGAGTTTGGTGATAATCAGCATATATCAAAAGAAAATCTGGAAAGCCAGAATTGCTGCAAGCAGAGCATACAAGCAGAAGGAATTGCGGAACATATCAATGTAAAGAATGTTAACCAGATGGATGATCTTTTGTCTAAAAAGAAATTGGAAAAGCAGATAAGTGACAATGTATGGAACAGAAAACCATACATCAAGCTAAACTTCAAAGAAGACAAAGCAATTTTTACAAAAGATGGTGAGGCGATTCAATTAATCAAGGAAGATGAAAGGACGAATGCAAACCTATTGGAGAAATCGTTGGTTTGCAAAGTTTTTGGAAAGGACATTAAGCCACAAGAAGTTTCATGGGAACTTAGAAGACAATGGGCTCGATTTGATAATTTCCATTTCACAACTCTGGGAAAAGGGTGGTTCCTGTGCTCGTTCAAAACAGTTGAATCCTTGGAAGGAGTTCTTATGGGAAGACCTTGGTTTGTGAAGGAGCATATAATTGGAATGAAGAAATGGACACCGGAGTTCTCCCAGTCATCTATGGAAGGTCTGACCTCTCCGATTTGGATGTGAATACCACAGTTACCTCTTCAATGCTGGGATGAAAAGAACATAGCAAGGATAGCAGCTGCAGTTGGGAAGCCAATGATGCTAGATGGCAATATGTTCAGTTGGGGCAGAAGGGAGTTCGCTAGAATCTGCATCCGAATCAAGCTGGATCAGAAATTACCGGCTGGAGTATGGGTTGAAAGCCTGGGAGGGAGATTTTTTTAGAAATTTGAGTATGAAAGAATCTCGAATTTCTGCTTTGATTGTGGAAAAATCGGCCATGTGAAGGAGGAATGTTTGAAGAACAATGCTGTAGAAATTTTGGCTTCTGATAAAAATATATTACAGGAATAAAAAATGAGAAAGGAAAAGGATAGTAAGGACAACTACGGCCCTTGGGTGTTGGTGAATAACAAGAGAAGAATTGTCAAAACAATGTTAAAAAAAACTGGAGATAGCGAAGTATTGGAGAAAAAGACAGCAAGGAAAGATTTGGAACATCAAAACTAAGAAGACAATTTTGGAAGAAATAAAAGAAAATATCCAGGAGGAATTGAGCATTCCAGTTAATTCTCAAGAATTACAGTGTGTTGAAGAAGGAGAAATAATTGAGGAACCAGTGGAGGTTTGTGAAGTAGATAGAGCTGATACATAAGACAAAGAAGACTTGGGTATGGAAGAAATGTCTCAAGAAATTTCAGAAGGGAAAGTTATGGAGGTGACGAAATCTAATAATCCTTTTGAAATATTGGGAAAAATTGAAGAAAAAGGAAATACCATTTTAGTTTCTGAAATGGAATCTCGTTCTTTAAACACTTCAGAAGTATTGAGAAAGAGAATTCAAGATAATCAAGGGGAATTGAATCAGATGTCCATGAAAACTTCTAGTGGTAAAACAAAATTGGCTAAGGAGATGAAAATGCTTGGTCCCATCAAAGGGAAGACTAGAATGAGAAGAGGTGAGGGAGGAGGAGTAAAGGCTGGGCCTTAAACCCAAAGTTTGTTTAATGACTTCAATGTTAGTATGGAATTGTAGGGGGGGGGGGGGGGAAAGGCGGCCTCCCACTACCTCAGAAGCATGATAAATGATAATGGTATTTTCTTCATTGGCTTACTAGACACTAAAATGGAAAATTTAAACAATTTTGATGTTAAAAAGATGGTGGGGAAAGAATGGGATTTCCACAATGTTGCTGCGGCTGGAAAATCTGGAGGGTTACCTGTTCTATGGAAGCATAGAACGACCACTTTCAAAGTTAAGGTAACTTCAAATCAATGCATTATAGGGGAATTAACTACACCTAAATGCAAAACTATGAATGTTTGTATTGTTTATGGAAATAAAAGCTTGTATGAAAGAAGAAAGCTTTGGGAAATGATTGAGAATAATATTAACTGTGAAACGCCTTGTTTAGTTGGAGGAGATTTCAATTGCCTTATCAGTAGTAATGAGAAATTGGGGGGGGGGGGGGAGTTTTGTTTTCTCCAAAGGCCCACAAGAAATGAAGGAGTTCATGATCAACAATGACTACCATGATATCGGTTTCATTGGACCCAAGTACACTTGGTGTAACAACAAAGATGGGAGTGCTAGATTATGGGAGAGATTGGATAGGATATGGCTTAATTCTAAAGCTATTATGGAATTTCCTAACGCTGTGATCAAGCATCTCCAAAGGGTATCCTCGGACCACTGTCCTGTTCTCATACAACTGGAAGAAAATACTAAGAATTTCAAAAAAGATTTCAGATTTGAAAATCTGTGGTGTTCTTATGAATCTGTAAATGGTATTATCAAAAAATCGTGGAGGAAGAAGGATTATGGTTCTGCAAATGAGGTTCTTCAAAGAAAAATTAGAAGATCAATCAAAAATCTCTTTTACTGGAGTAAGAATAAGCTAATGGAGTTAAATGACAGAAATCAATTGCTGAAAATGGAAATTTCAGTATTCCAGAACAAAGAAGCAGAGGAAGGAGGATTGAATCATGGTGATATTTTGTTACTAAGAAACATGGTTACAGAATTCAAGACCAATCTGGCGAGAATCGCAACCTGGTGGAAGCAAAGATCTAAATGTCAATGGATGGAGGAAGGCGAAAAAACACTAGCTATTATCATACGTATGCTTCAGCCAAGAAAAAAAGCAATAGGATTCTTCAAATTGTTAAAGAGGATGGATCTTTGGTATCTAATCAGGAAGATATTCATGGTATCATGGAAAGTTTTTTCAAACAGAAATGGAGAAAACGACAATGTGATCTTAATAACTGGCCGATTTTCAAAGATTATGAATGCATACAGGATAATCTGAAGAAGTTTTTAGAAGCAGAATTCACTCTGGATGAATTGAAGTCTACTCTTAATAAAATGGGAAAAAATAAATCACCAGGTGCTGATGGGGCTAATGCTTAATTTTTCAAATATTATTGGAACATTGTAGAGAAGGAAACTTGGAATGCCGTGAATTGTTTCTTCAGAACAGGAGAAATGCCGGATCAATGGAAGGAAACGGTTGTGGTGTTAATTCCGAAAATCCAAAATGCTAGAGAATGTTCTAAATACAGACCAATATGCTTGTGTCAAACAATCTACAAGATGGTTGCTGGTATGATCTTGAATAGATTTAAAAACTGCCTACCGAAGGTTATATCTGAATTCCAGGGAGCTTTTATACAGGGGAGAAGCATTTTAGATAACTACATTATTGCACAAGAGATGGTTAGCAAGATGAGATCTTCTATTGCTAAGCTAGGTTTTTTTTATTCTAAAAATCGACATGGAACAGGCATACGATTGTATGTGCTGGGAAACTCTAGAGAAGGTATTGAAATTGACGGGATTTCCAGAAAGGTTTATAATGCTCATTCTTCAATATATTTCAAACCCGAAATTCTCCATTGTTATTAATGATAAGAGAACAGAATGGATTAATGCACAGTGTGGTTTCAGACAAGGGTGTCCGTTATCACCGAGCCTTTTCATTTTATGTTCAGACCTCCTCTCTAAAGCTATTAGTGAGTACAAAGATCAATTGGGAATGACTCTGGCTCTAAATACTGAAAGAATTACACACTTAATGTATGCGGATGACGTACTGGTAACGGCTAAAGATTTAAGTAGAAATGCAAGAATATTAAAGAAAATTTTCAAAGTTTACTGCAGATGGACAGGGTAGGCGGCGAATTCACAGAAATCCATGGTGATCTTTGGTAAAATAGTGTCCAGAAACAGAAGAAGGAAAATAATAAAAATTTTGGAATTTAAGGAAGTCAAGGAGTTAAACTACCTGGGAATTAAAATGGTTCTCAGAAGACTGAAAGCTGAAGATTATAATAACAATATGGAGAAATCAATGAACAAGCTAAATTCATGGGGAGCTAGATGGCTCTCTCTAGCTAGAAGAATTCTTCTAGTTAAAACGGCTTTTTCGAGCATGATAAACTTTCAGGTGACAAATTCCCTCATTCCCAAGAGTATTTTACTTAATATTGACAAAATTTGTAGGAATTTCTTGTAGCATAAAGAAAACGGGGAGCAAGGGGTACATTATATTGCTTTGGATACTCTATGCCTTCCTACAGAATTAGGGGGATTTGGCATTCATGGAGCTGCGGTAAGTCACGGACCTTTAAAAAGTAGAATGGTTTGGATGTTCCTGCAGAATAAGGATTCTCTCCTCCACAAATTTCTTTTCAAAAAATTTGAAACAATTAGATGGGAAGATAAAGCTAAGAGAGGTGCTTCTACAACATGGAAATTAATTAAAGATGGAATTGAACATCTTAAACCTATTGTTAGATGGCAGATTAACAATGGGAAAAATATCAATATAAATTCTGATATTTGGATTATTGATAGAAGCATAAATAGATGGCCAGCACTATGTAATACGTTGGATACTAAGGATAAGAAAGTTTCTGATCTTATGAATGAAGATGGAAGCTGGAATTCAGAAATTTTATCTGAATTGTTTTCAGAAGATATGGTAAAGCTAATACAGCAAATGAAGAAGGGATCAAATAGTATGGAAGATGAAGTAAAACTTATTCATACTAATACAGGGAAAACAATTTCTGCTTTAAGCAATGAGGCCATCTGGTATCAGAAAAATTGTAAGTTTACCAAGCACATTTGGTTGAAGAAGTTGAAACTGGATCAGAGAATCTACTTATTCTGGTGGAGAACTTTAAATGAAGCCTTACCTACAATGGAGTGGCTTTGTCATAGGAAGTTATCTGATTCATTAAGGTGTCCTAGAGACTGCCAGGAGATTGAAAATGCAGAGCACGTTCTTGTCAAGTGCTTAAGGCTGAAGGCTTTACTACAGGAACTGAGGAAAAATGGATTCAATGTTCCGAAATTTCAAGACCTGGAGGAATGTAATAATACATTAGAGATGAATTCTGGAAAAGGACTGATGAAGATTTATGCAGTGGCAGTGTTCTATAACTGGAAATCCAGAAATTTGATGAAGCATGGAAAGGCAGAAATTCCTTTAGCATATGCAGTTACTGAAATCATTTCTCATTCTTCTCATATCCATTATAATCGAATTGATAAGAACTGGCACACCAACCAGCAATTGCTGTCCAAATCTTGGTGTCCCCCTCCTCACGGTTGGATTAAATTGAATGTGGATGCTACTCTTTTAGTAAATAACATGGCCGATATAGCAGGAATTCTTAGAGACTACAAAGGGAGATTACTTTAAGCTTATGGCAAAAAGCTTATACATTGGGATATTGCCCACCTAGAACTCAAAGCTATCATGTCTTTTGGAAACTACATCCAAGATTGGTTTTGTGAATACAATGGAATAATCATTGAAGGAGACAATGTAAATATAATGAAGATGATTCAGGATTCAATTAACTTGAAGACCAGCAAAGGTACAAAACCGGACCTTTCCTTCTTACAAGTTTTCAATAGAGTAATTTTCCTTTTTGCTCATAGAGAATGTAATAAATTGGCAGATTTTTGTGCCAAGCATGCTTTGTTAGGAGATTATTTTTTGGATTCTTTTATTGAATCTAATCTTCCTACAAGTTTTGTTGACTTGTTAAGGAAAGATACTTCTTTGTAAAGTTCTTGGTTTTACATTTTAATGCAATTGCATCTTTTTCAAAAAAAAAAAAAGTAGTCATATTAAACAATTAAAGAATTTTGCTTGTATGATTTTTTTTTCTAGTAAGTATTGTTAATTTAGTATTCAAGTGGCTTTAAGTAATTAGAGTCATAACTCTTACTCATCGGTATAGTAATTATCCTTATAAAACCCAATTAATAAATCAAATGCATCAGTATAATATATCAACACAAACCATATTATTTAAAGGAAAGCTCATCGGTCCACCATCTTGTACATGTATAAATCAGTCTCCAACCAAGCTTAGTACTAAACTAGCCTTTCTTTCTCTAACACACGATATATTATAAAAGTAATAACAACTAACTATTACTCATTCACATGTTCGTACTCATTCATAGTATAATTGTATTGAAATGCCAAAATCACTATTTTTCCTCAAATCACAAAATGGAATAATTAACATTTTTACAAGTGAAAATTTAAAATAATCTAGCCAAAATAACTAAAATATTAAGTACCATAATGTACCAAAAATTATACAATGGAAGTTCACAAAATCAATAGAAAATATAATTAATATTAATTTGAAAAGAAGAATAAATCCCAAATTCAAAATCCTAGAGATAAGATAGAAGTCACCTATAATGATCAAAATAATTATTGTAGTAGTTATAAAATCAATCATTGGCTAAAAGACTAAAAAATGGGTTGAGTTCGGAGAAAATTTATAATAAAATAATTTTTAGTGCCTATCATCACGGTGCTGCAACCTGAAATTTTATGCTAAATTCATAATTAATGTAGAACAAAAAGCCTCAGTGCTACTATATTGAATTTATGCACCCCAACACTGCACTCGATAGAGCCACCGTGCTTAAAATCTTAGCACCGCAGTGCCACAATTTAGAAATTTCAGACTTCTCAAATAAATCCATTTAAAAACTCTAGGTTGTTACAATCTCTCCACCTTAGAAAAATGTCATTCCCAGCATTTTCACTAAGTATCTGGAATACAAAATTGATATAAAATAATTCCATTCCAAATGTTAAAAATATAACAAAAAATCAAATTCAAATAAAAATTATACTGAAATTAAATTGAAAGAACTTTAAGTAACCAGTTGATTAAATGAATAAATCTTTATCATACAAACATGAAAATCATTCAATCACTCATCATTCACTTATGCAAAAAAATATCACTCCATTCGTAATAAATTTCTTAATAGTAGAACCTTAAGGCCTATACTTATCTTCATCTAGCTATAAGTTGTACACTCATGGCATCACTAAGGTAAGAGATTTTGATCCCAGCACAACTTACTCCCTTTGATTGCCACTAGCAACTTTGTCATTAACCAATTTTATTGATCTTTCCTTATATTCTCTTGATTCTATAGCCATCTATCCTTCAGTCTTCCTAGACTACCCTGCCCTAAAATTAAATCTACTTCCAATTCGTCTGTGTAGATAATTTATTACCCTATGTCATTATTTTCCACATCGAAAATAACATTCATGAGAAGGTAGAACTGACCTAAATGAAAGTTCGTTAGGGATGTTAGACCCTATGAACTAGCCCAAGGCTAATTAAAAAAAAAGAGATGAATTGGTATTTTAAGAAATCTTTAAACCAAAGACAACAAACCAAAATCACCAAAAAGAAATCAACGATGTGAAAATTAAATGCAGAAGTAATAAAGGAAAGAACACACCTAATTTATAGTGGTTCGGTCAAATCTTGACCTATGTCCACTCCTTGGAGGCACCTTCCAAGTATTGCACTACAAAAGTGTCTCTCCTTTAGCCCCCACAGCTAGGCAGAGAAGCCCTTACAAAATCACTTCCACCTTCCTCTGTGCGGCGGAGTCGCCGGGTTCTTTGACACCAAAGAGATCTTCTTGTTAAGTGAGTTGTTATTTGCATGTTTTACATTCTTGCAACTTGTATAGTTTTGATGATTCTAAATATTATTGTTTTAATTTTTGTTTTCTCCTAACACAGTTTGGAAGATTTGTTTTTTGCTCTTGTGTGAACTAACATTTCAGAAAAATCAAACTCTAGATTAATGTACACTTCAATTCATATTCAGCATGAGATAGTTTGTAAATTGAAGTTTGTTCTTATCTTTGTATTGAGTTTGAGAGGGAGTGATTATAATTGTGTAGATAATCACACACACACTTGGGGAACAAGAAATTTATATTGATCATACAGGACGATCAAGTCAGTTATCCCCTCGGTAGAGCAATGGATCAAACAGGAAGTGAGAAAATTTTTCTTAAGTCCTGATCATCTGGACGAAATTCCATATTCATCCCAGGATGAACTCCTCTAGATTCTCACTTTACACTATTCGTTCAGACGAAATGCATGATTCGTCTATGGATGAAATCCTCTGGATTTCCAATTTGGTATGTTCGTCTAGACGAAATGTATGATTCGTCTCTGGATGAAATCCTCTTGATTTCCAATTTGGTCTATTCGTCCAGAAGAAGTCCAAGTTCATCCCTGGACGAACTCCTCTGGACTTTGAGTTTACACTAATTGTCGAGATGAAATTCACTATTTATCTCTGGACGAAATCCTCTATCCCAAAATCATCCAGAACGAAGATACGTCGTCCTAGGATGAAGTGAATCAACACTTCAATTTTTGACATCATCCTACACTTTTTGGGAACCGACCTATGGAATAACCGTTTGTACCGGACGAACTTAGTTCATGCGGGATAATGATCGGGTACGAAGTCAATTCATATCAATATACATTGGGTTCGTTCATAAGCTTTTAAGTAAATTCATCAAGGACGATCCACGATCGTACGGGATGATCCATTATGTGTTGACTTGAATATTTGCAGTTTTTGGACGGTTTTTCTTGTCTCTTCTATATATAGTCCAATTTAGACTGCCACCAAATCTTTTTTCCCATTGATCTTCATGCCTATTGGAAGAAGAGTTAAGGAGAGACTGTGAGACAACATTCGAAAGAAGATTCTTACTACTGGAGCGAGAAGGCTTCACTTGGTGGTTAAAGGTAAGAGTTTATACATTTGATTTAGAATTACTTCACTCTTTTCTTTCTTTCTTATAGATTTTTTGTGAGAAGATCTGTCAAGGAGATCCGATTCTCTGCCGACACTTGGAGAGTGTGAACAGCCAAAGGGTTCTCAGCCCACACTAGGAGAGTGTGAAAGGATGAAGGGTTCTCTTCCCACACTAGGAGAGTGTGAAAGGATGAAGGGTTCTCTGCCCACACTAGGAGAGTGTGAAAGGAAGGACGGTTCTCTGCCAACACTAGGGATAGTATAAAAGAATGACGGTTCTCTGCCTCACTGAGTAGTGGTGGAAAGAGTTTTTGTAAAGGCTTCTCCGCCTCGCTGTGGGTGCTAAAGGAGAGTCACTAGTGGTATTAGTGCAATACTCGGAGGGTGCCTCCGGGGAGTGGATGTAGGTCTGGTTTTGACCGAACCACTATAAATTTGGTGTTCTTTATTTTTCCTATATTTTTATTTTAACATTTATAAATTGTGGATGAAAAATCTATTTTTATAAAACTCACTAAAGTTAGTTTTTATTTCCAAATTTTAAGAGGGTAATTTTTTTTTTAATTACCAATTCAGCCCCCCTCTTGGTAAGTCGTGGGACATAAGCTTAGGTTTAATAACCTAATTCTTAGTGATTGAGTTTCAACACTTCTTCTTTGGTGAACTTCCCTCAAGTTAAGCCTTATATTCGATGGTATTAAAATGCAAGCCTGCCAGAGCAACTGTGTGGAATCCCCCTCAACGCTCCCTTGAGTCCCTCCTCATAGGATCTTCTCCCTCTCAGACTTCACTCGTTCCTCACTCCCTTTCTAGCTTTCTCTTCAAGTTACCCCCAAAAGAATGAAGCTACAATGGCTGCCAAAGAAACTTACCAAGTGTCATGTCATAGCTTAAATAGAAGATCTCAAAACAAGCTCATTAATGCAAGTTGCCGACTTTATCGTCTAGGATGATATAAATATCATCATGTACGATTAGTATAATTTAAGCCCAATCAGCTAGACGATTTGAGACGATCATAAGAAATTTGTTCATATTATCCCGGACGATAATATATCGTCCTGGACGATCAGTATAAATTATGGAATATCATCCTGAACAACGCCCTGAAAAAGAGCTGTCCGATATCCAATCGTCTAGTATATCGTCCCGTATCATCCATCGCATCGTCTAGGATGATCCTGCGATCATCCAGGACTATTTGATTGAATCAATTAGACTTTAATGCTTTCCAAAGATACTAGATCAATTTAGGCATAATTGAGTTAGATCGTCCAGGATGATATGGATATCGTCCTGGCCGATTTCCTAAAATAAAGAATTCCTAAACTGATCATGGGGACTGATTCTTTCTTAATTACACCAATCGTCCTGGCCGATACAAGTATCATCCAAGCTGATCTTAAAGATGGCTGCCTTAATGAGGATGTCCTAATTAGGGTTTCTACTTTTATACCAATTGTCCAAGATGATAGGAATATCATCTCGGACGATGATACTAAAAACAATAAACTCTAGAGATCAGTCAAAAAATCTTTCAAGTTATAAATCATCAGGAGCCACACCAAATACAATAGACTTAAGAAAGGAAAATGGGTACAAATTGACTAAGACCTAGTCTACCCAATCTTGAGCTAATTCCAAATTGCAGTCTCATCGTGTGGACCTAAAATGTCAGTAGATAAGGCAGTCGTAGAGAACATATCATCAAAATCATAATAAGAGTGTTTGCTATCATAAAAAACATAAACCATGAAAACAGATCCACAACAATCTCCCCCTTTTTGTTGATGGCAAATATTGCAATTTGAATTTGCAAAGATGAAAACATTTTCTCCTAATCTCCGCTCACTAGCATAAAACTTTAAAAATAGGGGAGATAAAAAAAAAATTTGTTGTTTTTTTTTTTAATTTTTGAAAGAAAAAATACAGGAAAAAAGACAAATTCAACAGTACGTTCTCCCCCTTTGACATTATCAAAAAGAGAAGGGGCACAAACAATAAAAACAAATCGATTAAATGATAAAAAAGATCCCTAATCTAGTGAACATAACAAATATTCTTAAAATGAGAAAGTTACCTCTTGGTTTTACCTAAAAACTTAGTAGAATAGTATTGACAACGCATAGCCCAGAAAAGGTTAGAAATTCAGAATTTGATAATCCAAACTCAAGTTCTTTTAAAAGCTCAAAAACTTTTTAATTCAATATCTAAATCATGAAATAAATTAGAGAAAGAAACAATTATTTTTCAAAAATCCTTCCATAAAATATATCTAATAGAAGATTAATGCATGAATTATTAAATCAGGAATCAAGATTTTCAAACTCAAGTATCGAAAGTATCAAGGGTTTTCTTAAGCTTTAAGAAGTACAAGAATGGTAAGCATTCAATTTTGTGGGCTCATTTTATGCCTCTTGATAATTGATTAGCGCACTGCGCATCTTTTGATTTTTGATACACTTTGTGTATTCCCTTTTTTTTTCAATTTGACATCTTTACGCATCTTTTACTTTTGGCATCATTGGCCAATTTTTTTTTTTTTTGAATATGCTACCTTTCTGTAATCTTAAAAACAAAAGTAAACCCATCATATTCACAAAGTGAATTCTTGATGAAGACAATTATGTGTTAGATTCAACAACTTGCAAAAGATCCCAATGCGATAAATAAAATATAGGGAGATAAAAAATTTTAGTTTCAAAGACTAATTTAAAATATGAAAAAGATTTTAAATCAAAAAGTAGAATAACCTCTTTTAGGAAATAGAGATTGAGAGTCAAAAACATGAGTTTCCTTCCTTTGACTATTTTTAGAGAAGTCAATCACAACTTACCAAAGATTTCAAGAAAAAATAGGAAGTAGATTTTTCATTTTTAGAAAAGTGAATGTGTGTGTTGATTAGAGAAAAACTTTCACGAAACAAGTAAAAAAAATAAAAGAATAAACAAAGAAAAACATAAAATAAAATCGAAACAAAACAAACAAAATAAGAGAAAATAACTAAAAACAAAACACAACACAAACACACAAACAAGGATTTTAACCATTATCTTTCTCTTGGTCCGATGCTTCATAAACCAGGTCTATCTAGGAGAGTTTTGCTTTTCATTATTTCTCTATTTTAAAATTTGCTTCACATTACCCTTTTCTTTCGTAGGAAGAATTCATAAATTAGGGCACTAATTTTTTATATGTCCAGGCTTCCTACATCAAACGAAAATAACATCAGAAGAAATATTAACATCCTTACCATTTTTACGTGTATTCCTCTTTTGTTGATCCTTATTCTTTGGTGAGCTTTTTGATTTGCTTGACAAGTCATTGCATTCGTTACCAACTAAGCTATCTTTTTTTGTATCTTCAGCTTTTAAAACAATCATTTCACCTGCATCCATAAATCTTTGACCCAAACTTTGCTCGTAGGCATTGAGTGAGCCAATCAAATTATGAATAGAATATTTATTCGAATCTCTTGATTCACAAATAGCAACTACTATAGCATCAAACTTATCCAGTAGACAACGAAGAAATTTGTTAACTTTTTCAAAATTTGAAAATTATTTTCCTAAAGCATGCAATGATATCACAATTTGAATAAACCTAGTATAAATGTCTAAGATCGTCTCATAAGATTTCATGAAAAATAGTTCATAATCATGCATTAACATATTCAACTTAGATTGCTTGATTTCACTAGTGCCTTCGTATATGGTGTGTAGTTTATCCCAAATTTCCTTACCAGTAGTGCACGTGGATACTAACACAAAGTCTTTAGAATTTAAAGCAAAGAAAAAGAAATTTAATGATTTTTCATTCAATTGAGCATTGATTTGTTCTTCCATATTCCATTGATTAAAAGGAATATCAATTTTAATTCCATTTATAACACGTGATGGTAATGATAACCAGTTAAAATCATATGCCACATGCGAAAATCAATTGATTGCAAAAAATAGACATGCAAATTTTCTAAAAATCAAATGTTATATTTTCAAATAAAGGTGGTCTGATGATTGAATAACCTTCCGCGATATTATGATTTGAAAAATTAGACATGGATACTGCTCTGATACCACTTGAAAGCTCATTAGGGATTTTAGGCCCTATAAACTAGCCCAAGGCTAATTAAAATAAAGAGGTGAATTGGTATTTTAAGAAATCTTTAAACCAAAGACAACAAACCAAAATCACCATAAAGAAATCAACGATGCGAAAATTAAATACGGAAGTAATAAAGGAAAGAACACACTATATTTATAGTGGTTTAGTCAAACCTTGACCTACGTCCACTCCTTGGAGGCACCCTCTAAGTATTGCACTACAAAAGTTTCTCTCCTTTAGCCCCCATAGCTTGGCGGAGAAGCCCTTACAAAATCACTTCCACCTTCCCTGGTGCGGCGGAGTCGCCGGGTCCTTTGACACCAAAGAGATCTTCTTCTTTGGTGAACTTCCCTCAAGATAACCCTTGAATCCGACGATATTAAGATGCAAGCCTGCCGAAGCAACCATGTGGAATCCCCCTCCACACTCCCTTGAGTCCCCCTCACAGGGTCTTCTCCCTCTAAGACTTCACCCGTTCCTCACTCCCTTTTTAGCTCTCTCTTCAAGTTCCCCCCAAAAGAATGAAGCTATAATGGCTGCCAAAGGCACTTACCAAGTGTCATGACATAGCTTAAATAGAAGATCTCAAAAAGAGCTCATTAATACAAGTTGCCGACTTTATCGTCTAAGATGATATAAATATTGTCCTGTACGATTAGTACAATTTAAGCCTAATTAACCAGAATGATTTGATACGATCATATGAAATTTGTTCATATTATCCCGGATGATATTATATCGTCTGGACGATCAGTATAAATCATGGAATACCATCCCGAACATCGCCTTGAAAAAGAGCTGTCTGATATCCAATCGTCCAGCATATCATCCTGTATCGTTTAGCGCATCATCTAGGATGATCCTACTATCATTTAGGATCATTTAATCAAATCAATCAGCCTTTAATGCTTTTCAAAGATACCAGATCAATTTAGGCATAATTGAGTTTGATCGTCCAGGATGATATGGATATCATCCTGGTCGATTTCCTAAAATAAAGAATTCCTAAACTGATCATAATGGCTGATTCTTTCTGAATTGCACCAATTGTCCTGGCCGATACAAGTATCATCCAGGCCGATCTTAATGATGACTGCCTTAATGAGGATGACCTAATTAGGGTTTCTACTTTTGAACCGATCATCCAGGACGATAGGAATATCATCCCACACAATGTTACCAAAAATAGTAAAGTCTAGGGAATAGTCAGAGAATCTTCCAAGTTACAAATCATCAGGAGCCACACCAGATATGATAGACTCAAGATAGGAAAAAGGGTACAAACTGACTCAGACTTAGTCTACCCAATCTTAAGCTAGTTCCAAATTGCAGTCTGATCGAGTGAACCTGAAATGTTAGTAGATAAGGCAGTCGTAGAGAACATATCATCAAATTCATAATAAGAGTGTTTGTAATAAGACTGTTTGCTATCATAAAAAACATAAACCATGAAAATAGATCCACAACACTAAATGTCTCCTTTCAAATTTTATACAATCATTGAAGTTATATATAGGTGATATTGATCCTCTCCTTGAATCATCATATTTGCTTCTCTTATCAATAACACATTCCCTATACTACTTGATTCATCTCAAGTCCTCTTCTTGCTCACATCATACATGGGTGCATTCACTACCAAACCAATCTCTATTAGTCTAGCCCTTTCTACCAACTCAAAAAACTTTTGAATCACTAGAGGTAATAATGGATGTCTTAATTTCTAATTCAATCATTGTAAAAATCTATAACATTTTTCTTTAATAATGAGGATAAAAAAAGGAGCATACCTAGCCAATGCAATAAAGTTGGCTTCATATTGCATCACTATCTTACTACCCTGTTCTCGTCTTATAAAGGTTTCCTATGTCTGTCATCGAGTTAAGGGAGGTACAAACAACATTCTACACATAATAGAAAATTCTTCCCAAGCAATTTCTGCAATAGCTTTCTCCTGAAATTTCTCTCATTGTTGTCCTACCCGCCATCGCTTTGCTTTACTTCAAATAGAATGACAGCTAATGGTATCATCTGATTCTCTGGGCACTGCATATTATTAAAGATCTTATATATTCTAAATAGCTAATCTTCTATAATCTGCGGTTCTACAGGTTTGTTAAATAGTGGAGTTTCAATTTATGAAATATTTTTAAATGCCCATCTCCATCTTCTTCCTTGCTTCCAATTATCTTACTCTATATATCTCCCATTAATTTTTTATAATACTATATAGCTATATAACACTATTTAATGATATTATTGTTGTGGAACTGCACTATATTATATTTAAGTATATTTTAATCTGGTAGATTCATCTTAGCTATTCACTTGTATAATTCTATTTGAACAATTCACACAGGTAATCAATTATGTATATAAAATAATGGATTTTAATCCATCAAATATTACCTAACTCACCATTGAATCCTATGGCACAAGTTATAGTTCAATTCTTTCAGTAATAATATTTGATACCAGATTTTTCATGCCCTAGAATCTAATTTGAAAAAAAAAATTGTATCTTTTATCTTCTAATAAGTATAACCAATGCTATATAATTTTTTTCAACAATAAAATACCATTAGAAAAAAAACTATTGGTCAAAATATCAATCTCTATCAGATTTTAATACCCAAAAATTAAATACACTAGCTATTTGCCAAATAAAACCCAATATACTGTTTGCCCACTCTTGAGCTCAAAAGAATAACTACAAGATAAAATGATAGTGAATTGTAAAGAATCTTATATCTAATCATCCTCACACTCTTAAAAAACTTTCTACACTTATTGAGCTTATAAAGTTCAGCAGGTCACTAGAATCCTACAACTGAACTTAAAACATAAAAAAACATTTAGTTCATAATTGTATTAATCAATATAATCGTGAATATGTTTTGGAGCAAAAATAGTAAAACACATGCAATAATAGTTAAGCTTGTAAAATAATATAGTATGTATATCAAAATGGTAAGTTTGTAAACCATCATTCTTAAACCAAATAACATAGAAGTATTATCCAAATAGTGAGAAAATCATATGAATCACAAAAGTGGGAATATCAATAAAAACTATAAAAAATTCATGATAACAAAGTACCATTAAGGTATCATATAGGAGTGCACATGATGCTTCATTATTGTGTAATAGTTTCAAATAAGTATCTTAATCACTTGCTCAATAATAAAGAATCAATGTCGTCACGTGCTCAATAATAGTAAATCAGTAATAATGAATCAATAATAAAAAATCAATGTCTTATGTACATGTCCAAACAGTCATTAAAAAATTAAAATTTTTTGGCTTGCATGATATTTTTTCAGTATGTATTCTTAATTAAGTATTTAGGTGGCTTTTAGTAATAAGAGTCATCAATCTTTCCCCTCAACATAGAAATTATCCTTATTACTCTCAATTAATAAGTCACATGAATAAGTAGAAGATATCACCACAAATCATGATGTTTAAAGGAAAGCATGTCAACCCATCATCCTGTACAAGTATAAATTAGTCTCCAACCAACCTCAATAATAAACTAGCCTTTCTTATTCTTACACACATAATATTATAAAAGTAAAAATGACTAGCTATTACTTATTCACATGCTTTACAGTTTCATAGTATAATGATATCAAAATGCCAAAATTATTATTTTTTCTCAAAACATATAAAATGCAATAATTAATATTTGAATTGACGAAAATATAAAATCATCCTATTAAAATGACCAAGATATTATGTACTATAATATACAAAAAATTATGCCACAAAATTTCACTAGATCAGGAAAAAATATATTAAATATCAATTTGAATAGAAGAATAAATCCCAAAATTAAAATTATTAAAAATGAAGATATGATATAAGTTACCTTTAATGATCAGAAGAATTTTTAGAAGTGGTGAAATAAATCGATGGACGAAAGCCTACTTTTCTATTTCCTCTCTCCCCTTCCATCTTTCCTCTCTCCCCTTCCCTTCTCCCCCTTCTTCTTTTCCTTTCTTGGCAAGACATATAAGAGAAGGAGAAATGGGTTGAGTGAGGAGAAAATATATATAAAAAATATTTTTCAATGTTTGGTGCCATGATGCTCTAACCTGGTATCAAAGAATCACATGCTCATTCCATAGTTACTATAAAATAGAGAGCACCAGTTCAACATATTAAAATTTGGCACCTAATGTTGTACCCCCTAGTGCCATAGTGCTCAAAATCCTAGTGTAATTGCACTATAGTTCAAAAATTTTAGACCATTTAAATAAATTCATTTAAGAACTCTAGATTTTTATAGGATGGAGATAAAAGTTCTATGTTCATATGATGTGCCCATTGGAATTATTTCTCAAAAGATTGTTTAGCTTTCATTGCAGGATAGAATTAAAGAATCTGAAAAGGTTAATGAAAAATATATTAAGTTTATATATCAAATTCAATATATAAAGATATGAGGAGAGATATTCTATGTAAAGCCCATTATTTCAGGTATATTGTTCCTTCAAGTGTTAGTAAAATGTATCATGATCTGACGTTTATGTTTTGGTGGCCTAGAGTGAAGTGGGATGTAAAGGAGTTTGTGGCTAATTGTGTAAATTATAAAGATTGAGCACCTAAGGCCAAGTCGATTATTGCAGTTGTTGATTATTCCAAAATGAAAATAGGAGTAGATCACTATAAATTTTGCTATGGGTTTTTCTAGGTCTAGGCAAGACCATAATGCAATATGGGAGGTTGTGGATAAACTAATGAAGTTTACTCAAATTTTATTAATGAGGTGGGCTAATTCTCTTGATAAACTTGCTCAGCTATATATGAAAGAGATTATGAGATTGTACGAGATTCCTAAAGTAACTATTTGTAATGATGGTGGAAGACCCTCCTTTCAGCTATGGAAAGCTATTCAGGAGGGTCTAGGATGAAGTTAAATTTTTGTATAACTTTTCACCCCTTGACAGATGGACAATATGAAAGGGTTATCAAATTCTGGTAGATATGTTGAGATTCTTTGTTCTAGATTTTTAGGGAATATGTGAGGACCCTATACCTCTGATTGAGTTTACTTATAATAATAGTTTCTAGATAAGTAATTATATGGCTCCTTATGAAGCCCTGTATGAAAGTAGGAGTAGGGCACCATTATCTTAGGCTTAAGTAGGGAAAGAAGACTAATCTATTCTAAAATGGTGGAAAATATTATAGATATATTAATATTAATAAAAAAAGGCTAGAAACAACTCAAGATAGATAAAATATTTTGATATGAAGCCTAAATCTATAGAATTTTAAGTGGGTAACTTTATGTATCTGAAAGTCAGCCTGATAAAGGCTGTGAGTAAGTTTGGAACTGATAGCAAACCGTAGGTATATTAGGTTATTTGAGGTGATTGAGAGGATTGATAAATCTTCTTATAGATTATTTCTTCCAGACCATATGTTAGAAATTCATAATTTAGTTCATGTGTCTGCATTGAGAAAATTTGTGTCCAACGTAGATTAGAGAGTCCTAGAAGGTGAAGTAGAGGTGTAAACCAATTTAACTTATCGAGAAGAACATGAGTGTATTTCGGCCTTAGATGTTAAATAGTTTAATTAGTGGATATTGATTATGTAATTTTAGTGGAAGTAGAGACCAGAAAGAGAAGCAACTGGAAAAAAGCAGTTGAGATGACGTAGTTATTTCCAGACTTATTCTGACTGTATTATAGATTTGAAATTTTGAGGATGACGTTTTTTCAAGGAGAGGTGAATGTAATATCCATCATAAAATCTTGGTATTTTTGTACTACTATTTATCAATTCTAAGTAAGTTTGTAATTAAGAATTTTAGAATGCTGAATGGGGAAGAGAGTAACTGAGGTTTGGCATTGAAAAGCTAGAAATCTAAGGTTTGGATAAATGCTTTATGAGTGTCACAATGTAGGGGTTGGAAGCACCCAACTTTGAGCTCTCAGGTTTTGGATAGAAATAGGTTTGAGTATGTGTTGCAACAGTAGGAAAGCACCTTCATGGCATTGAGTCTCAGGTGAGCATATTTTGTGAGCATCTAAATGATTCCTTGGCGGCACTGTGGTGTTAGGAAAGTGAGCACCATGATGCTAGGTAAAGTTAGTGAATTTTAAAGAATAAAAATAACTAAAACCAATTTGCATGAACCATTCCAATCCAACCTTATTGGAGAAGGAAAAAGATAGAGAGGGAGAGAATTTAAAGATTTGTCCATTTGGCTAGTTTAGGATATTGTAGAGCTCGAGGTAGACTCCTAAACCCCTATTTTGATTTCAATTCCAACAATTCTATTAAAAGTTATGAATAAAAATGTATTTTCTCATATTTTATTGTGTACTCACCTTGTGATCTTTGGTATATCATTATATTATTTATTAATTTTGATGTATAATTAAATTTTCCCTTTTTTTTAAATTAAAGTGTTATTGCATTTTGAACCCTTAAAAGCAAGAGGCATTTTTTTTTGAAAGAGCAATTAATGCATTAAAAGCAAAGGAAGAAAAAAGAAAAGACTACAGGGTCGATTCCTCCTTAAATAACATTACAAATGAAGGATGAATCTTATTCAAGCAAAGTTCTTTCCAAATAAAATTGTTAGTCGATGCATACTTAGCACACCAATCGGCCAACCTGTTTCTACTCCTATCAACATAAGAGAAAATAAAAAAATTAAATTCTGAAAAGAAAGAAAAATCTTCATCATCCTTAAATCCATTAATCCTTGCCTTTTGAAGTCTTCTAATAACATTTGCATTATCCCCTTCAATGATAGTTCCTTTTTATTTGAACATCCAATCTTTAATGATTTCTTTCAAAGACTTGATTGCTAGAAGCTCCAAATGGAATACATCCCAATGAATGTATTTTTTTATCCAAATGCCAATAAGAATCTCCCCTTGCTATCATGTATGACACCTCCAATACCAACTTTATAGGATTTATCAAGAGAAGCATCTACATTGATTTTAAACCATTCGGGTGGAGGGGGATGCCAAGTTTTGGACAGCCTAGGAGGCTGGTTAACATCCCATTGATCCGAATTGGTATTAACAATCAATTTAGATATAGAAAAATAACAAACTGCATTAGCAGCCACCGAGATAGCTCCTTCAACCACTTTGTCATGTGTAAATTTGTTTCTAGCTTTCCAAAAAAAATAGGACATTGAAGAACAAATTGAGAATCATACCATTATTAGCTATTGTATGGTCCATCCAACTACAACAATCCTATAGGTTATCAAAGAAAGGAATCTCAAAGCCCCATTTGTTTATTTGAGTGAACGCCTCCTTAATCTTGGAGCATTTGCAAATAATATGTTCCATATCTTCAATGTCGTCCATGCACCTTGGACATTCATTTCCTTGCAATCTTCTACGAACTAGATAATGGTAAGTTGGTATAGCTTCCTTGAATAGTCTCCAGCAAAAGCTTTCCACCCTTAGGCTAAGATTAGCTTTCTTTATCCATTTTGAGTATTTACACTCTGGCAGGTTTTGAAATCTGGAATAAGCAATCATACCAGAAATTGATCTCCCCAATCCCTTGTGGATCAACTCTTGTATATCCTCCCTTTGTTAACTCCTTATATTTGTTTGTAAAATGAGTTCCACCATTTCACTACCAAATACTTTCCTCAATTCAGCCACATTCCATTCATTATATTCAATGAACCTCTC
Source organism: Dendrobium huoshanense (assembly GCA_016618105.1). Lineage (NCBI taxonomy): Eukaryota > Viridiplantae > Streptophyta > Magnoliopsida > Asparagales > Orchidaceae > Dendrobium > Dendrobium huoshanense. Next base: position 51,058,777 of record CM028356.1, on the reverse strand, counting down.
CAGCAAAACTGGTTCTTCTCCTTGAGGAACAACAAAAGAAGGCAATTCATTTAAGGTCCTATCAAGCAGCCACTTGTCTTCAAATACTTTAATAGATGACCCATTTCCCACACTCCATTTCAAGAATGGTTGAAGAGCTTTACCTCCATCAGTTATGATTTTCCAAGAGGAAGAAACATTCCTCTTCAAATTGTCATCAACAATCTTGGAACCGTATTTTGTAGCCAATAATTTGAATAAATAAGAATTTTTATTCAAAAATCTCCATGTAAGTCTTGCTCTCAGTTCAGCCACTTTGGAGGTAGGTGAGCACAATCCCCTTCCTCCTTTATTTACCGGTTTGCAAAGATCCTCCCATTTAACATAATGAATGGAAATTTCACCATTGGGCTTATTCCAAATAAAACATCTACAAATTTTGTTAATTTCTTCAAGAATACTAATAGGGACCAAGGAATGAGTACTATAGAAAGTAGGGATAGAACCAACTTCACTAGAGCTAGCTTCCCCAAGTGTTGATTTTCTTTAATGATTTCTCAATGATGAATTGATAGTCATTAGCCTTTAATCTTCTTAGTGTCATTTTGATCCCAAGGTACATAATTTATTTTACTTCCTTAATTCCCAAAGTTCTTGTAATAGCCTTTCTTCTCCTTCTATCAACCAACTTCCCAAATAAAATTCCAGATTTCCCCATATTAATACATTATCCAGTCCAGTTGCTAAAATTGGAAAGGATCCCTTTCACCTCCAAATCCACCTTCTTACTTGCTTCCGAATATAACAAAACATCATCTGCGTATAGAAAGTGTGAAATCCGAGGTCCATAAGTAGAGATGCTAACTCCAATAGAAATCAAAGCATGTGCATTTGAAAGAAGCAGGGAGCACAAAATAAAAGAAAAGGGGACAATGGGCAGCCTTGCCGGAAACCTCTCATGGCTGAAATCCATTTCGATTGGCTCCCATTAATTATAATAGAAAACCTTGGCATTAACACACATTCTAAAATTAATTTGGAGAACAACGGAGGGAATTCAAAGTATTTCAAGACTCATTCAAGAGTATCCGAACTCATTGAGTCATAAGCTTGTTCCATATCAATCTTGTAAGCTACTAACCCTTTAGTAGAATTGGAAAACCTGAATTTGTGAAACACCTCTTGAGCTATCAAAACATGATCTGAAATATATCTCCCTTGGATGAATGCTGCTTACTCCTCTAAAATGACTTTGGTAATAATCAAAATGAGCCTAATAAGAATAACTTTAGCTGCCACTTTGTAGACAGAGTTACAAAGGCTAATTGGCCTAAAGTTTGAAGGACTCAAAAGATTTGAAACCTTTGGAATTAAAGCTATCAAAGTATCTTTCCAAGACTTATCCATTTATCCATATTGAAGAAAATAAGTGATAGCATTAAAAAAAATCATATTTAATAATATCCCAATAAGATCTCAAAAAAGAATATGTGATTCCATCACAACCTGGAGCAATGTTGGTGCCCAAATCTTTTATAACAAGCTCTACCTCTTCCACCGAGAATTATCTCGCCAGCCAAGTTCTGTCTCAATAATTCAATGTAAAATTCGGTTTAGGCCAACCCTCCAGCGAGCTCTCCCTGTACCTCCACTTTTGTTTGAAGAACCTGATAAGAATTTCCTCAATTTGATTTTGTTCTTCCAGAACATTTCCATCCTCATCTTTGATCTTCACAATGTTGTTCAACCTTCTTTTTGCACTAGCATAGGAATGGAAAAACTTAGAATTGCAATCTCCATCAGTCATTCATTTGACTTTAGCTCTTTGTTTCCACCGAGTATTCAATCTAGGCAATGTAGAATTCAGCTCCAACACTTTGGCTTTTAATTTCTACCAATCTTCAATAGACACTTGACCCATTTTAGCTTCTAGATTTTGAAGTTCCAGTATATCCTCCATCAATTTATCTTTAGTTAAATTCAGGTTCACCTTCTTAGCCTTACTCCAAAAGAATAAAGATCATAGAGATCTTCTAAATTTTGAGTTTAAAATATGTGTAAGACTTCGCTGATAGTTAATGGCCCAAGCCTTCTTGACCACCTTAAGTGTAGCTGAATAAGAAATCCATACATCCTCAAACTTAATAGATTTAACGGATGGAAGTTTCAAATTGAGGATAATTGGGCAATGATCGGAAGCTACTCTAGCTAAGTGCTTAATAATCAATTGAGAAGATAAATTTAATGCATATAAGTTAAGGAAACACCTATCAAGCATTTCCAATATCTGAGCTCCTCCAATTTTGTTGTTACACCAGGTGAACCGGGGACCAATGAAGCTTAACTCATGGTAATCATTGTTAGAGAAGAAAGACTTCATTTCTTTAGAACCTTGAGTATATTGAAACCTTTTGCCCCCTTTTTTGTCTTCTCTTGAAGTGAGACAGTTCAAGTCTCCAGCAACCACCATAGGAAATCCAATGGAAGAATGGATTTCTAGCTTCTCCCATAGTTCCCTCCTTTTACAGCATTCTTTATTTACATAAACAGCAGCCAACCTCCATTTGCTATTATTATTAATCAAAAGGTCTCCAATAATGCATTGATTAGAAGAATCTACTATAGTAAAATCAGCTACCTTTTGCTTCCATTTCCATTCTCCAGCTCCTCAAATTTGAACTGATAGGACCCAAGTCCTTCAATTGCTTAGATTTTTTCTTCTTCACTATATTAACTTTATCTTCACTACAATGTACCAAAGGAGTTATGATACTACTGGATCCGGTAACTTTCTTGTCTGGAGGTCCTTCCATGACTTGATCTTCAACAGAGAATTCTGGAACTATTTCCCCCTCTTCCACTTGGCTGCATAATAAACTGAATCTGTTACTGCTGGATTGTTTTAGATTCCTCACACCACCTGGAATAATAATTCTAGATTCAAAATCATGCTTTGATTGATCTTCAAATATTACTTCTTGCTCAGTGACTTCAACTACAGGATCTTCAGCAACAACTTGAACAGTTCCCATATTCTTCTTATATGCATTCCCAGAAATCCTTGTAGCCTCATTTTTCTTCCACAAATTTTTATTAACATTCTGCTGAGGAAGGTTGATTTTGATTTTGATAATTGAATTTCTTCCGGCCTCTATTTACAATCAGCCATGGCCCATAACCAGATTCTTTTACAGAATTTTCTGCATTACCAATTTAAGAGATAGAAACGTTTCCTGATTTGAATTTATCTTCTACACCTTCTTTGCAACCTTCAATATTGTGGCCAATTAGATCACACTTGAAATAGAAATTTGGAACTCGTTCATACTCAATTCTTTGGTAGAATCTCTCAGCTTTTCCTTCAACCTAAACACCAAGAGGAAGCTTGCTATCCAGCTCGATCCGGACACATACTCTTCCGAATTCTCTCCTTCCCAATTGGAACATGTTTCTATCAATCAAGTATGGTTTTCCAACCATTGATGCAATCCTACAAAGATTGATTTTATCCCAACATTGAAGAGGAAGATTTGGCAATCTAATCCAAATCAGAGCCGTCAAGCCTTTAAGAGAATTTGTAGAAAAATTTTGGGACCATTTATCCATACCAATAATTTTCCCGTTGACAAACCATGGACCATTTGTCATCACAGCTTCCATGTGCTTTGGTTCATAAAAAGAACATAGCACCCATCCCAAGCCTAGCATAGTTAAATGAATTTTTCCAAACTGCATCCACTGTCTCCTGAGCTCAGAGCTAATAATTCTTAATGGAGGATCCCCTCCAAATACCTTGATGATGATTGAGTTACAGAGCTTGTCTGCATTTTCTTTTTCATTTTGCTCGTGTAATTTCACAGTCACACCGTCCTCAGCAATGAAATTGCTCAGCTGTAGTTCTGATACTTTGATATTTTCCTTTTTCCTCCACGTATTATTTATTTCTCCTTCATAATCTCCATTTAGTCTTGGAACAGCATCTCCACAGCCTCCTTTATCAGCTGATTCTACCTCACTAACTTTTAATAAATCAGAGAATAAAATTTTCTCTGGTTCACAATTCATCTGCTGTACAACTGAGATCTTCTTTTCTTCCAGTTTTTCCTTGTTTGTAGAACTTGGACTTCCCGACCAGTTATGAACTAGCATCTTTATCTCCTTGCCATTTGTAATTCCATTGGAAGATGGGCTATCAATCATAATCGATTTGGAAGAAGGTTATGCATCTGGACCTTCATAAGGTATCAATGCTACCCTGTCTTTAAGAAATTTTTTAACATTTTCTTCAATAACTATACTTTTTCCATTCCCGATTACCTCTGATTCTCTCCTTGCTACTAAACCTCCTTGTTTGATAATAATTCCTTTGTTTCTTTTGGATTTGTTGATCAGACCAAATTCAATTTTGTCATCACTGGACGCCGGAGGGGAGAGCATTGTACGGGATGAACCATTCAAGACCTTCAGAACTGAACGACGATCTTCCAGAGTTTCGCAGGCAGGAAGATGCCGGCAAATGTCCACCGCCATCAATCTCTGCAACTCCCGCGAAGAGAAAATTTGAAATCCCGTGAATAATTCAAACTGTTTCCTCAGAGTTTCTCTCACTAGTTTCTCTCACTGCTCATGTAGTGAGGGGGAGGTTAGGAGAACATCTAATTCGATGATGTAGTTTATTAGGTTGGTGGCCAAGTTATTGACGAGTGAGGCTTAGTGAAGAATGACTATAATAAAGAAAGATGAGATTGATAAGGAAATGTAATTATTTAATAGATTGAAGCACCCCATTTTAAAGTTACTACTAAGCCTCAAGTAGTTAAGAACTGGTTGGTAAGAGTAAAGAAATACTTTGATAGTATGCCATGCCCAAAGGGAAAAAGAGTTCCTTTTGGTAGTATTTATATTGGATGGAGAAGTAGAGTGCTAGTGTATAGGCCAGCCAAGAGAGGTTAAATATCGGAGGAGTTTACCAAGACATTTAAGAGCTAGTTTTTGTCACTAACTTCCATGCAGTAGGTGCAAGAGTCATTTTTTTGGTTGGTATAAGGGAGCAAGTCAATTATGCAATATGAGACAGAGTTCACAGTTCTTGCTAGTGATGCTCCCCAATTAGTTAGCACCCCTAAAGATAAGTGCTATCAATTTGTGCAAGGATTGAGAACTAATTTTAGGCACCCCCTAGTTCCATTTCATACCAAGGATTTTTATGAGCTCGTAAAGAGAGCTAGGTTGGTTGATATTGATCTGATGTTCACCCAATTGTGATGTGATGCTAGTCAAAAAAGGATTGGAGAAGAGCCCACTAGAAGTATATTTAGTTGGAATAGATCACAGAGGTTGGTAATTCTAACAGGGGAGGATTGATATCATCTAGAAGTGTTAAAGGATCAATATATGTTAGCAGCGCACCTATTTATGATTTTAATAGGAGGATGAATATATAAAAATGATTTTTATATACAGGTTAGTGCCTTAGGTGTGGCACAGTGGATCATAAGTTAGCGCAGTGTTCTCAATGAGAGATAGAAGGCAGGCCTAAAGCTAGGGGTAGTTAGAGTCAGAGGCAGTTATCCCCTTCTAGAGCTATCTCTAAGGCCTCTTTGACCCATAGTGGAGGAAGATTTGGAGGGAGACAATCTAGTGAATTAGTGGGAGGAGATCAATGGGAATTTATCTTAGTTATTAGTGTGGCTCAGGTTCATCATGTTGTTTTTAATTTGGCATAATAAAAGGTAAAGGAAACACCAAATATAGTGATGGGTATTTTATATATTTCTAAGTAACCTTATAGTTTTTTTATTTTTTTAGTGCTATTCATTATTTTATATCCGAGGGTCTTTTGGATGATTTTAGTTTTGTATCTATTTTGTTATGTCTAACATTATCTATTATATTATTGGCATGGGATTTAATGTTTGTTAAAAGGATCTGTGTGTGAGCGCTTGATATTTTTGATAGGTATTTAGCATCAGCATTGATTTTGTTTCCCCCTAAAAAAGTTTGAAGTGATAGAAGGTATGGATTAATTGAGTAGGTATCAAGCCTAGATTAATTGTTCAAAGAAGCAGGTAAGTTTATGTGAAGATGAGGAATAAATTTATTTTTTAGGTTCTAAGTGTGTTATATAATTATTAATTTTTATTTAATAAGTAGATAAAGCTTGGAGGAAAGGGTATTATGTATTTCTAGCCTATGCGAAAGAATTAAATAAATCATTTAAAGGCTTAGAAGATGTTGTAGTAGTAAAGGAATTCTCTATTATTTTTCCTAAAGAGTTATATGGATTGCCTCCAAAATGAGAGGTAGAATTATATATTTTTGTGGTACCGAGTATAACTCCAAAAGTGAAGACTCCGTGTAGAATGACACCTAATGAATTATAGAAGTTAAGAGTACAATTGCAGGAGCTGTTGAAAGAAGGGTTTTTTATAAGACCTTTTTTTATTTTATTTCTAAAAGCTGTTTTAGCCAATCCTCTTAGCAAAGCATGCAGTGGTTTGATGAGATTCTTCGATTGAGAGAGAGTAGAGGGATCTGTTAGTGGAGCATGAGTTGAAAGTTAGTGTTATTATAATATTAGATTTCCTAAAGCATTAAAGCTACATACGTTCCATTCATTTATTTCCCTCACATCCACGACATTCTCTGGTATACAAAGCAGGCTGCAAGTTATAGGGAAAGGGAAGGGAGTGTTGGATGTGATGTTGTAGGCTGGTAGCTGTTGGCTTTTAGTTATGTTGAATTTAGAAAATAGTGTAAAGGAAAAATAGGTCAGGGGCTGCTGTAATTTGATGTTAGAATAAAATAATTTGTTGTTGGGCTGTTGTAGTTATGGAAAGTAGCTAATGTGTATTGTTTTCCTTCATTCCTCTCACCCATAAGTCTTTCTATTCATTGGAAATAGGTGAAGGAAACATGTGGAGGGCTTGAAAGTTGCTACAATTGATTTTAGAAATCAGGTAATGAAAATAGGGAGAAGGTTTAAGATTTATAAAATTCTTTAAGGCTGAAATTGTATACAGAAATTTGATTTGTAAATCTGTTTGGCTGAAATTTATATTACTGAATTGAGTTTACTGATTTCATTAGGGAAGAGAGCGAAGGAAGGGGGTTTGATTGAATGAAGAAGAGTGTAATTGAGGTGGTATTCAAAAGAAAAAAAAAATAGAAAAAAGGATTTGAGGTTTTATGTGAACCAGTTTATCTGACTATTATGGAAAACAATATGAGAAACCCAAATAATGACATAAGTAATAGTAAACTTCTATATATTTGCATCTTCACATTTTTTTATGTTTGTGATAGCATTTCATTCGAGTTAATTTTGTATGAATATGTTAATTCAGTGAGTAGCGACTTCAATAGTTCATTTTTTTATGGTTAAAATGAATAATATTAAAAAGGTGAAATCAAATCATATATAGGGGATATGCCCACATAAGTAAAGGTAAAAGACATGACGAGGTAAGCCTATATTTTTAATCTTCTAAAAGTTGGGAATTCATAGCCAACATTGAATTAGAAAGCTGAATGGGTGCAAAAACCTATAGTCATCATATGAAAAGTATAAAAGTGTTGAATAATAAATAGAACCAAAAGGGATGTTATGTATTTATTATATTTAGTACAAAAAATAATATGTATTTTACATTAATTATTAATATGCTTATTATTATTTCTTATTTTTTGTTTGTGTATTTCATTAAGCCCAAACTTATTAGCAATGGTTGTACTACAGGCTTGGAAAAGGACCTAGTGGGGTAGTAGGCAGAATAGTTTATTATTCTTTTTATGTACGCACACTTTTGGTGTATAAAGGGATCTGAGTGAGAGATGTACAGACCTTTGGGTATATAAGTAAATTTTAAAAAGTTTTAGTAAAGCTTTGTAATTCAATAAAGATGTATATTTTTATTTGAGGTATATTACATATGCTTCCTATTATGAAGTATAAATCTTAACATATTATGATATGTTTAGTATGGATTCAATGTTTTTATTTTTATTATTTTTTAATTAAAAAATGAAACATAAAATAAAGGAGAATAATATAAGCAAAGCAAAACAAATTTTACTAAAATAAGTAAGTGAAACAACACTAACACTACTCCCCCTTTTGACATCAAAAAAAGAAGAAAACAAAAAAAAAAAACAACTAAACAGAACATAGTACAAAAACATATACAAAATATCACACAAAAATATCAAGTAATCTACAGGTATGAAGGACCCTGATCAGGTGAAGGAGGTGGTGGTGGCTAAGAGAGAATGTGAATGGAAGCACATTGCTCCCCAAATCAGGACATATCCTATTTGTGCTGCTGTTGTTGTTGGACTACATAGGCATTAAAATGATCAACATCTGATGCATGATGCTGCTTCTATTCAACTATGTAGGAGTCAAACATGGCCTCCCACTAGTCAAACCTCTCCACCAGATGATCCAACTCTGACTGCTAAAGAATAGGAACAAGTTCAGGAATAGCTTCTTCCTTTTCTCCCTTAACCTCCTCATGCTTCGGATGGAGACGAGTGCTGTGAAGGACATGAAAGAAGCTTTTGGTGTAGAAGGCAAGTTGATAGTTTGGTGGGTAAGGATACTAAAGATTGTATTTAGTTTCAAGAACATAGACAATGATGTGTCTTAGGGCTAGATTTGGTTTTCTCTTATGTCTGTGAGGCCTAATACTAGTCAAGTGATCAATGTATCAAAAAAGAAGATCAATAGTATTGAAATCCATATGATCCATGATATAATAGGTGGTGAGAGAGAGTAGAGGAGTAATGTGAATACCTTTACTAACTTTTGTAATTATAGAAGTTCTATGGACATGTTGGATGGTCCTAGCATCTTTAACTAAAGAACTAGAGGCACCATCGTGGAAGGTGACATTGGTGTGTCTTAAATACTGCTTAATAGGGCTCAAGTTGAAATCAAGATCTAAAGCTAAGATATGAAGTTTATCGCCAGTGGTGGAAAGTTAAAGAAGTTTATGACAGTCCAGATAAGTGATTTGTACATGTCTCTAATTGACATAAGAATTAAGCAAAATATTGGTAGAGTTAATTTGAAGGCTGGTGAAGAATTCATAAAGAAGTTTAAAGTGGAAAGGGAATGCAAGGGTCAGAATGAACGTAAGGGTAGTATGGGCAAACAAATCTAACACCAGGTAAGTTAGTGTGCAGGAATTGACAATCTTGGAGGATGTAATCCCTACCATTTTATACAAAGGTAAGCAGACTGATCTGCTACCTCAATGAAGCGAGGTTTTACGGTTCCCATCAAGGAGATTCAAGTAAGCATCCTGGAACATTTACCACCGACCATATAGAATATTTTAATTGAAAGAAAGTAGGATTTAAGGGATTTGGAGTAAAGAAAATAGTTCAAACTAGCTATTTATAAAGGATTGGGCAAATCATCTAGGATGATTGTGAAATCATCCAGGATAGTCAAGAGAAATAATGACATCTAGGACTATTGGTTAGAAAGGTAGTCTTATCGTCCAGGATGATTAAACACAAGTGATTTTCCCAAGGAGTTATCCACAATGATCTTTGACTATAAGGATCAACCAAGATTAACAGGTAAATCGTCTAAGATGATTGGTAATAATGGATCGTATCGATCGAATTTAAAACATCCAACCATTTTTCCATGTGGATCGTCTAGGATGAACCCTAATAATTGAGGCAGCAGTTTTGATCATATTATCCAGGAGGATGTGGATCATCCATAATGATGCCAAATAATAGATTCAGATCACTCGTCAGATAGATGATGAATAGTGAATTGATGATATCATCCAGGATGATAGTATATCTTCCAAGACGATGTGAATAAAAAATTTGATGATTTTAAGGATGGACAAAGTTGATCAAAAGAAGACCCAACAATAAAAATAAGTAAAAAATAATCACAAAAAGTTAAAGTACAACAAAATGATGATAAAAATAATAAAAAGAGTAGAAAACAAGTTTTTTAAATTAATACTAGATAATGATAAGTTTCCCTTATGATTAGATTAAAAATTAGTAAAAAAATGAATTAATATTGTCAAAATCTATAAAGCGGTAGAACAAATGATCCTGTTAACCCTAGCTCAGACTCCTTATCGGTTAAAAATCTTTTGAAAACAAAGATCTAACTAAAAAAAAGAAATTAGATAAGAAAAGTGATCTGCTCAAAACATCCTTTTAGAAAAATATCTTATAGAATAATACCGCAAAGTAATTAGTCATGATTATGAGTTTTAAAAATCAAGTCTTTTGAAAATATCAAGTGGCACATGAATTCTTCTACGATTTAAAGGTTTGAAAGAGAAGGAAGCTAAATATCTTGTGGGCTCATTTTATGCCTCTTGTTAGTTGTTTTGTGCTCTTTATGTAGCTTTGGATTTTTGATACACTTTATGTATCTTTCAATTTTTGGCGATCATTGCACATCTTTTCAGTTTTTCTTTATGGGCTCATTTTATGTCTCTAGTTATTTTTGAAATCTAACTCTATTTTGTAACCTTTAAAGACTCTCAGTTATGAGAATATCTTACATATGTAAGAAAAGAAAAACTCACTCTCTAATATACAGAGTAAATTCGCAAAGTAGAATAATATGTAGTTCATTCCTGAGTTCGACTACGATAATAATGATAAACTTAAAGTTCTAAAATTTAAACATATTAGAGAATAATATTATTGCCTCCTGAGGTGATATATTATTCATAAAAAAAGTTTGATTCTAAAACTACCTTTTCCCAAAGAAAATTAATATTTTTCAAAACTTTATATTTTTCAATTAGGTTAGTATAAAGTTTTTGGCAATTTTGAAAGCTACTTATGGTTTTCAGGCAGTTTGTTAACCGATGGTATAAATCACGTAGGAAACACATTACGGCGGTCAATTTTCGGTAGTTCGATGTTTCTAACGACCAAACTGCCGATTAGCTGTCAAAAACTTGTAGCATTTAAAAAAAATTTGACATCCCCCCTATATTTATATCAATTTAAAAATACCTGCGCAGAATTTAAAACATATATAATACATAGCAACATGGCACTATAATTGACCCACATAAATAGAGTTCAAAATCAACATAACATTCAATAGCAAAATATAATAAACAAATCATATTTTCACAATCTAAAATCCACAATAAGTAGAAATAAATGTTTAAACAAAGAGAAATGCATATGTTCTATAATAAACATAACATATAAAATCCACAAATTTAATTATAATTGATACACGAACAAATGAGAAGGAAGGGTCAGTTTGGCCAATTTTATGACAATTTTTAACGGTTATCCAGCAGTTTCGACCACCAGAAAAAATACACTTAACACCAGTGGCTTCATCACTGGTAAAGGCACCGTATAAATAAAAAACTGATGGCCTACCTAGGGGTTATTTTACCACCGACATTTCTGACGATTTATTAGTAAACACTGCAAGTAAATTGCTGGTTAATACCGGTGGTCAGACAGTTGGTTAAATCGCTGATAATTCTGATGGTTATTTGACTTCCCGAATGATCGCTGATAATCATTGATTTTCCTATATTAATTGCACATATGCTTTGAAAAAAAATAGATCTAAATGTTTTTTTATGTTCTAAATGAATGGACATTGTATTATTTTGTATATTGATGAATTTTAGTGGCCCTTTTTATAAGTTAAATGATAAAAGAAATTCTCTCCTATAAAATATTCAAGTAATTTATTGGTCTTTGAGAATAGAAAACCCAAAAAATGGGCTACAATAAACACTCCACTCAACCTAACAAGTCATATCCATCATCAAATGTAGGAAATTTTTTAATGTTAATCATAAATTTTAAGTTATTTAGTAATTATGAGTATGAGAATGTTGGATGGGATATAAAGTAATGAAGGTTTGGGATTGCAAAGGTGGAAATCCATGATTTGGTAAATTTCCTAGCGAGCACCATGAAACCAGGGCCCTTACCTTTCAGCTCTTAAGTTTATGGACAAAAATAGGTTTTAGCATGCATCATGGCATCGAGTCTCAAGTGAGAGTATTCTAGGAGCATCTAAAAATTTCTCTGATATGTGTGTGTGTGTGTGTGTTTTCTTTAGTTTTATAAAATTTTCATCCTGTGATTACTGGCTATACGAAAATGAGTTTTTATTGGATGGTTCTTCTTTTATGAACTTTAGAGTTTCTTATGAATTCAAGGATTTTTTTATGGAGTTATTTAGGCTTCAGTTTGTAACGTGCATGTGCTGCACATTTTTTGGAACGTTGATCGTGCGATCAATGGTCCCGATCAAGCCTCTCCATGGCTTCGATCAACCAGCCGTGCGATCTCATGGTTATCTTCCCGTTCGAGGCGATCTCCGCCATTGAATCAGAACCGTGGGGTCTCAATCCAGCCGTCTGATCTCTCTTATAAGATCAAATGGTGAGATTTGATCTCCACCATCAGACTGGATCATAATGAATCAAATGGTCCCGCAATGCTGCTGACGGGGATAAGTGAGAAACTGCATGGACCCCACTCGCGCGTTAATCACCAGCTAATGATTGGCTGCCGCAATCAAGCTAATCATTAGTCTCTGCTGCCGCCTCTTTTTGGCTGCATGAACTAGAGCATGCCACGTGGTAATCCCATCGCATTTGAGTTTAAAATGATTTTAATTTAGTTTTAAAATCATTATTAATTCAAATTTATTCTAGAAATTAATTAAAATCATTTTAAAAATTGAAAAAAAATAATTATTATTTTATGTAAATATTATTAGAAAATGTAAAATGCTAAATTAAAATTAATATTAAGTTAAAATACAATATATATTTTAAAATATTTCAAATTCTAACTACTTTTAAGTTAATATTTAATTAAATTAATTTAAAAAATTTAATAAAATTTAAACCTTTATTTTAAAATATATTCTAATATTTAAAAAATATATATACATATGTTTAAAATATTTTTATTATATATATATATATATATATATATATATATATATATATATATATATATATATATATATATATATATATATATATATTTATATATATATATATATATATATATATATATATATATATATATATATATATATATATATATATATATATATTCAATTTAACTTAAAATTTAATTTAATCTAATATATAACATATATTTTAAAAAGTTTTAAAATATTTAAAAATTGAAACATTTAATTACTATTTAATTAAACATAAACTTAAATATTATTTTAAATTCTAAAAAGTTTTAATATTTAATTTGATTTAAGTTACGAAGTGTTTTGAATTTTAATTAATTTAAAATTAATTTAAATTATATATTTAACCTTAAACTTAAAAAAAAATCAAATTAAATTCAAATTAATTCATAAGAACATAAATAATACATCAAAATTTCCAAAAAAATTAAATATTTTCATTTAAGATTATTTTCAAAATCTAAATTTAATTTATTTTTATTAATTTGAATTATTATAATATCTTAATATTTAAGTTATATTTAATTAAATATTATATTAAATATTTTAAAATTAAAAAGTATTTTCAAATAACTTTGAAAATTAGAGAATCTCTCAAGTTCTTAAAAATTTATTTCAAAAAATATTTTTAATTCTTTATTTTTAAACTTATATACATATATAAGTTTATATATATATATATATATATATATATATATATATATATATATATATATATATATATATATATATATATATATATATATATATATATATATATATATATATATATATACATACATATATTTATTTTGAAATCTACTTTGAAATTATATATATACTTTAAATCCTTAACTCTTGAGAGATTTGTCGAAATTCTAAGCATAGATCAAGTCTATTTGAATAGAATTAATTGTGATGATTAGTGAATAATCATTTCTTGATTGTTAACTAATCTTATCTTAATTACATGTCATATGTTTAGTCTTTGCATGCTTAGGAAGCACACAACACTTAGCCCAAGCTCTCCTAGTTTTAAGGACTTGATTGTGTTATTTCATGTGTTTATTTCATGCTTATCCAAGGGTTAGACAAATCTCAATTTAAACCCAACAAACTTAGTGATATCACTAAGGATCATAATTAAGGACATGTTTAGAAAACTTAGAGAAATTTTAGTAATTAGGATACACATCTTTTTGGCTTGAAATTTGAACCACTTAAACTTAGTGAAACTCTCAGCCTTAAGAAAAATTTTCACTTGTTTTAGAGATCATTAAGACCCTTAATCAGTTTTCTTAAGCTTAAACCCCTAATTAACCCTCAAAACTTCTAGAAATTCTAATAAATGAAATTTAAGTCCAAAAATTTTAAATAATACCTCAAACAGACCAAAATTAAATCTTTAATCAATAAAAAATAAAATCACTTTGAGTTGACACCAAATCTGGATATAATTTAATTTTAATTGAAATTCAATATTTAATTAATTTAGTTAATTAAAAATTCTAGAAAATTCACAAGCACTTGATAATCTCTCCTTAGATAATTCCTGATCTTTGAAAGTGATTTCAAGAAGTTTGGGAGTCCATTTGGATTCAAATCAACAAAGAGCCTTTAATTAAAATAATTTAAATAATTCAAATAATTGTCAAACTTTGAAAAGTCATAACTAATTCTAGAAAAATAAAAATTTAACAAACTCAAAGACATTCAACTCATAATTAAATCCAATATTTATTAAAAATATCAAACATCTAGAAATCATTTAAATTAAAAAAAAGTCAAATTTTGGTAAAACTTATGTCAAAATGAAGTCAAATCTTCAAACCTATACAATTAAATGTAGAAAAATCTAAATCCACCAAACTTAGTGTCTAAAAACTCATCTTAAGGTCAAATATTTTAATAAAATACTAAATTTCTATAATTTAATCTTAATTTAAAAATCAACTTTTGACCCCTTAATTAAATGATTAAAATAATTAAAAAATTCCTAAAACTTAAAAATCACTCTAAAACTCCAGAAAACTTTAAATCAACTTTAAAAATTAGCAATCAACCAATTTTAATTAAAATTCATTAACTTTAAATCTTAATCAAACAAAGTTATTTAATCTTACCGGGTACCACTAGGTAACCTAGGCCTACGAGGCTATTAGCTTAGCCCCAAGGAAGGTAAAATAAACTTCATGGCCTCGGAGAGAAATAAAGGTGGTATCCAACAAATAATTAAAATCAATCTTAAAATTATTCTCAAATCATTAAGACTTAAACTTTAACCAATATCCCCCCTTAAGCCTTTCAACCAACCAAAACTACAAATAACTTGAACTACTTATCCTATATAGGACATATTAAAATCACACAACCTTTTACACACACTTTAGATGGTTTGTTAGAACAACCACACTAGTTTTAGGCTAGGCCGGTGTTTACTTTTCTACAGTTGTGTGGCGTATTTTTTGTATTTTTACTACATGCTGGTTGCTAGCTTAAAATTAATTGATTATTTATTTATTTAATGCATTCTATATTGTAATTTATTGAGCATTTTAAATTTTAAATATTAACTGCTTGAGATTGATTATAACTGCTTGAGATTAATTATAACTGCTTTGGATTATAATTAACTGCTGATTAGTAGGATAATCCTGTAGGTTCGAGTTTAGATTTTTCAATTTTAATTAATATAAATTTGATTTGATTTGAGTTATAGTATTAAGTGATTTGAGAATGGGATTTTAAAACATACAATTAGGAACCCAAAGAGTAAGGGACATCCCTTAGGGGAGAGTCCCTCTCCATTTGGAGCTATAAATTTGGATGACTTTGAAAATATCCAAAGAGAAAAGATAACACCCCACCCAATGGGGAGTTTCTTTTAATTTGGATATTCGGAACTGACGAATCAAGAAGTTGCTGAAGGACAAAGAAGTGGATAGCAAGAAGACCCATTCTCAATGTCACTTGAGTCTTACGATTAGAAATCCGGGTTGTTGTTAGTGGTGCCCAGCCACTTTACTTTTCTGTTGACCATGAGATATAATTTTAAGTGGCACTTGCCACATGGACATTCAATTTGAGCTATTAATTTGATTAATTTATTTAATTGATTGCGCAATAGAACTACTTGCTTTTTTAGTCTTTTTACATGCATGTCGATTTTTATTTGACCTAGAATCCGATTATAATGACTTATTAAAATTTTTCTACTTAAATCAAATTAAAAAATTTTAAGTCAACATAGAAACTCTAATGTTTTAAGAAGTAAACCCGGGACCGTTGGGAGTTCGCATACATGTTTGTTGCACTTCTCTTTCCTTTGTTAGGCACCTCCCTGCATACAGGTTTTGGCAGACCACCTGGCCTATGAGGGAGCAGATCTGTCCAACGAGAATATGTGCATTCTTTTAGGATAAAATCTATTTTTTTAAGCCTTCTTAAAACTTCTTCATTTCAAATTTAAGCATTTAATTGAGTCAATTAACATGCATCGTATTAGATGCAAACTTAAAAGTGTCTAAATATTTAATTACATTTGTGTAAGCATTAAATACCCAACATAAGTCAAATTGCCAATTAGGATCTGCTCTAGATGTCGGCCCTATTGTAAAATTTTTTTCTTAAATAATGTCCCTACCACTCAACATTAAATGACCAGATACATTATTTTAAAGCGCATAGGTGGTTTAGTTGGCTCCCCAATCCAGACCGGGGTAAGTCCAGATTTGCACTGCATTAGTTAGGTTTGAGTCACTGATTTTTGGTACCTAATTTAGACTTAAGTTCTGGGTAGGCTCGAGCTATAACACCTCAACCTCTGAGAATTGAATCCCAACATTCTAATAAAATTGATCACTCAAATTTAAATCTCTTTCAGTCAAAATTAAGCCCAACACTTAGGAAAGGATGGGGAGTTTTTGAAGTAATTTAGAATCTTAAAACATCTCCGATCCTTCTTCCTTTGATTCCAAAAATTTGAAAATTCCAACCATTATCTCCTTTGATATCAATCTTTGAAAATCTTAAATTAAATTCATACTGCTATTTTAATCAAGAGTATTCGTAGGAAACTTCAATTTTCCTACGATGTAATTAAGTATGAGGGCTTGCGCTAATAGGAGATTTAGAAACCCATATCTAAACTTTTAAAATCAAGTTTTCAAAACCTTTAATTAATTCTCTTTGAGAAAATTGAATATAACGTTCGTTATCATTGTATCCAAATGATTGATAATAGGTGATACCCTCTTTCCTTGGAAAGATATATTATTTATATTATCATAATTTTGATTATGAAATTAATAATCCTTATTCTAGATTATTATAGCCAAACACTTGAGTAAACTTCATTTTGATCCTTCGAGATCATATGTAGTTCATTTCTGAGTTTGACTATGATAATTAGGATAAACTTAAAGTTCTAAAATTTAAACATATTATAGAGTAATATTATTGCCTCCCGAGGTGATATATTATTCATAATAAAGAGTTTGATTTTAAAACTACCTTTTCCCAAAGAAAATTAATATTTTTCAAAACAATATATTTTTCAATCAGGTTAGTATAAAGTTTTTGGCAGTTTTGAAAACTACTGATGGTTTTCTGACAGTTTGTTAACCGCTGGTATAAATCACGTAGGAAACAAATTACGGCAGTCAATTTTTGGTAGTTAAATTTTTCGGCGGCCAACACAGTTGATAAATTATGGCGGTCATAGCGTCGGTGACCATCGGTTAATTATCGATGGCATACTAACCATCTCAAATGCTGGTTTTGCTAGTGGCCCAGGCTCCGGTTGTCCGCCAATTATCACTGATAGACCACCGGTATTTACCAATGGCTATATTAAAATTCTGGTGGTTAAAATAAGCTGTCTGGTATCGGTGTTTCTAACGGCCAAACCGTCGATAGCTGTTAAAAACCAATAGCATTTAAAAAAAATTTAATATCCCCCTATATTTATATCAATTTCCACAATACCTATGCATAATTTAAATCATATATAATACAGAGCAACATGGAACTATAATTAACCCACATAAATGGAGTTCAAAATCAATATAATATTTAATAGCAAAATATATTCAACAAATAATATTTGCACAATCTAAAATCCACAATAAGCAGAAACAAATGTTTAAATAAAGAGAAATGCATAAGTTTTACAATAAACATAACATATGAAATCCACAAATTTAATTATAATTGATACACGAACAAATGAGAAGGAAGGGTCGGTTTGGCCAATTTGAGGTCAATTTTTAACGGGTATCCAGCAGTTTCGTCCACTGAAAAAAATACACTAAACACCGGTGGCTTGGTCACTGGTAAAGGCACCGTGAAAATAAAAAACTGATGGCCTACCCAGGGATAATTTTACCACCGACATTTCTAACGGTTTATTAGTAATCATCGCCAACTAAACTACTGGTTAATACCGGTGGTCAGATAGTCGGTTAAACTGCTGGTAATTCCGATGGTTATTTCACTGCCTGAATGATCGCTGATAATCATTGATTTTCCTATAGTGATCTAAATGTAATTCAATTAGTAAATATGAGTATGAGAATGTTAGATGGGATATAAAGTAATGAAGGTTTGGGGTTGAAAAGGTGGAAATCCATGGTTTGGAAAATTTCCTAGCGAGCGCCATGACACCAGGGCCCCTGCTTTTCAGCTCTTAAGTTTATGGACAAAAAATAGGTTTTAGCATGCATCATGGCATCGAGTCTCAAGTGAGAATATTCTATGAGCACCTAAAAGTTTCTCTGATAGTGATGTGGAGCTGGAAAAATGAGCACCGCGATGCTAGGACAAGTTGGTGGATTTAAATAATAAAAATAACTAAAGTCATTTGGCATGAACCATTCCCAGTTAATGTTGCTGGAGAAGGAACAAGATAAGGAAGAGAAAGAAGAGAGAAATAAAGGTTGAGAATTTGAAGACTAAAATCATGTATTCATTCATTGGGCCAGTTCAGGATATTATAGAGCTCAAGGTTGACTCTTAAAACTTTAGCTTAGATTTTAATTCCAATAAGTCTTATATATATATATATATATATATGTGTGTGTGTGTGTGTGTGTGTGTGTGTGTGTGTGTGTGTGTGTGTGTGTGTGTGTTTTCTTTAGTTTTATAAAATTTTCATCCTGTGATTATTGGCTATACGAAAATGAGTTTTTATTGGATGGTTCTTCTTTTATGAACTTTAGAGTTTCTTATGAATTCAAGGATTTTTTTTTTAAATGTAGTTAAATTAAAATCTTGGAATATTCATGTGAATGTCTTTCTAAAGTTAGAAATTGAAAAATAAAATTTTAGTGAGTATCATATTTTGTATGCAATGTGGCATTTTGCTAGTTAGTCCCATATCATATGAACATTGCATTATATGCTTAATTTTTTTTATTATTACGTTGCAATTGTATTTCACATTACATGGCATTAAAGATTTCTTGCATTGATGTGGGGGAAAAGTGCAATGTTAGTTATATATGGGCCCAAAAAGTGTATTTATTTAGCGACATGTTCTTGAAGTAGATGATGGTGGGATTCTTTCCCCACTTGTTATAAATCAAGTGTAGGAGGTTAAGTAATATTACAAGTAATCTTATGGCCCAATTCACTTTGTGCAAATGTGGGAGGGATTTTGACCCCACTTGCTAGATGCAGGCGTGAGAGGTTAATTGAGGTATAAGTGGAAGGGGTAATATAAGCAAGCATTAGGACATGTGCTCTATAATCATTTCATTTCATGTGTTGTTTTCTAAATGGATTAAGTTTAATAAACATTATGAATAAATATTAGAAATTTTTGAATCTCTGAATGAGTACTGATGGCAAGTTAAATTGAACTCATGAGACTGAGTATTTTCTACCATATATGTGACACTTTTGTGAAGTGGTAATAAAATAACAAGTTATAACTCAACAAGTTTAGTATGCCTTAAAATCTAAGTAATTTATATTTTTTTTAGCATGCCTATATTTTCTATCTCAATTAAATGCTATTTGAATATTTGTTGCCTGTAAGGAGTAAGGGTAGGAGTCTACTGAGCTAGTTGAGTTTGCTATGTTATTTTAATTTTTTAGGAAAATAAAAAGGTCCTACTGAGCAGATCAATTGTAGAGCTAAAGTTTTTTATCTTGATTCCTAAGGTATGATTTTGTAATCTAATGTTAAATATTTGAGATACTATGACTTGAGTTATTGTAAGAATATTTTTTAAATGAAAAGAAAGGTTATTTTCTTATTTTAATATGTTTTTTAAAATTTTAGTCGCTCTGATTGTTAGTGAATGAGTTATTTAATTATAGGTTTAAGAAAAGCCAATCCTTCCCTTAGATCATAGGGCATCAAAGGTAATATTAGGCCCAGGTTTAAAAGGATTTGAGAATCATAACCAGAGTTATTAGAAATAAAATATATTGGTATAAGAGAAGAGTTTATAGTCTAGTATAGAGTGTTGTCTGCCAGTTATGTAATATAATTGAATTATTTTATTTTATTTAAATTAAAATATTATTGCATCATGAACCCTCAAGAGAAATAGGAAGGTAATGGATAGAGTTCCAGTTAGTCTATAATAGGTCAGTGTACAAAAGGGGTGATGATATATGATTTGATGATGTTGCTTCCTGGGTTGGTGATCCAACAGATTAGTGAGGCTCGTGGTAAGATGAGTGGAGTAAAGGGGAATGATATCAATAAGCATGTTTAGTTATTTTTTAGATCAAAGCCATCCCATTTTTAATGGTTTTTGAGCCTTAGGCAACCTTGGGTTGGTTGATGAAAGTAGAAAAAATCTTTTGATAATATGTAGTTCCCAAGGGGCAAAAAAGTTTCATTGGCAGTGTTCCTATTGGATGGAGAACTAAAGTGCCGATGGATATACCATTAGATATAGAGGTTCTAGAGGATGTTAAATGTAGATTTCAGTTGGGAGGAGTTTATGGAGTCCTTTAGAAGTTGTTTTATGTTGTCGTCGACTAGGTACTAAATGCAGAAATCCCTTTTGAGGTTGGTACAAGGGAGAATGTTAGTTAGGACATATGAGGTAAAGTTTACAACTCTTTCTAGGTATTCTCCCCAATTAATTAACACCCATAAAGAAAAGTGTTTTCAATTTCTATGAGCATTGAGAGATAGTTTGAGGAATCTCCTAGTTTCATTATATATATATATATATATATATATATATATATATATATATATATATATATATATATATATATATATATATATATATATATATATATATATATATACATTTTTTTTTTTTTTGAGATCGTGGAGAAGCTAGGCTAGTAGTGAATGATTTGATGTCCACCAAGAAGTAACAAGATGCCATGAAAAATAGGTTTAGAGAAGAGCCCTCTAGAATTGCATTTAGTGGGAAGCGATCCAGACTAGAGGCGGGTGGTTCTAAGAAAAGAGGATTGGTAGCTTCCGAGAATGTTGGATTATCAGTATCTATTAGTAGTGCACCTATTTATGATTTTTATAAGAGGAGGCAAACATGTTGATGCTTTCTATAGACTAGTTAGTCCTTAAGGTGTGCCCAGGATGTTCATAAGGTCGCATAGTATCTGTAAAGAGTACTAGAAGATAGGCTTGAAGCCCAGGGCAGTAAGAGTTTAAGGTAGCAAGTCCCTCTATAGCTGTCAATAAAGCCACTTCGACCTATAGTGGAGGCAGGTTTAGAGGGAAACCATATGGTGGATTAGTGGGAGGAGCTCATTAAGAGTCTAATCCAGTTGTTAGTGCGGCTCTAGTTTAGCCTAGAGTGTACAGACCGATGCAGCAAGAGACAAGGGAAGCACACGATGCAATAACATGTATGCTCTATATTATTAGCAACCTTATAATATTCTTTATTATTATTTTTTTATTTTGGTAATGATCTTTCATTTATATTTGAATATCTTCTAGATGATTTGACGTAACATCTATTTAATTATGTCTTGTGTTATATGTTATGTTGTCGATGGGAGATTTGAAGTTTGTTAATAGGGTTTGTGTGTGTCGGCTTATGAATTTAGCAGGAAGTTAGCATAAGCACTAATTTTGTTACCCCTAAATGAGTTTAATGTGATAATAGGTATGGAATAGTTGAGTAGTTATCAAGCTTTGATTAATTGTCAAAAGAAGAGGTAAGTTTATGTGTAGATGAGGAAGAATTTTAATTTTTGGGAACTAAATTGCTATATCATCTTTAATTTTTGTGTTATAAGTAGGTGATTCCTTGAGGAAAGGGGATTCTACATTTCTAGCTTATGTCAGAGATTTGAGTAAATTACTTAAAGGCTTTGAAAATATTTCAGTAGTCAAGAAATTCTCTAATATTTTTCCAGAAGAGTTATTTGGATTACTTCTAAAGTGAGAGGTAAAACTATGTATTGATTTAGTGTCAGGCATATCTCCGATAACAAAGACTTCATATACAATGACACCCAAGAAATTATAGGAGTTGGCAGTATAATTGTAAGAGCTATTAGATAGAGGTTTTATCAGGCTTAGTGGATCACTATGGGGAGCTCATGCATTATTTGTGAAAAAGACATGGATCTTTGAGGAAGTGCATTGATTATCAAGAGTTGAACAAGATGATAGTGAATAATAAATACCCATTTCTTAGGATAGATGACCTATTTGATTAGTTGGAAGGTGCAATAATATTCTATATGATGAATATGAGATGAGGTTAGCACCAATTAAGAGTGGACAAAAGATGTTTCGAAGATTGCTTTTAACATCAGGTATGGGAAGTATGAGTTCTTAGTAAGGCTATTTGGTGTGACTAATGCTCCATCATTATATGCAAAAATTTTGAAAAGCAAATTTTGGTTTACTTTTGTAGATCCCCGGAAGGTGCAAGCTGAGGTCATCATCATGACTGAGGTTCATAGTTTTTTGGGCATGTCAAGATATTATAGGAAGTCTATAAGATTGACTTAAATATTATGCCATTTGATTTGATGCTAGAGTGTGAAGAGAGTTTTCAAAAACTGAAGGAGTGTTTTTGTTAGCTCTTGTGTTGAATATTCTATCAGGAGCTTAAGGGTTTCAAGTTTACAATGATGATTCTTTGAAGAGCTTGTAATATATGTTGCATTAGAATGGGAAATAATAGCATATGAATCTACGAAGTAAAACCCACATGAGAAGAACTACCTGACTCAGAATTTGGAGTTAGTGGTGATTGTATTTGTATTGAAGATCTAAAAACATTATTTATATGGTGTTAGGTGTGAGATTTATTCTAATCACCAGAGTCTAAGATATATTTTTACCTAGAAAGAGTTAAATTTGAGTTTGAGATGGTGGTTGAAACTTATTAAATATTATGATTTGGATATTATTGATCAGTTAGGTAGAGTGAATATGGTTGATGATGTTCTGAGCAAGAATTCATTTAGAAAAGAAACCAATATGGTTTCCTTTAAATATCATTGATTAAGGAAATGAAAATCCAGTGCCACTTCCCATATTCTATTTTGGAAAGAATAATATCATTATTTCTTTTAATAATAACAATAAGAGTTATCTAGTTTCTTTTAAAAATAATATACTAATATAAATAAATCTATTAATCAAAATGGAAATATATATAAGAGTTCAACCCAAAAATGATATACAAAGGCTAGTATTCATACAAAAACATCATACTATCTCCCATTCTTGAGCTCAAAAGAATAACTGAAAGATAAAATAATTGTGAAACCTGAAGAATTTTGTAACTTATTAGCCTCACACACTTGAACCTATTCCATTACCTTAAATCATTAAACCACATAATCTTAACCTTATAGAGCCCACCATCTCACTATAATCCTACAACTAAACTCAAATCACATAAAAGAAATAATATGCATGAAATCATTCAACTCATAATAGTAGCAATCAATATAATCACGAATTTGTGCGGGTGTAGAAATAGTAAAACACATACAATAATAGTAAAGCTTATAAAATAATACAATACATATATCAAAATGGTAAGGTTGTAAACCATTATTCTTAAACCAAACATCATAGCAATATTGTCCAAATAGTAAGAAAATCATATGAATCAATAAAGTGGAGATATCTATGAAAACTATGAGAAATCTATGACAATATAGCAATATCAAGGGATCATTTAAGTGTGTACATGATGTTTAATTATTATTTATCGGTCTCAAATAAGTATCTTATTCGCATTCTCAGTAACAATTAATTAGTAACAATGAATAAGTAATAATAAATCATTACAATCACATAATTAATAATAGTAAATAAGTACCAGTGAATTAGTAATATTAAATTAGCGCCATATATACATATCCAAGTAGTCATATTAAACAATTAAAGAATTTTGCTTGTATGATTTTTTTTTCTAGTAAGTATTCTTAATTTAGTATTCAAGTGGCTTTTAGTAATTAGAGTCATAACTCTTACTCATCGGTATAGTAATTATCCTTATAAAACCCAATTAATAAATCAAATGCATCTATATAATATATCAACACAAACCATATTATTTAAAGGAAAGCTCATCGGTCCACCATCTTCTACATGTATAAATCAGTCTCCAACCAACCTTAGTACTAAACTAGCCTTTATTTCTCTTACACACGATATATTATAAAAGTAATAACAACTAACTATTACTCATTCACATGTCCGTACTCATTCATAATATAATTGTATTGAAATGCCAAAATCACTATTTTTCTCAAATCACATAAAATGGAATAATTAACATTTTTACAAGTGAAAATATAAAATAATCTAGCCAAAATAACTAAAATATTAAGTACCATAATGTACCAAAAATTATACAATGGAAGTTCACAAAATCAATAGAAAATATAATTAATATTAATTTGAAAAGAAGAATAAATCCCAAATTCAAAATCCTAGAGATAAGATAGAAGTCACCTATAATGATCAAAATAATTATTGTAGTAGTTATAAAATCAATCATTGGCTAAAAGCCTAAAAAATGGGTTGAGTTCGGAGAAAATTTATAATAAAATAATTTTTAGTGCCTATCATCACGGCGCTGCAACCTGAAATTTTATGCTAAATTCATAATTAATGTAGAACAAAAAACCTCAGTGCTACTATATTGAATTTAAGCACCCCAACACTACACCCGATAGAGCCACCGTGCTTAAAATCTTAGCACCGCATTGCCACAATTTAGAAAATTCAGACTTCTCAAATAAATCCATTTAAAAACTCTAGGTTGTTACAATCTCTCCACCTTAGAAAAATGTCATTCCCAGCATTTTCACTAAGTATCTGGAATACAAAATTGATGAAAAATAATTCCATTCCAAATGTTAAAAAGTATAACAAAAAATCAAATTCAAATAAAAATTATACTGAAATTTATAAATTGAAAAAACTTTAAGAAACCAGTTGAATGAATGATTAAATCTTTATCATACAAACATGAAAATCATTCAATCACTCGTCATTCACTTATGCAATAAAATATCACACCATTCGTAATAAATTTCTTAATAGTAGAACCTTAGGCCTATTCTTATCTTCATCTAGCTATAAGTTGTACACTCATGGCATCACTAGGGTAAGAGATTTCGGTCCCAGCACAACTTACTCCCTTTGATTGCCACTAGCAACTTTGTCATTAACCAATTTTATTGATCTTTCCTTATATTCTCTTGATTTTATAGCCATCTATCCTTCAGTCTTCCTAGACTGCCCTGCTCTAGAATAAAATCTACTTCCAATTCATTTATGTAGACAATTTATTACCATATGTCATTATTTTCCACATCGAAAATAACATTCATGAGAAGGTAGAACTGACATAAATAAAAGTTCGTTAGGGATGTTAGGCTCTATGAACTAGCCCAAGGCTAATTAAAAAAAAAGAGATGAATTGGTATTTTAAGAAATCTTTAAACCAAAGACAACAAACCAAAATCACCAAAAAGAAATCAATGATGTGGAAATTAAATGCATAAATAATAAAGGAAAGAACACACCAGATTTATAGTGGTTCGGTAAAACCTTGACCTACGTCCACTCCTTGGAGGCATCCTCCAAGTATTGCACTACAAAAGTGTCTCTCCTTTAGCCCCCACAGCTAGACGGAGAATCCCTTACAAAATCACTTCCACCTTCCCCTGTGCGGCAGAGTCGCTGGGTCCTTTGACACCAAAGAGATCTTCTTATTAAGAGAGTTGTTATTTGCATGTTTTACATTCTTGCAACTTATATAGTTTTGATGTTTCCAAAAATTATTATTTTAATTTTTTTTTTCTCTTAACACAGTTTGGAAGATTTGTTTTTTGCTCTTGTGTGAACTAACATTTCAGAAAAATTAAACTCCAGATTTAATGTACACTTCAAATCATATTCAGCATGAGATAATTTATAAATTGAAGTTTGTTCTTATCTTTGTATTGAGTTTGAGAGGGAGTGATTATAATTATGTAGATAATCACACACACACTTGGGGAACAAGAAATTTATATTGATCGTACGGGACGATCAAGTCAATTATCCCCTCGGTAGAGCAATGGATCGAACAGGAAGTGAGAAATTTTTTTCTAAGTCCTGATCATCTGAATGAAATTCCATATTCGTTCCGGGACGAACTCCTCTAGATTCTCACTTTACACTGTTCGTTCAGACGAAATGCATGATTTGTCTCTAGACGAAATCCTCTGGATTTTCAATTTGGTCTGTTCGTCCAGATGAAATGCATGATTCGACTTTAGACTAAATCCTCTAGATTTCCAATTTGGTCTATTTGTCCAGACGAAGTCTAAGTTCATCCCTGAACAAACACCTCTGAACTTTGTGTTTACACTAATCATCAAGATAAAATTCACTATTCATTTCTGGATGAAATTCTCTGTCCAAAAATCATCCAGAACGAAGATACGTCGTCCTAGGTCAAAGTGAATCAACACTTCAATTTTTGACATCATCCTGCACTTTTTGGGAACCGACCTATGGAATAATCGTTCGTACCGAAAGAATTTAATTCATACGGAATGATGATCGGGTATGAAGTCAATTTGTATCAATATACATTGGGTTCATTCATAAGCTTTTAAGTAAATTCATCCAGGATGATCCACGATCGTACGGGATGATCCACTGCGTGTTGACTTGAATATTTGTAGTTTTTGGATGATTTTTCTTGCCTCTTCTATATATAGTCCAATTTAGACTGCCACCAAATCTTTTTGCCCATTGATCTTCATGCCTATTGAAAGAAGAGTCAAGGAGAGAGTGTGAGACAACATTCGAAAGAATATTCTTACTACTGGAGCGAGAAGGCTTCACTTGGTGGTTAAAGGTAAGAGTCTATAATTTTGATTTGAAATTACTTCACTCTTTTCTTTCTTTCTACTGTATTTCTTGTGAGAAGATCTGTCATGGAGATCCGGTTCCCTGCCGACACTTGGAGAGTGTGAACAGCCGAAGGGTTCTCTACCCACACTAGGAGAGTGTGAAAGGATGAAGGGTTCTCTGCCCACACTAGGAGAGTGTGAAAGGACGAAGGGTTCTCTGCCCACACTAGGAGAGTGTGAAAGGATGAAGGATTCTCTGCCCACACTAGGAGAGTGTGAAAGGAAGGATGTTCTTTGCCAATACTAGGGATAGTTTAAAAGGTAAACCCATCCTATTTTGTGGTAAGAATTCAATTTTGTGGGTTCATTTTATGCCTCTTAACAATTGGTTGGCGCACTGTGCATATTTTGATTTTTGATACACTTTGTGTATTCCCTTTTTTCAATTTGACATCTTTGCGCATCTTTTATATTTGGCATCATTGGCAATTTTTTTTTGAATATGCTACCTTTCTGTAATTTTAAAAACAAAAGTAATCCCATCCTATTGATAAAGTGAATTCTTGATGAAGAAAATTATGAGTTAGATTCAACAACTTGCAAAAGATCCCAATGTGAAAAATATGAAAATATAGGGAGATAAAAAATTTTAGTTTCAAAGACTAATTTAAAATATGAAAAAGATTTTAAATAAAAAAGTAGAATAACCACTTTTAGGAAATAGAGATTGAGAGTCAAAAACATGATTTTCCTTCCTTTGACTATTTTTAGAGAAGTCAATCACAAGTTACCAAAGATTTTAAGAAAAAATAGGAAGTAGATTTTTCATTTTTAGAAAAGTGAATGTGTGTGTTGATTAGAGAAAAAATTTCACAAAACAAGTAAAAAAAATCAAAGAATAAACAAAGAAAAAACACAAAATAAAATCGAAACAAAACAAACAAAAAAGAGAAAATAACTAAAAACAAAACACAACACAAACACACAAACAAGGCTTTTAACCATTATCTTTCTCCTGGTCCGATGCTTCAGAAACAAGGTCTACCTAGGAGAGTTTTGCTTTTCATTATTTCCCTATTTTAAAATTTGCTTCACATTACCCTTTTCTTTCGTAGAAAGAATTCTTAAATTAGGGCATTGCTTTTTTATATGTCCAGGCTTCCTACATCGAAAGAAAACAACGTCAGAAGAAATATTAACATCCTTACCATTTTTACGTTTATTCCTCTTTTATTGATACTTATGCTTTGGTGAGCTTTTTGATTTGCTTGACAAGTCATTGCATTCGTTACCAACTAAGCTATCTTTTTTCGTATCTTCAGCTTTTAGAACAATCGTTTCACCTGCATCCATAAATCTTTGACCCAAACTTTGCTTGTAGGCATTGAGTGAGCCAATCAAATTATCAATAGAATATTTATTCAAATCTTTTGATTCACAAATAGCAACTACTAAAGCATCAAACTTATCCAGTAGACAACGAAGAATTTTGTTAACTTTTTCAAAATTTGAAAATTCTTTTCCTAAAACATGCAATGATGTCACAATTTGAAAAAACCTAGTATACATGTCTAAGATCGTCTCATAAGGTTTCATGAAAAATAGTTCATAATCATGCATTAACATATTCAACTTAGATTGCTTGATTTCACTAGTGCCTTTGTATATGGTGTGTAGTTTATCCAAAATTTCCTTACCAGTAATGCACGTAGATACTAACACAAAGTCTTCAGAATTTAAAGCAAAGAAAAAACAATTTAATGATTTTACATTCAATTGAGCATTGAGTTGTTCTTCTCTATTCCATTCATTAAAAGGAATATCAATTTTAATTCCATTTATAACACGTGATGGTAATGATAACCAGTTAAAATCATATTCCAAATGCAAAAATCAATTGATTGCAAAAAAATAGACATACGAATTTTCCAAAAATCAAATGTGATATTTTCAAACAAAGGTGGTCTGGTGATTGAATAACCTTCCGCGATATATTGATTTGAAAAATTAGCCATGGATCAAAATTCAAAAGCTTTTAAAAACTTATTTTATGAATACTGCTCTGATACCACTTGAATGTTTGTTAGGGATATTAGGCCCTATGAACTTGCCCAAGGCTAATTAAAAGAAAGAGGTGAATTGGTATTTTAAGAAATATTTAAACCAAAGACAACAAACCAAAATCACCATAAAGAAATCAATGAGACAGAAATTAAATACAGAAGTAATAAAGGAAAGAACACATTAGATTTATAGTATTTTAGTCAAACGTTGACCTACGTCCACTCCTTGGAGGCACCCTCTAAGTATTGCACTACAAAAGTGTCTCTCCTTTAGCCCCCACAGCTAGGCAGAGAAGCCCTTACAAAATCACTTCCACCTTCTCTGGTGCGGCGGAGTCGCCGGGTCCTTTAACACCAAAGAGTTCTTCTTCTTTGGTGAACTTTCCTCAAGATAAGACTTGAATCCAACGGTATTAAGGTGCAAGCCTGCTGGAAAAACCTTATGGAATCCCCCTCCACACTCCCTTGAGTCCCCCTCACAGGATCTTCTCTCTCTCAAACTTCACCCGTTCCTCACTCCCTTTCAAGCTCTCTCTTCAAGTTCCCCCCAAAAGAATGAAGCTATAATGTCTACTAAAGACACTTACCAAGTGTCATGTCATAGCTTAAATAGAAGATCTCAAAATGAGCTTATTAATGCAAGTTTCCGACTTTATCGTCTAAGACGATATAAATATCATCCTGTACGATTAGTACAATTTAAGCCCAATCAACTGGGATGATTTGAGATGATCATATGAAGTTTGTTCATATCATCCTGGATGATATTATATCATCCTGGACGATCAGTATAAATCATGGAATATCATCCTGAACATCGCCTTGAAAAAGAGCTGTCCAATATCCAATCGTCCTGCATATCATCCCGTATCATCCAGCGCATCGTCTAGGATGATCCTACTATCATCTAGGATGATTTAATCGAATCAATTAGCCTTTAATGCTTTTCAAAGATACCAGATCAATTTAGGCATAATTGAGTTTGATCATCCAGGACGATATGGATATCGTCCGGGTTGATTTCCTAAAATAAAGAATTCCTAAACTGATCATAATGGCTGATTCTTTCTGAATTGCACCAATTGTCCTGGCCGATATAAGTATCATCCAGGCCGATCTTAATGATGGCTGCCTTAATGAGAATGCCCTAATTAGGGTTTCTACTTTTGAACCGATCATCCAGGATGATAGGAATATCATCCAGGATGATATTACCAAAAATAGTAAACTCTAGGAAATAGTCAGAGAATCTTCCAAGTTACAAATCATCAGGAGCCACACCAAATACGATAGACTCAAGATAGGAAAAAGGGTACAAACTGACTCAGACTTAGTCTACCCAATCTTGAGCTAGTTCTAAATTGCAGTCTGATCATGTGGACCTAAAATGTTAGTAGATAAGGCAGTCGTAGAGAACATATCATCAAAATCATAATAAAAGTGTTTGCAATAAGAGTGTTTGATGTCATCAAAACATAAACCATGAAAATAGATCCACAATACTAAATGTCTCCTTTCAAATTTTATATAATCATTGAAGTTATATGTAGGTGATATTGATCCTCTCCTTGAATCATCATATTTGCTTCTCTTATCAATAACACATTCCCTATCCTGCTTGATTCATCTCAAGTCCTCTTCTTGCTCACATCATACGTGGGTGCATTCACTACCAAACCAATCCCTATTAGTCTAGCCCTTTCTACCAACTCAATAAACTTTTGAATCACTAGAGGTAATAATGGATGTCTTAATTTCTAATTCAATCATTGTAAAAATCTATAACATTTTTCATCAATAATGAGGATAAAAAAAGGAGAATACCTAGCCAATGTAATAAAGTTGGCTTCCATATTGCATCACTATTTTACTTCCCTGTTCTTGTCTTATAAAGGTTTCCTATGTCTATCATCGAGTAAAGGGAGGTACAAACAACATTCAACACAAATAGAAAATTCTTCCCAAGCAATTTCTGGAATAGCTTTCTCCTGAAATTTCTCTCATTGTTGTCCTACCCGCCATCGCTTTGCTTTACCTACAAGTAGAATGACAGCTAATGGTATCATCTGATTCTCTGAGCACTGCATATTATAAAAAATCTTATATATTTTAAATAGCTAATCTTCTACAATCTGGGGTTCTACATGTTTGTTAAATAGTGGAGTTTCAATTTATGAAATATTTTTAAATGCTCATCTCCATCTTCTTCCTTGCTTCCAATTATCTTACTCTATATATCTCCCATTAATTTTTTTATAATACTATATAGATATATAACACTATTTAATGATACTAAAATTGTGGAACTGCACTATATTATATTTAAGTATATTTTAATCTGGTAGATTCATTTTAGCTATTCACTTGTATAATTCTATTTGAACAATTCACACAGGTAATCAATTATGTATATACAATAATGGACCTTAATCAATCCAATATTACCTAACTCACCATTAAATCCTATAGCACAAGTGATAATTCAATTCTTTCAGCAATAATATTTGATACCAGATTTTTCATGCCCTAAAATCTAATTTGAAAAAAAAAATGTATCTTTTATCTTCTAATAAGTATAACTAATGCAATATAATTTTTTTCAACAATAAAATACCATTAGAAACAAAACTATTGGTCAAAATATCAATCTCTATCAGATTTTAATACCCAAAAATTAAAGACACTAGCTATTTGCCAAATAAAACCCAATATACTGTTTGCCCACTCTTGAGCTCAAAAGAATAACTACAAGATAAAATAATAGTGAAATGTAAAGAATCTTATATCTAATCATTCTCACACTCTTAAACAACTTCTTACACTTATTGAGCTTATAAAGCTCAGTAGGTCACTAAAATCCTACAACTGAACTTAAAACATAAAAAAACATTCAGTTCATAATTGTATTAATCAATATAATCATGAATATGTTTTGGAGCAAAAATAGTAAAACACATGCAATAATAGTTAAGCTTGTAAAATAATATAGTATGTATATCAAAATGGAAAGTTTGTAAACCATCATTCTTAAACCAAATATCATAGAAGTATTATCAAAATAGTGAGAAAATCATATGAATCACAAAAGTGGGAATATCAATAAAAATCTATAAAAAAAAAAATCATGATAACAAAGTACCATTAAGGTAACATATAGGAGTGCACGCGATGCTTCATTATTGTGTAATAGTTTCAAATAAGTATCTTAATCACTTGCTCAATAATAAAGAATCAGTGTCGTCACGTGCTTAATAATAGTAAATCAGTAATAATGAATCAGTAATAAAAAATCAATATTTTATGTACATGTCCAAACAGTCATTAAAAAATTAAAAAAATTTGGCTTGCATGATATTTTTTCAGTATGTATTCTTAATTAAGTATTTAGGTGGATTTTAGTAATAAGAGTCATCAATCATTCCCCTCAACATAGTAATTATCTTTATTACTCTCAATTAATAAATCACGTGAATAAGTAGAAGATATCACCACAAATCATGATGTTTAAAGGAAAGCATGTCAACCCATCATCCTGTACAAGTATAAATCAGTCTCCAACCAACCTCAATAATAAACTAGCCTTTCTTATTCTTTCACACATAATATTATAAAAATAAAAATGACTAGCTATTACTTATTCACATGATATACAATTTCATAGTATATTGATATCAAAATGCCAAAATTATTATTTTTTCTCAAATCATATAAAATGCAATAATTAATATTTGAATCGATGAAAATATAAAATCATCCTATTAAAATGACCAAGATATTATGTACTATAATATACAAAAAATTATGCCACAAAAGTTCACTAGATAAGGAGAAAATATATTAAATATCAATTTGAATAGAAGAATAAATCCCAAAATTAAAATTATTAAAAATGAAGATATGATATAAGTTACCTTTAATGATCAGAAGAATTTTTAGAAGTGGTGAAATAAATCGATGGACGAAAGCCTACTTTCCTATTTCCTCTCTCCCCTTCCATCTTTCCTCTCTCTCCTTCCCTTCTCCCCCTTCTTCTTTTCCTTTCTTGGCAAGACATATAAGAGAAGGAGAAATGGGTTGAGTGAGGAGAAAATTTATATAAAAATATTTTTCAATGTTTGGTGCCATGATGCTCTAACCTGGTATCAAAGAATCACATGCTCATTCCATAGTTACTATAAAATAGAGAGCACCAGTTCCACCATATTAAAATTTGGCACCCAATGTTGTACCCCCTAGTGCCATAGTGCACAAAATCCTAGTGTAATTGCAGTATAGTTCAAAAAATTTAGACCATTTAAATAAATTCATTTAAGAACTCTAGATTTTTATAGGATGGAGATAAAAGTTCTATGTTCATATGATGTGCCCATTGGAATTATTTCTCAAAAGATTGTTTAGCCTTCATTGCAGGATAGAATTAAAGAATCTGAAAAGGTTAATGAAAAATATATTAAGTTTATATATCAAATTCCATCTATAAAGAGAGTTGCATTATGTATATATAAGCAAGGTGTGGTTTTCTATGGTAGTAGGTTATGAGTCCCAAATAGTGGTGATATGAGGAGAGATATTGTATATAAATCCCACTATTTCAGGTATATTGTTCCTTCAAGTGTCAGTGAAATGTATCATGATCTGACGTGCATGTTTTGGTGGCCTAGATTGAAGTGGGACGTAAAGGAGTTTGTGGCTAATGGTGTAAATTATAAAGATTGAGCACCTAAGGCCAAGTGGATTATTACAGATGTTGATTATTCCAAAATAAAAATAGGAGTAGATCACTATAAATTTTGATATGGGTTTTTCTAGGTCTAGGCAAGACCATAATGCAATATGGGAGGTTGTGGATAAACTAATGAAGTTTACTCAATTTTTATTAATGAGGTGGGTTAATTCTCTTGATAAACTTGCTCAGCTATATATGAAAGAGATTATGAGATTGTACGAGATTCCTAAAGTAACTATTTGTAATCATGGTGGAAAACCCTCCTTTCAGCTATGGAAAGCTATTCAGGAGGGTCTATGATGAAGTTAAATTTTTGTATAACTTTTCACCCCTTGACAGATGGGCAATATGAAAGGGTTATCAAATTTTGGTAGATATGTTGAGATTCTGTGTTCTAGATTTTTAGGGAATATGTGAGGACCCTATACCTCTGATTGCGTTTACTTATAATAATAGTTTCTAGATAAGTAATTATATGGCTCCTTATGAAGCCCTGTATGAAAGTAGGAGTAGGGCACCATTATCTTAGGCTTAAGTAGGGGAAAGAAGACTAATCTATTCTAAAATGGTGGAAAATATTATAAATATAATAATATTAATAAAAAAAAGGCTAGAAACAACTCAAGATAGATAAAATATTTTGATATGAAGCACAAATCTATAGAATTTTATGTGGGTAACTTTATGTATCTGAAAGTCACCCTGATAAAGGCTGTGAGTAAGTTTGGAACTGATAGCAAACCGTAGGTATATTAGGTTGTTTGAGGTGATTAGAGGATTGATAAATCTTCTTATAGATTATTTCTTCCAGACCATATGTCAGAAATTCATAATATAGTTCATGTGTCTGTATTGAGAAAATTTGTGTCCAATGTAGATCAGAGAGTCCTAGAAGGTGAAGTAGAGGTGTAAACCAATTTAACTTATCGAGAAGAACATGAGTGTATTTCGGCCTTAGATGTTAAATAGTTTAATTAGTGGATATTGATTATGAAATTTTAGTGGAAGTAGAGACCATAAAGAGAAGCAACTGGAAAAAAGCAGTTGAGATGACGTAGTTATTTCCAGACTTATTCTGACTGTATTATAGATTTGAAATTTTGAGGATGACTTTTTTTCAAGGAGAGGTGAATGTAATATCCATCATAAAATCTAGGTTTTTTTTTTAAATCTAGGTATTTTTGTACTACTATTTATCAATTCTAAATAAGTTTGTAATTATGAATTTTAGAATGCTGAATGGGGAAGAGAGTAACAGAGGTTTGGCATTGAAAAGCTAGAAATCTAAGGTTTGGATAATTGCTTTATGAGTGTCACAATGTAGGGGTTGGAAGCACCCAACTTTGAGCTCTTAGGTTTTGGATAAAAAAAGGTTTGAGTATGTGTCGCGATAGTAGGAAAGAACCTACATGGCATTGAGTCTCAGGTGAGCATATTTTGGGAGCATCTAAATGATTCCGTGGCGGCGCTGTGGTGTTAGGAAAGTGAGCACGATGATGCTAGGTAAAGTTAGTGAATTTTAAAGAATAAAAATAACTAAAACAAATTTGCATAAACCATTCCCAACCAACCTTATTGGAGAAGGAAAAAGATAGAGAGGGAGAGAATTTAAAGATTTGTCCATTGGACTAGTTCAGGATATTGTAGAGCTCGAGGTGTACTCCTAAACCCCTATTTTGATTTCAATTCCAACAATTCTATTAAAACTTATGAATAAAAATGAATTTTATCAGATTTTATTGTGTACTCACCTTGTGATCTTTGGTATATCATTATACTATTTATTAATTTTGATGTATAATTAAATTTTCCCTTTTTTTAGATTAAAGTGTTATTGCATTTTGAACCCTTAAAAGCAAGAGACAATTTTTATTTTTATTTTTAAAAGAGCAATTAATGCATTAAAAGCAAAGGAAGCAAAAAGAAAAGATTACAGGGTCGATTCCTACTTCAATAACTTTACAAATGAAGGAGGAATCTTATTCAATAAAAGTTCTTTCCAAATAAAATTGTTAGCCGAGGCATACTTAGCACACCAATCAGCCAACCTGTTTCTACTCCTATCAACATAAGAGCTTCTAATAACATTTGTATTATCCCCTTCAATGATAGTTCCTTTCTATTTGAACATTCAATCTTTAACGATTTCTTTCAAAGACTTGATTCCTAGAAGCTCCAAATGGAATACATCCCAAGGAATGTATTTCTTTCCAAATGCCAATAAGAATCTCCCCTTGCTATCACGTATGACACCTCCAATACCAGCTTTATAGGATTTATCAAGAGAAGCATCTACATTGATTTTAAACCATTCGGGTGGAGAGGGATGCCAAGCTTTGGACAACCTAGGAGGTTGGTTAACATCCCATTGATCCGAATTGGTTTTAACAATCAATTTAGATATAGAAAAATAACAAACTGCATTAGCAGCCACCGAGATAGCTCCTTCAACCACTTTATCATGTGTAAATTTGTTTCTAGCTTTCCAAAAAAAATAGGACATTGAAGAACAAATTAAGAATCATACCATTATTAGCTATTATATGGTCCATCCAACTGCAGCAATCCTATAAGTTATCAAAGAAAGGAATCCCAAAGCCCCATTTGTTTATTTGAGTGAATGCCTCCTTAATCTTGGAGAATTTGCAAATAATATGTTCCATATCTTCAATGTCATCCATGCACCTTGGACATTCATTTCCTTGCAATCTTCTACGAACTAGATAATGGTAAGTTAGTTTAGCTTCCTTGAATAGTCTTCTGCAAAAGATTTCCACCCTTAGGCTAAGATTAGCTTTCTTTATCCATTTTGAGTATTTACACTCTGGCAGGCTTTGAAATCTGGAATCAGCAATCATACCAAAAATTGATCTCCCCGATCCCTTGTGGATCAACTCTTGTATATCCTCCTGTTGTTCACTCCTTATATTTGTTTGTAAAATGAGTTCCACCATTTCACTACCAAATACTTTCCTCAATTCAGCCACATTCCATTCAATATATTCAATGAACCTCACAAGCAAAACCGGTTCTTCTCCTTGAGGAACAACAAAAGAAGGCCATTCATTTAAGCTATCAAGCAGCCACTTGTCTTCAAATACTTTAATAGATGACCCATTTCCCACACTCCATTTCAAGAATGGTTGAAGAGCTTTACCTCCATCAGTTGTGATTTTCCAAGAGGAAGAAACATTCCCCTTCAGATTGTCATCAACAATCTTGGAACCGTATTTTGCAGCCAATAATTTGAATAAATAAGAATTTTTATTCAAAAATCTCCATGTAAGTCTTGCTCTAGTTCAGCCACTTCGGAGGTAGGTGAGCACAATCCCCTTCCTCCTTTTTTCACCGGTTTGCAAAGATCCTCCCATTTAACAAAATGAATGCCAATTTCACCATTAGGCTTATTCCAATTAAAACATCTGCAAATTTTGTTAATTTCTTCAAGAATACTAATAGGGACCAAGGAATGAGTACTATAAAAAGTAGGGATAGCTAAAGTAACCGACTTCACTAGAGCTAGCTTCCCTAAGTGTTGATTTTCTTTAATGATTTCTCAATGATGAATTGATAGTCATTAGCCTTTAATCTTCTTAGTGCCATTTTGATCCCAAGGTACGTAATTTCTTTTACTTCCTTGATTCCCAAAGTTCTTGTAATAGCCTTTCTCCTCCTTCTATCAACCAACTTCCCAAATAAAATTCCAGATTTCCCCATATTAATACATTGTCCAGTCCAGTTGCTAAAATTGGAAAGGATCCCTTTCACCTCCAAATCCACCTTCTTACTTGTTTCCGAATATAACAAAACATCATCTGCATATAGCAAGTGTGAAATCCGAGGTCCATAAGTAGAGATGCTAACTCCAATAGAAATCAAAGCATGTTCATTTGAAAGATGCTGGGAGCACAAAATAAAAAGAAAAGGGGCAATGGGCAGCCTTGCCGGAAACCACTCATTGCTGAAATCCATTCCGATTGGCTCCCATTAATTATAATAGAAAACCTTGGCATTAACACACATTCTAAAAATAATTTGGAGAACAATGGAGGGAATTCAAAGTATTTCAAGACTCATTCAAGAGTATCCCAACTCATTGAGTCATAAGCTTGTTCCATATCAATCTTGTAAGCTACTAACTTTTTAGTAGAATTGGAAAAAATGAATTTGTGAAACACCTCTTGAGCTATCAAAACATGATCTGAAATAGATCTCCCTTGGATGAATGCCGCTTGCTCCTCTGAAATGACTTTGGGAATAATCAAAATGAGCCTATTAAGAATAACTTTAGCTGCCACTTTGTAGACAGAGTTACAAAGGCTAATTGGCCTAAAGTTTGAAGGACTTAAAGGATTTGAAACCTTTGGAATTAAAACTATCAAAGTATCTTTCCAAGACTTATCCATTTCTCCATATTGAAGAAAATAAGTGATAGCATTAAAAAAAATCATATTTAATAATGTCCCAATAAGATCTCAAAAAGAATATGTGATTCCATCACAACCTGGAGCAATGTTGGTGCCCAAATCTTTTATAACAAGCTCTACCTCTTCCACCGAGAATTCTCTAGCCAGCCAAGTTCTGTCTCCACAATTTGATGTAAAATTCGATTTAGGCCAACCCTCCAGTGAGCTCTCCCTGTACCTCCACTTTTGTTTGAAGAACCAGATAAGAATTTCCTCAATTTGATTTTGTTCTTCCAGAACATTTCAATCCTCATCTTTGATCTTCACAATGTTGTTCAACCTTCTTTTTGCACTAGCATAGGAATGGAAAAACATAGAATTGCAATCTCCATCAGTCATCCATTTGAATTTAGCTCTTTGTTTCCACCAAGTATTCAATCTAGCCAATGTAGAATTTAGCTCCAACACTTTGGCTTTTAATTTCCAGCAATCTTCAATAGACAGTTGACCCATTTTAGCTTCTAGATTTTGAAGTTCCAGTATATCCTCCATCAATTTATCTTTAGATAAATTCAGGTTCACCTTCTTAGCCTTCTCCAAAAGAATAAAGATCTTAGAGATCTTCTAAATTTTGAGTTTAAAATATGAGCAAGACTTCGCTGATAGTTAATGGCCCAAGCCTTCTTGACCACCTTAAGTGTAGATGAATAAGAAATCCATACATCCTCAAACTTAATAGATTTAACGGATGGAAGTTTCAAATTGAGGATATTGAGGATAATTGGGCAATGATCGGAAGCTACTCTAGCTAAGTGCTTAATAATCAATTGAGAAGATAAATTTAATGCATATGAGTTAAGGAAACACCTATCAAGCCTTTCCAATATCCGAGCTCCTCCAATTTATTTGTTACACAAGGTGAACCAGGGACCAATGAAGCTTACCTCATGGTAATCATTGTTGGAGAAGAAGGACTTCATTTCTTTAGAACCTTGAGTATATTGAAACCTTTTGCCCCCTTTTTTGTCTTCTCTTAAAGTGAGGCAGTTTGAAGTCTCCAGCAACCACCATAGAAAATCCAATGGAAGAATGGATTTCCAACTTCTCCCATAGATCCCTCCTTGTACAACATTCTTTATTTGCATAAACAGCAACCAACCTCCATTTGCTATTATTATTAATCAAAAGGTCTCCAATAATGCATTGATTAGAAGAATCTACTATAGTAAAATCAGCTATATTTGCATTCCATAAAACAATAATGCCACCTGATAATCCATTAGAGGACACCATAGCATAGTTCCAGCCATCTCCAATAAGATTATTAACTTCTTTCCTTTCAATAGAAGTAAATTTAGTTTCCAACAATCCCACAAAAATTACATTATGCAGTCTCACAAATTCTTTAAGGAATAGAGAAGCACTCCTCCTCTTTGCTCCTCTACAATTCCAAAAAGCTAACAAATACATTAATGAGTGATGGGGGATTGAATCCCCAAGGTACATTTTGCTTCCATTTCCATTCTCCAGCTCCTCAAATTTGAACTGATAGGACCCAAGTCCTTCAATTGCTTAGATTTTTTCTTCTTCACTATATTAACTTCATCTTCACTACAATGTACCAAAGGAGTTATGATACTACTGGATCCGGTAACTATCTTGTCTGGAGGTCCTTCCATGACTTGATCTTCAACAGATAATTCTGGAACTATTTCCCCCTCTTCCACTTGGCTGCATAATAAACTGAATATGTTGCTGCTTGGATTGTTTTAGATTCCTCACACCACCTGGAATAATAATTCTAGATTCAAAATCATGCTTTGATTGATCTTCAATTATTACTTCTTGCTCAGTGACTTCGACCACAGGATCTTCAGCAACAACTTGAACAGTTTCCGTATTCTTCTTATCTGCATTCCCAGAAATCCTTATAGCCTCCTTTTTCTTCCACAAATGTTTATTAACATTCTGCTGAGGAAGGCTGATTTTGAATTTGATAATTGAATTTCTTTCGGCCTCTATTTACAATCAGCCATGGCCCATAACCAGATTCTTCTACAGAATTTTCTGCTTTACCAATTTTAGAGACAGAAACTTTTCCTGATTTGAATTTATCTTCTACACCTTTGCAACCTTCAATATTGTGGCCAATTAGAGCACACTTGAAACATAAATTTGGAACTCATTCATACTCAATTCTTTGGTAGAATCTCTCAGCTTTTCCTTCAACCTAAACACCAAGAGGAAGCTTGCTATCCAGCTGGATCCGGACACATACTCTTCCGAATTCTCTCCTTCCCAATTGGAACATGTTTCCATCAATCAAATATGGTTTTCCAACCATTGATGCAATCCTACAAAGATTGGTTTTATCCCAACATTGAAGAGGAATATTTGGCAATCTAATCCAAATCGGAGCCGTCAAGCCTTTAAGAGAATTTGTAGAAAACTTTTGGGGCCATTTATCCATACCAATAATTTTCCTGTTGACAAACCATGGACCATTTGTCATCACAGCTTCCATGTGCTCTGGTTCATAAAAAGAACATAGCACCCATCCCAAGCCTAGCATAGTTAAATGAAATTTTCCAAACTGCATCCACTCTCCTGAGCTCAGAGCTAATAATTCTTAATGGAGGATCCCCTCCAAATACCTTAATGATGATTGAGTTACAGAGCTTGTCTACATTTTCTTTTTCATTTTGCTCATGTAATTTCACAGTCACACCGTCCTCAGCAATGAAATCGCTCAGCTGTAGTTCTGATACTTTGATATTTTCCTTTTTCCTCCACGCATTCTTTATTTCTCCTTCATAATCTCCATTCAGTCTTGGAACAACATCTCCACAGCCTCCTTTATCAGCTGATTCTACCTCACTAACTTTTAATAAATCAGAGAATAAGATTTTCTCTGGTTCACAATTCATCTGTTGTACAGCTGAGATCTTCTTTTCCTTCCAGTTTTTCCTTGTTTGTAGAACTTGGACTTCCCGACCAGTTACGAACTAGCATCTTTATCTCCTTGCCATTTGTAATTCCATTGGAAGATGGGCTATCAATCATAATCGATTTGGAAGAAGGTTATGCATCTGGACCTTCGTAAGGTATCAATGCTACCCTGTCTTTAAGAAATTTTTTAACATTTTCTTCAATAACTATACTTTTTCCATTCCTGATTACCTCCGATTCTCTCCTTGCTACTAAACCTCCTTCTTTGATAATAATTCCTTTGTTGCTTTTGGATTTGTTGATCAGACCAAATCCAATTTTGTCATAACTGGACGCCGGAGGGGAGAGCATTGGACGGGATGAACCACTCAAGACCTTCGGAACTGAACGACGATCTTCCAGAGTTTCGCAGGAAGGAAGATGCCGGCGAACGTCCGCCACCATCAATCTCTGCAACTCCCGCGAAGAGAAAAATTTGAAATCCCGTGAATAATTCAAACTATTTCCTCAGAGTTTCTCTCACTAGTTTCTCTCACTGCTCATGTAGTGAGGGGGAGGTTAGGAGAACATCTAATTCGATGATGTAGTTTATTAGGTTGGTGGCCAAGTTATTGATGAGTGAGGCTTAGTGTAGAATGACTATAATAAAGAAAGATGAGATTGATAAGGAAATGTAATTATTTAATAGATTGAAGCACCCCATTTTAAAGGTACTACTAAGTCTCAAGTAGTTAAGAACGGGTTGGTAAGAGTAAAGAAATCCTTTGATAGTATGCCATGCCCAAAGGAAAAAAGAGTTTCATTTGGTAGTATTTATATTGGATGGAGAAGTAGAGTGCTAGTGTATAGGCTAGCCAAGAGAGAGCTTCAAAGAGAGGTTAAATATAGGAGGAGTTTACCGAGACATTTAAGAGCTAGTTTTTGTCACTATCTTCCATGCAGTAGGTGCAAGAGTCATTTTTTTGGTTGGTATAAGCGAGCAAGTCAATTACGCAATATGAGACAGAGTTCACAGCTCTGTCTAGTGATGCTCCCCAATTAGTTAGCACCCCTAAAGATAAGTGCTATCAATTTGTGCAAGGATTGAGAACTAATTTTAGGCACCCCCTTGTTCCATTTCATTCCAGGAATTTTTATGAGCTTGTAAAGAGAGCTAGGTTGGTTGATATTGATCTGATGTTCACCCAATTGTTATGTGATGCTAGTCAAAAAAGGATTGGAGAAGATCCCACTAGAAGTATATTTAGTTGGAATAGATCATAGAGGTTGGTAATTCTAACAGGGGAGGATTGGTATCATCTAGAAGTGTTAAAGGATCAATATATGTTAGCAGCGCACCTATTTATGATTTTAATAGGAGGACAAATATATAACAATGATTTTTATATACAGGTTAGTGCTTTAGGTGTGGCACAGTGGATCATAAGTTAGCGCAATGTTCTCAATGAGCGATAGAAGGAAGGCCTAAAGCTAGGGGTAGTTGGAGTCAGAGGCAGTTAGCCCCTTCTAGAGCTGTCTCTAAGGCCTCTTTGACCCATAGTGGAGGAAGATTTGGAGGGAGACCATCTAGTGAATTAGTGGGAGGAGATCAATGGGAATTTATCTTAGTTATTAATGTGGCTCAGTTTCATCATGTTGTTTTTAATTTGGCACAATAAAAGGCAAAGGAAACACCAAACATAGTGATGGGTATTTTATATATTTCTAAGTAACCTTATAGTTTTTTTTTTTTTTAGTGCTATTCTTTCTTTTATATCCGAGGGTCTTTTGGATGATTTTAGTTTTGTATCTATTTTGTTATGTCTAACATTATCTATTATATTATTGGCATGGGATTTAATGTTTGTTAAAAGGATCTGTGTGTGAGCGCTTGATATTTTTGATAGGAATTTAGCATCAACATTAATTTTGTTTCCCCCTAAAAAAGTTTGATGTGATAGAAGGTATGGATTAGTTGAGTAGGTATCAAGCCTAGATTAATTGTTCAAAGAAGCAGGTAAGTTTATGTGAAGATGAGGAAAAAATTTATTTTTTAGGTTCTAAGTGTGTTATATAATCATTAATTTTTATTTTATAAGTAGATAAAGCTTGGATGAAAGGGTATTATGTATTTCTAGCCTATGCGAAAGATTTGAATAAATCATTTAAAGGCTTAGAAGATGTTGTAGTAGTAAAGGAATTCTCTATTATTTTTCCTAAAGAGTTATATGGATTGCCTCCAAAATGAGAGGTAGAATTATATATTTTTGTGGTACCGAGTCTAACTCCAATAATGAAGACTCCGTGTAGAATAACACCTAATGAATTATAGAAGTTAAGAGTACAATAGCAGGAGCTGTTGAAAAAAGGGTATTTTATAAGACCTTTTTTTATTTTATTTCTCAAAGCTGTTATAGCCAAACCTCTTAGCAAAGCATGCAGTGGTTTAATGAGATTCTGCGATTGAGAGAGAGTAGAGGGATCTGTTAGTGAAGCATGAGTTGAAAGTTAGTGTTATTATAATATTAGATTTCCTAAAGCATTAAAGCTACATATGTTCCATTCATTTATTTCCCTCACATCAACGACATTCTCTGGTATACAAAGCAGGCTGCAAGTTATAGGGAAAGGGAAGGGAGTGTTGGATGTGACGTTGTAGGCTGGTAGCTGTTGGCTTTTAGTTCTGTTGAATTTAGAAAATAGTGTAAAGGAAAAATAGGTCAGGGGCTGCTGTAATTTGATGTTAGAATAAAATAATTTGTTGTTGGGCTGCTGTAATTATGGAAAGTAGCTAATGTGTATAGTTTTCCTTCATTCCTCTCACCCATAAGTCTTTCTATTCATTGGAAATAGCTGAAGGAAACATGTGGAGGGCTTGAAAGTTGCTACAATTGATTTTAGAAATCAGGTAATGAAAATAGGGAGAAGGTTTAAGATTTATAAAATTCTTTAAGGCTGAAATTGTATACATAAATCTGATTTGTAAATCTGTTTGGCTGTAATTTATATTACTGAAATGAGTTTACTGATTTCATTAGGGAAGAGAGTGAAAGAAGGGGGTTTGATTGAATGAAGA
Organism: Dendrobium huoshanense; assembly: GCA_016618105.1. Taxonomy (NCBI): domain Eukaryota; kingdom Viridiplantae; phylum Streptophyta; class Magnoliopsida; order Asparagales; family Orchidaceae; genus Dendrobium; species Dendrobium huoshanense. Next base: position 51,014,316 of record CM028356.1, on the reverse strand, counting down.
AGAGTGTAATTGAGGTGGTATTCAAAAGAAAAAAAGAAAAAAGAATTGAGGTTTTATGTGAACCAGATTTATCTGACTATTCTGGAAAACAATATGAGAAACCCAAATAATGACATAGGAAATAGTAAACTTCAATATATTTGCATCTTCACATTTTTTTATGTTTGTGATAGCATTTCATTCGAGTTAATTATGTATGAATATGTTAATTCAGTGAGTAGTGACTTCAATAGTTCATTTTTTTTATGGTTAAAATGAATGATATTAAAAAGGTGAAATCAAATCATATATGGGGGATATGCCCACATAAGTAAAGGTAAAAGACATGACGATGTAAGCATATATTTTTAATATTCTAAAAGTTGGGAATTCATAGCCAACATTGAATTAGAAAGCTGAATGGGTGCAAAAACCTATAGCCATCATATGACAAGTATAAAAGTGTTGAATAATAAATAGAACCAAAAGTGATGTTATGTATTTATTATATTTAGTACAAAAAATTATATGTATTTTACATTAATTATTAAAATGCTTTATTATTATTTCTTATCTTTTTTTATGTATTTCATTGAGCCCAAACTTATTAGCAATGGTTGTACTACAGGCATGGAAAAGGACCTAGTTGGGTAGTAGGCAGAATAGTTTATTATTCTTTTTATGTATACACACTTTTGAGTGTATAAAGGGATCTGAGTGAGAGATGTACAGACCTTTGGGTATATAAGTAAATTTTAAAAAGTTTTAGTAAAGCTTTGTAATTCAATAAAGATGTATATTTTTATTTGAGGCATATTACATATGCTTCCTATTATGAAGTATAAATCTTAATATATTATGATATGTTTAGTATGGATTCAATGTTTTTTTTTTATTATTTTTTAATTAAAAAATGAAACATAAAATAAAGGAGAATAATATAAGCAAAGCAAAACAAATTTTACTAAAATAAGTAAATGATACAACACTAACACTACTCCCCCTTTTGACATCAAAAAAAAGGAGAAAAAAAATGACAACTAAACATAACATAGTACAGAAACATGTACAAAATATCACACAAAAATATCAAGTAATCAACAAGTATGAAGGACCCTGATCAGGTGAAGGAGGTGGTGGTGGCTAAGAGAGAATGTGAATGGAAGCACATTGCTCCCCAAATCAGGACATATCCTATTTGTGCTGCTATTGTTGTTGGACTACATAGGCATTAAAATGATCAACATCTGATGCATGATGCTGCTCCTTTTCAACTATGTAGGAGTCAAACATGGCCTCCCACTAGTCAAACCTCTCCACCAGATGATCCAGCTGTGACTGCTAGAGAATAGGAACAAGTTCAGAAATAGCTTCTTCTTTTTCTCCCTTAACCTCCTCATGCTTCGGATGGAGACGAGTGCTGTGAAGGACATGAAAGCAACTATTGGTGTAGAAGGAAAGTTGATAGTTTGGTGGGTAAGGATACTAAAGATTGTATTTAGTTTCAAGAACATAGACAATGATGTGTCTTAGGGCTAGATTTGGTTTTCTCTTATGTCCGTGAGGCTTAATACTAGTCAAGTGATCAATGTATCAAAAAAGAAGATCAATAGTATTGAAATCAATACGATCCATGATATAATAGGTGGTGAGGGAGAGTAGAGGAGTAATGTGAATACCTTTACTAACTTTTGTAATTATAGAAGTTCTATGGACATGTTGGATGGTCCTAGCATCTTTAACTAAAGAACTAGAGGCACCATCGTGGAAGGTGACATTGGTGTGTCTTAAATATTGCTTAATAGGGCTCAAATTGAAATCAGGATCTAAAGCTAAGATATGAAGTTTATCGCTAGTGGTGGAAAGTTAAAGAAGTTTATGACAGTCCAGATAAGTGATTTCTACATTTATATTGTTGACATAAGAATTAAGCGTAATATAGGTAGAGTTAAGTTGAAGGCTGGTGAAGAATTCATACAGAAGTTTAAAGTGAAAAGGGAATGAAAGGGTCAGAATGAACGTAAGGGTAGTATGGGCAAACAAATCTAACACCAGGTAAGTCAGTGTGCAGGAATTGACAATCTTGGAGGATGTAATCCCTACCATTTTATACAAAGGTAAGCAGACTGATCTGCTACCTCAATGAAGTGAGGTTTTACGATTCCCATCAAGGAGCTTCAAGTCAGCATCCTGGAACATTTACCACCGACCATATAGAATATTTTAATTGAAAGAAAGTAGGATTTAAGGGATTTGGAGTAAAGAAAATAATTCATACTAGCTATTTATAAAGGATTGGGCAAATCATCTAGGATGATTGTGGAATCCTCCAGGATGGTCAAGAGAAATAATGACATCTAGGACTATTGGTTAGAAAGGTAGTCTTATCGTCCAGGATGATTAAACACAGGTGATTGTCCCAAGGAGTTTGCCACAATGATCTTTGACTATAAGGATCATCCTAGATTAACAGGTAAATCGTCTAAGATGATTGGTAATAATGGATCGTATCGGTCGAATTTAAAACATCCAACCATTTTTCCATGTGGATCATCCAGGATGAATAGGTGGATCGTCTAGGATGAACCCTAATAATTGAGGTAGCAGTTTTGATCATATTATCCAGGAGGATGTGCATCATCCATAATGATGCCAAGCAATAGATTCAGATCACCCGTCAGATAGATGATGAATAGTGAATTGATGATATCATTCATGATGATAGTATATCTTCCAAGACGATGTGAATAAAAAAATTGATGATTTTGAGGATGGACACAGTTGATCAGAAGAATACCCAACAATAAAAATAAGTAAAAAATAATAAAAAAAAGTTAAAGTACAACTAAATGATGATAAAAATAATAAAAGAGTAGAAAACAAGTTTTTTTAATTAATACTAGATAATGATAAGTTTCCTTGTGATTAGATTAAAAATTAGTAAAAAAAAATGAATTAATATTGTCGAAAACTATAAAGTGGTAGAACAACTGATCCTGTTAACCCTAGCTCAGACTCATTATAGGGTAAAAATATTTTGAAAAAAAAGATCTAACTAAAAAAAAAAAGAAATTAGATAAGAAAAGTGATTTGTTCAAAACTTCCTTTTAGAAAAATATCTTATAGAATAATACCGCAAAGTAATTAGTCATGATTATGAGTTTTAAAAATCAAGTCTTTTGAAAATATCAAGTGGCACATGAATTCTTCTAAGATTTAAAGCTTTGAAAGAGAAGGAAGCTAAATATCTTGTGGTCTCATTTTATGCCTCTTGTTAGTTGTTTTGTTCTCTTTATGTATCTTTTGATTTTTGATACACTTCATGTATCTTTCAATTTTTGGCGATCATTGCACATCTTTTCAGTTTTTCTTTATGGGCTCATTTTATGTCTCTAGTTATTTTTGAAAGCTAACTCTATTTTGTAACCTTTAAAGACTCTCAGTTATGAGAATATCTTACATATATAAGAAAAGAAAAACTCACTCTCTAATATACAGAGTAAACCGCAAAGTAGAAATCATATTCATATGATAAATATAACATTATAATCAAGAAAATTTGAAAGTGATTTAATGACTTTGAACATTATTTATATGAGATAGATTACTGTAAGAAGATAGAAAAGATTTTAATTTTAAAGTCCAATTCATTAATTTGAAATAGATTTTTGCTTCGAAAAGAAAATTACATCGCTAAAGGAGTTAAAGGAATAGAAAATAATCAACGGTGTTTCTTCCTTTAATTGATTTAGGGATGTCACTCATTTTTTACAAATTTTCAAAAATAAAAGCAACGTAAAACTGTCATTCGAATAATGACCAAAATTGAAGGATAAAAAACATAAAAAAGAAAGATGGAAAATAACAACACAAACAAAAACAAACATGTAAGAAATTAAAATAAAAGAAAATTTAAAAAATAGAAGCTTTAGATTTTAGTGAATATCAAGTTCATGCATTTATGTTTATGACACCTAATCTGATCCTTAATATGCTAAAAGTTTCAAAGAACAGTGGTTTAGTAAAAATGTTAGCCAATTGGTTTCCAAATGCTACATGGTGTAGCTTAATGTCTCCTTTAGTAACATGGTCCCTAATAAAATGATGTCTTATGTCAATGTGTTTGGTTCTAGAATATTGAATATGATTTTTAGAAACAGAGATAACACTATTGTTATCATATATAATTGATATTGTGTCTACAGGTAATTCTAAATCCAAAATTTGTTGTGTTAACCAAAGGACTTGGGTCACACAACTTTCTAAGGCTATGTATTCAACTTCAACAGTGAAAGTGCAACTGAGTTTTATTTTTTATTATACCAGGAGACTAAGGATTGTCTTATGAATTCACATATTCTAGATGTGCTCTTTCTATCCACCCTATACCTGGTAAAGTTTGAATCATAATTTCTTATTGTTAGGAAAGTTGTTATTTGCATGTTTTACATTCTTGCAACTTGTATAGTTTTGATGATTCCAAAAATTATTGTTTTATGTGTTGTTATCTCCTAATATTTTTTGGAAGATTTGTTTTTGCTCTTGTGTGTACTAATATTTCAGGAAAATTGGACCCCAGACTACGAAGACTTCAAATCAGATTCAGCAAGAGATACTTTGTGAATTTGAAGCTTATACTTTTTATTTGAATTAAATTTGAGAGAGAGTGATTGTAATTGAGTGAATAAATTTACACACACTTAAAGGAGAGCTTGAAAAAGTTTTTGTACTTATCGTACGGGATGAACATTATTCGTACAGGACGTTCTGATCAGTTATCTCCTTGTAAGAGCAATGGAACGAACAGGAACTGAACTAGAAAATTTTCCTAAGGAATGATCGTCCAAACGAAATCATTTTTCGTCCCAGGATGAGTTTCTCACTGTAAAAATTTTATCCAGATGAAGTCCAGTTCGTCCAGGATGATGGGAACCGACTATGGCAGTTTCTGGCAACGTTCTGCAGTTTTCGAAACCAACTTTTGATATAACTGTTCGTACCAGACGAAATTTTTCATCCCGGGACGAACCAATTTCGTCCAGGACAAAATTGGTTCGTACAGATGAACAAATGATTCATACGGGACAGTTTTTTACTTAGTTCGTCCGTACGAACTCAATTTCGTACGGGACGATCTAGTGCGCAGAAAAATATGTTTTTAGCAGTTTTTTGAGCGGTTTTTCACGTCCTTTCTATATAAGGAGTCCTATAAACTATTACAAGTGCCTTTGGAGTTGTTTTCTCTTGAGAGGGATCATTGAGAGTGAGAGTTTGAGAGAGATTGTAAGAGAGAAGAGTGAGAGATCAAGTGAGGGGTTTGTGAGGGATTCACAAGGTTACTTGAAGAAGAAGATCTCTTTGTTTCTTTTCATCTACTTTGAAGGCTCTCAAGTGAAGTTCAACAACATTGGTCCGGTTCTCTGCCGACACATGGAAAGTGTAAAAGGATGACAAAGTGTATCTTTGACAGTCATTGTGTCTTCGTTCTTTGGGAGAAAACTAGAAGAGAGAACTTGAAAGGGAGAGAGGAAAGGGTAGAGTTTGAGAGGGAGAAGATCCTTGGAGGGGATTTCAAGGGAGTGTGAAGGGGATTTTCACACGGTTGCTCCGGTGAATTTGCACTTCAGTACCATCAGATTCAAGGGTCGTCTTGAGGGAAGTTTTGGCGAGAAGAAGATCTCTTTGGTGTCAAAGAACCCGGCTACTCCGCCGCACCGGGGAAGGTGAAAGTGATTTTGTACAGGCTTCTCCGCCTTGCTGTGGGAGCAAAAGGAGAGTCACTTTATGGAATTAGTGCAATACTCAGAGGGTGCGTCCGGGGAGTGGACGTAGGTCAAGGTTTGACTGAACCACTATAAATCTGGAGTGTTCTTTCTTATTTTTCTTCTGCATTTAATTTCATTGTAAGTTATTTACTCTGATTGAAAAATTTATTTTTAAACTTTAAATTTAACTTGCATTAATAATTAAAAAGGTTTTCTAAAAATCTAAGAGTAGAAGTATAATCTTTAAATTACCAATTCACCCCCCCCCCCCCTCTTGGTTAGCCTTGGGACATTTAGTTAGGCTTAACATCCTAATTCATATTGAACGAGTTCCATCAAGTGGTATCAAAGCAAGGTTTCAAAATCATAAGTTTTGACTACTTTTTGAAAAACGAGTATGGCTAATTTTAGAATCCATAAAACATTAGAAGGATATTCAATTGTTAGACCACCATTATTTGAAAATATTTCTTTTAATTTTTGGAAAATTCGAATGTCTACTTTCTTGCAATCAATAGATTATCGAATATGGCATATGATTCAAAATGGTTATTCTATACTGTCACGTATTATAGATGGAATCAAAATTGATACCCCTTTTTCTGAATGGAGTAGAGTAGAACAAATTTATGCTGAATTAAATGCTAAATGTATGAATTGTTTGTTCTGTGCTTTAACTTTGGAAGATTATATGAGAATCTCTACATGTACTACCGACAAGAAAATTTGGGACAGTTTATGTATTACATATGAAGGTACTAGTGAAGTCAAGCAATCTAAGTTGAATTTTTTGATGCATGACTATGAACTCTTTAGAATGAAACCTTATGAGATGATCTTAGACATGTATACAAGGTTTATTCAAATTGTAACATCATTGCATGCTTTAGGTAAAGAATTTTCAAACTTTGAAATAGTCAATAAAATTCTACGTTGTTTACTTGACAAGTTTGATGCCAAAGTTGTTGCTATTTGCGAATCAAAAAATTTGAATAAATATTCTATTGATAATTTGATTGGCTCACTCATTGCCTACGAGCAATATTTGGGTCAAAGACTTTTGGATGAAGGTGAAACAATAATGCTAAAAGCGGAAGATATGGAGAAAAGTTATTTAGTTGGTGAGGAAAGCGATGACTTAACAAGCAAATTGAAAAGTCCACTAAAGCACAAGCATAAGCATCAACAAAAGTGGAATAAAGGTAAAAATAGTAAGAATGTTCAGATTTCTTCAAGTATTATTTGCTTTGGATGTAGGAAATCTGGATATCTGAAAAGTCAATGCCCTAATTTGAGAACTCTTCCTGCTAAAGAAAAGGACAAATCTAAGCAAATTATAAAATGGGAAAATAATGAAAAGCAAAAAATCTCCTGGGCAGATCTAGCTTCTGAATCATCAGACCAGGAGCAAAATGATGTTTAAATCCTTTGTTTATGTTTTTTTGTGTGTATATTTTTTATTTGTTGTGTTTTTCTATTTTTAATTTTTGTGAGTTTTGTATGATTTTGAGATATTTTTATATCGGATTTCATGTTTCTTATTGTGAGACATTTGGAATGTGATATGTAGATTTTATAGTTTGTGTACTTGTATTTTGTTTAGTGTTTTTCAATAAATTATTGCTTTAGATTGTTTTTGGATGTTTAAGTGTTTTTGTTCTGTGTTTGAAATGTTCGTTAGCCTATATGAAAAACCCTTAAATTTTTGATCTTACAAGTGTTATACTTTGAACTGCAACATAAAATTGAATTCATTAGAAAATCTAATTTTTCTAAATTTAAGTTATGTTTATAACTTGATATTATTAAGATTGTCAATTTCATGTCTCTTATTTAGACTACATTAATTTTAATATTATTATTATAATTGTGATGTTTTCTTATTTTATATTTCACTTATCAATTAATATTTATGCACTTAGAAAGATTTGAAGTTTTAGATTATTGATTTTGGAAAGAATACAATTACTCTTGAAAATTGTACAAATGTACAAAAATAAAAAGAAATGCGCAAAGATTTGCAATGTGAAAAATAGGCACAAAATAAGCCCAACAAGTGAAAAGATGCACAAAAATGTGCCACAAAATTGAAAAAGATGCGCAAAGCGCCACATGTGGTAGTTATTGCTTTCCTTAATTTTTTAATCTCTTAATCAAATTGATCTTATGTACATTTATATTACATATTGAAATATGAAATATAAAATTTTTATATCATCATTTTTACAATGATTTTTTCTATCTTAAATGTCTAAATATACTCATGTGTTGATTAATTCTTTTTAGTTTCTATGTTATATCTCTTCTTAAATTCTATGAATTTAATGATTTGGCTAATGTTTTAATTTTATTTGCATAACTTATGTCAATCACTTTAAAGGTTAAATTTTTAAATGATTTTCATATATCTGCTTACATTTCTAGTCTTTTTCTTCTTCACTTTTTGATGTTGTCAAAAAGGGAGAGAAATTGTTTGTTGTGTCTTGTGTATTCGTATCGTTGTGTGTTTGTTTTGTTTAGTGTATGTGTGTTTGTTTTATTTTGTTTGTATTTCTAAAAATTTTGAAAACAAAAATAATTTTAATGCCTCCTTATTTTCATATGTTAATTAATTCAGGGGGAGTTTAGGAGATTCTTAGAATTTGAAATTATACAAACAATAATTGTTTTGCCATCATCAAAAAGGGAGAGATTGTTAGGAAAGTTACTATTTACATATTTTACATTCTTGCAACTTGTATAGTTTTGATGATTCCAAATATTACTATTTTATGTGTTGTTATCTCCTAATATTTTTTTTGAAGATTTGTTTTTGCTCTTATGTGTACTAATATTTCAGGAAAATTGAACTCCATACTACAAAGACTTCAAATCAGATTCAGCATGAGATACTTTGTGAATTTCAAGCTTATACTTTTTATTTGAATTAAATTTGAGAGGGAGTGATTGTAATTGAGTGAATAAATTTACACAAACTTAAAGGAGAGCTTGAAAAAGTTTTGTACTGATCGTACGGGATGAACATTATTCGTACAGGACGATCAGATCAGTTATCTCCTTGTAAGAGCAATGAAACGAACAGGAACTAAACTGGAAAATTTTCCTAAGGAATGATCGTCCAGAAGAAATCATTCTTCGTCCCAGGATGAGTTTCTCACTGTAAAAATTTTGTCCAGACGAAGTCCAGTTCATCCGGGACGATGGGAACCGACTATGGCAGTTTCTGGCAACGTTCTGCAGTTTTCGAAACTGACTTTTGATATAACTGTTCGTACCGGACAAAATTTTTCGTCTCGGGACGAACCAATTTCGTTCAGGACAAAATTGGTTCGTACAGATGAACAAATGGTTTGTACGGGACAGTTTTTTACTCAGTTCATCCGTACTAACTCAATTTCGTACGGGACAATCCAGTGCGCAGAAAAATATGTTTTTAGCAGTTTTTTGAGCGGTTTTTTATGTCCTTTCTATATAAGGAGTCCTATAAACTATTACAAGTGCCTTTGGAGTTGTTTTCTCTTGAGAGGGATCATTGAGAGTGAGAGTTTGATAGAGATTGTAAGAGTGAAGAGTGAGAGATCAAGTGAGGGGTTTGTGAGGGATTTACAAGGTTACTTGAAGAAGAATATCTCTTTGTTTCTTTCCATCTCTTTTGAAGGCTCTCAAGTGAAGTTCAACAACATTGGTCCGGTTCTCTGCCGACACTTGGAAAGTGTAAAAGGACGACAAAGTGTATCTTTGACAGTCATTGTGTCTTCGTTCTTTGGGAGAAAACTAGAAGAGAGAATTTGAAAGGGAGAGAGGAAAGGGTGGAGTTTGAGAGGGAGAAGATCCTTGGAGGGGATTTCAAGGGAGTGTGAAGGGGATATTCACACGGTTGCTCCGGCAAACTTGCACTTCAGTACCATCGGATTCAAGGGTCGTCTTAAGGGAAGTTTTGGCGAAAGAAGATCTCTTTGGTGTCAAAGAACCCGGCTACTCCGCCGCACCAAGGAAGGTGAAAGTGATTTTGTACAGGCTTCTCCGCCTTGCTGTGGGAGCAAAAGGAGAGTCACTTTGTGGAATTAGTGCAATACTCAGAGGGTGCCTCCGGGGAGTGGACGTAGGTCAAGGTTTGACCGAACCACTATAAATCTGGTGTGTTCTTTCTTATTTTTCTTCTGCATTTAGTTTCATTGCAAGTTATTTACTCTAATTGAAAAGTTTATTTTTAAACTTTAAGTTTAACTTGCATTAATAATTAAAAAAGTTTTCTAAAGTTTCATCATTCATTTTCCTTATGCTAAACCCCAAAAAGTAGAAAAATCCTCCCATCAAACTCATCTCAAATTCCTTACTCATTATTTTAGAAAAAGTATCACATAAATTTTTATCTGAAGATCTAAAAAGTATATCATCGACACTGATCTGGACAATGAGTAATTCATCTCCTACTCTCCTAAGAAAAAGGGTGGTGTCTATACTCCCCTTAACAAACTCCATTTCATGTAGAAACATGTTAAGCCTCGCATACCATACCTTGGGTGCCTATTTTAAACCTTATAAAGCCTTTTTTGTAATTTGTAAACATGATTTGGAAATTGAGAATTCTTAAAGCCTGGACCTTGCTCTACAAATTCATCTTCTTTTATTACCCCATTTAAAAAGGCACTTTTGACATCCATTTGAAAAAGCTTAAATTCCTTATAATAGGTAAAGGCTAATAGTACACTAATCGCTTCCAATCGAGCTACAGGGGAAAAATTTTCCTCAAAATCAATCCCATCTATTTGATTATACGCCTTAGCTACCAATCATGTCTTATTCATAACCACCACACTAGAATCATTCATTTTATTCTTAAAGACCCATTTAGTTCCTACTACACTTTAGTCCATAGGTCTTTCTACTAGCTACCAAATATCATTCCTAACAAATTAGTTTAGTTCCTCTTATATAGGTAGGATCCAAAATTCATTATAAAGAGCTTGATTGATGTTAGTGGGTTCAATCATTAAGATGAAGCAGAGTGGTTAACTTCTTTTCTAAGTCCATGCCTAGTTCTAACACCTTTAGAAGGGTCTCCTAAGATTAGTTTTTTAGGATGATTTGAAGAATATCTATAATCTCTAAGAAAAGTGTTTTGAGGTTCTACTCTTTCCTTCAGATTTGTAGTTTATACTCCTTGGGTAATCTCACCTACTTCTTCTTCTTCCTAACCCCTAAACTTCTCATAATTAGATTCATCAAACACTACTACATGAGTAGTCTCCTCCACCACTAATATCCTCTTATTAAACACTCTATTGGATTTCCCTATACTTGAATAGCCCAAGAACTCTCCATCATAAGATTTTGGGTCAAATTTTTCTAAGAGTGATTTCCCATTATTTAGAATAAAAACCTTACAACCAAAGACATGGAGGTGAGAAAGGTTAGGTGTCCTACCCTTAATAATTTCATAGGGTGCCTTATTTAATTTAGATCTAACATTTACCCTTTTTAATGCATAATAGGTTGAGTTTATTGCTTCTGCCAAAAAGTATTTTGGAAGAAAATACTTAGTAAGCATGGCTCTAGTGGCTTCCACTAAGGTCCTATTCTTCCTTTCAGCTACCCCATTTTGATGAGGGATTCTAAGAGCTGAGAAGTTGAAACTAATCCCTTAATCCTTATAGAAGGTTCTAAATATCTCATTTTCAAACTCTCCACCATAGTCACTATGGATGGTAAATATATCACAACCTAGCTTTTTCTAAATCTGTGGAGAAAGATTTAAATTCATAAAATGACTCATTTTTATGTGATAAAAATCTAATCTAAATGAACCTAGAGTAGTCATCGACTATTACAAATTCAAAGACCTTTCCCCCTAAGCTTGAAGTGCTATATATCCAAATAAATCCATGTGAAGGACTTCTAAAGATTTAGAGGTGCTAATGTCCTTAATGGAATGGAAAGAAGATTTGACTTATTTCCCTAATTGATAGGCATCACACAGCTGATCCTTAGTAAATTCAGATTTGGGGATTCCTCTTATTAAATCCTTAGTAAATTCAAGTAAAATAAAGTAGTACATTCAATATTATTTAAATAAAGCAGGTAGACATTATTGATCTTTTTTCCCTATAAAATAATGTTATTATTTAAGCTTATAATGCAGTTGTTTGACAAAAAATTTTATGCTGAATCATTTATCATAGAGCTGACTAATGCTGAGCAAATTATGTTTTAAGCCATCAACAAGTAAAACATTTTCACTCAAAAGGTTCTTGGTGTTTCTAATTATATCTATGCTCATCACTTTCTTGGTGGTGTTGTCTCCAAGAGTGATCTTGCCTCTAGCCCTGGCCTCCAACAAAATGTATTGATTAGCATCTCTAATCATATGGCATAAGTATCTGCTATCCAAGTACCACATGCTCTCATGAGATCTTATGTGAGAGAACACTTACAAAATCTTTAATTGTTAGATTTAGGAATCTAAATAAGTTTAGGTCCATTCTTATGGAAAGAAGAATACAATGAATGTGTGTTATACTGTGAATCATGCAATTTGGGTCTCCACGTCAAATGTGTTCTACGGTGAACAGTGTATGAGTGGGAGATATGTCCTAGTATGAAACATGAAAAATAGAAAAAGGGTTTCCTAATCTACTCGGGTTATAGTGCCTCTTCTTAGGTTTCACTGATGTATGCTGATTTGATAGATTATGAAACTTAGGCATTGTGGGTAGTTTTTTATTTTATTTGAAAGCAGTTAATTGAGATTCTAAAAACTTATTTGAATATTCAAGAATTTAAATTTCTATTTTCAAAACATGCTCCTTATCATCTAAATCAGTTACAAGAGTATATAAGTCCTTATATGCAGTTTAGCTCAACATGTAAACTTTTTAGGGAATCATGCTCATAAGTCAATTCAAAATACTTTTTGTTCAAATCATCAAATTCAACTAATAATTTCAAATGATTTCTATTAAGTGTAGAATGATCTTTAATCAAAATTTCATACTCTTTTTATAAGTTCAAAAATTTCAGTTTTAGGCTAGCATGTAATTTTTTAAGCTTGCTATAAGATGAAAGAATTTTTTCAGAAACATCAAGTAATTGATTGTATGTTAATTCACATACCTCTTCTTAATTAGAGTGACCAATATGGTCATCCACCATCAAACACAAGTTTGTTGTCTCCTCTTCACTTCAATTTTAGAGGAGTCAGATACAAAATTTGCCTAGAAAGCCTTTTGGGTTCTTAGCTTCCCTTCTTAAACTTGGTTTTCTCCTCATTCTTCTCCTTGCTTGGGTGAGCCTTAAGTGTATAACAATCAGCTTTTACATGTTCTGACTTCCTGTATTCAAAGCAAATCATATCAGAAGATTCTTTAGAATTCTTACTATTCATACCTTTGTTCCATTTATGATATGGCTTTTGTTTCTTCTTTAAGAAGCTCTTGAATTGCCTAGTAATTAAAGCAACATCATCACTTTTCATAATTAGAAAAATTAGTGTCCAAATCATTAGCTTTTAAGGCTATAATTTTCTCATTTTTCTTCTAACCTACATCAAGTTTCCTTTGGTTCACTCCTTACTCATAAGCAATTAGTGATCCAAGTAAGTTATCAATTGAATAAACATTCAAATCCTTAGACTCAATAATGACAATAATATTTACATTAAAATGAAAGAAGGTAAACATCTCAAAATCTTGTTAACTTTTTCATAGTTTATTATTTCTCTTCCTAAGGCATGCAGTGAGGTGACTATTTGTGTAAACCTAGTATATATTTTAGATATTGACTCACTATATTTCATTGAAAAAGTTTGTATTCATGAAGTAAGATATTTAACCTATATTGCTTAACTTCACTTACGCCTTCATAAGTAATATATAATCTATCTTAGATTTCTTTACCAGTTGCACATGTTGAAACACATGTAATCTTCAGATTTTAGTTTACAAAACAATAGTTTAACCATTTTGCATTAAGTTGTGTTAGATCTTTATCATCAAAAGTTCATTAAAAAAAAGTTTAGTTTGATGCCATTTATTTCATGTGTTGGTGCAGAATAACCTTTTTTTACAAGTATCCATATGCGATAATCTATAGATTGTATAAAGATAAATATGTGAGTTTTTTAGAAATTAAATAGTATATTATTAAATAAGGGCAGTTGAGTAATGAAATACCCTTCCATGGTGTTTTTATTTCCAAAGTTAGCCATGGATCAAAATTCAAAATTGTTTTAAAACATGATTTTATGAATCTCACTTTGATACCACTTGAAAGTTTTTAAAGGTTGTTAAGCCCTTATGAACTAACCCGAGGCTAACCAAGAGGGGGGGTGAATTAGTGGTTTTAAAAATTCTTAAATAAAAGGTAGGGGTGTCAATTCGGGTCAACGGATCGGGTTCGGGTCAAACCCGAAAATGACCCGGCACTATTCAGGTCAACCCAAATCCGACCCGATTTTTAAAATGGGTTGATTTGTTGAACTTGACCCATTTTGGGTCTGGGTTGATCCTAATCCAGATTTTTTTAGGTCAGGTTCGAGTCGTGTTTCGGGTCATGTCAAAAATTGACACCCCTAATAAAAGGCAAAATATTTTTAAAATCTTTTTGAATATTTTAAAATAAACATGATTAACTTTGATGCAGAAGTGATTAATAAAACAAATCAAAGACTTTAACCATATAATCAACCATAGAAAATTAAAGTGTGAAAGTTAAAATATGGGAAAGTAATAAGAAAGAACACACCAAATTTTATAGTGTTTCGATTAACCTAACCTATGTCTATTCCTCTGAGACACCCTCTGAGTATTGCACTAAATTGTAGTATCTCTCCTTTTGCTCTCACAACAAAGCAAAGAAGCCCTTAAAAAATTCTTTTCGTCGACCTCGATGAGGTAGATAACCCAGACTCCTTTTCCTTCCTCCTAAAGTAGGCAGAGAATCTCAACTCCTTTTGTTTTCTCCTGAAATAGGAAGAAAACCTTGATCTAATGCTGATGAAGACCTCCCTAGAGCAACCAAGGAGCCAAGGAAGATGATTGGAGAAGATAACTTGAATCCTTACTTGGAACAAACTTTGTGAACACCTCATAAACTTCCCCTCACAAGATTCTCTATCTCCCAAGCTCTTCTTCACCTTCTCTAGGCTCTCTCAGGTCAGGACAACAGCAAAAGATTTGATTATCAGTAATTGAGAGAGCTTAAATAGAAGGCATTAAAAATGCCCTAATTTTTAACTTGTCGTCAAAGATTATCCTATACAATTTGTTTAAATCATCATTCTCAGCCATGATGATCTAGGTTTGTTATACGATTAGAACATAATGCTTGTTCTAATCATTTAGAATTATGTGGACATCGCCCTGTATGATTAATTCAAAAACATACATTATCATCTAGCAGATAATTTACGACATCCAAAAAATAACTCGAGATGATATAGAAATATAATTGGTCATCCAAAATGATGTAGATATCATCATGTATGATTAGTTCAAAATCACATAATATGGTCCTGTAGATAGTTCGAGATGTCCAGGAGATTCAGGAGCGAACTAAGATTTTTCTTACAGATTGTTCAGGACGATCCTGCAATTATCTTCTATGATATAATCAATTAATCTAACTTTAATTACTTTCCTTAATCAACTAATCAATTTAGGCATGATTGTCTTTCATCATCCAGGACGATGTTGATCGTCTGGGATGATTATACAAAAATTACAATATCAAAAACATGCCTAAAATATGATTGGCGGCTGAATTTCATTCATGTGACTGATTGTCCTGGATAATCTTGAATGTCCAGTATGATTAGTTAATTAACTCATCTTAACAGGATGCCTTAATTATGATTTCTATTTTTAACTTAATGTTTAGGACAATTAGAAATCATCTTGTATGCTATGATCAAAAAAAAAAAAAAAAAAAAACTAACTCACAAAATTTCTCCCCCTGAGTGTGTGTATACATGGTTACTTAGCTTTATGATCCAACATAATACTTTTGACTCAAGAAAAGATAAAGATGCCTTTGAATAGGAATTACATACTAACTCAATCGTAGTTTACCTGATCTTGAGCTGATTAACATTCCAAGTGAACTTATGGACCTGAAAGGTTAGTGAGCAGGGCAAATAAAATAGATATGCCAGAATAGCATAGTTATGGAACAATAATGTTTGTTATCATCAAAATCATAGTACTTGGGTCCAAATCTGCAATAGGAAGGATTATGGCCCCACTTGTTCATATCAAGTGTGGGAGATTAAGTAATTCTACAAGTGTTCTTATGCCCTCATTTTCTTGGTACATATGTGGGAGGGGTTCTGGTCTCACTTGTTGATGTAGGTGTAGGAGGTTAAGGGAGATAAAAGTGAAAGTAGATACATAAGCAAGAATCAGGACATTTGCACTATACTCATTTCATTTCATGTATTGATGTTTGCATGGACTAAGTTTAAGATACATTCTGAATAAAGTATTAGCAAATTCTAAATCTTTGAATAGGTTTTGATGGCAAGTGAAAGTGACTTCTGAGACTAAGTACTATGTGCCATATCTGAGAACCTTTTGTGAATGTGGGAGTATAACAACAAGTGATAACTCTGCATGTTTAGTATGGATTAAAATTTGAGTAAATTAAATTTTGTTTAGCATGCTTATGTTATCCTTTTTAATTAAATATTATTTAAATATTTGATGCTTAGAAGGGGAAAGGGAAGGAGTCTACTAAACTAGTTAAACTTACTTTGTAATTTTAATTATTTCATGAAAATAATATTTCACGACGAGTAGATCAAGTGTAAAGGCTGGGTTTTAGATCTAGATTCCTAAGGTATGATTTTTTAATTCAGTGTTAATTATTTGAGATATAGACTTCTACGACCTGGATTATTATAAGAATATTTTCTTAATGAAATGAAAGTTTGTTTTCCTATTTTTATATGTTTTGAAAAAAATTAGTAGTTATGGTTGCTTATTATTGGTGGACGAGTTATTTAATTATAGGTTTAAGTAGGTCTAATCCTTCCCTTAAATCCTAGGGTGTTATATTATATGACCCATTAGAGTGTATGAGTTATATCCAATTAGGTTGTGACAATAGTTGATAGTGGGTTTCAACCTTATTGTCAATGAAGAACATCATATTTGGTGATGATGGAGGGGTGTCAATATTCTTAGTAGCAGTGAGCATCATTGTTGTCAGTAGGTGCCAACCTTGAAAATAATGATCGACATTGATGCTGGTTTCGATGGTTAGCACCAACATTCTAAGAAATGATGGTCATTGACCTTCTTAACAATAACACATTGTTGTTGTTGTTGGGGATGAAGAGCATCAATGTTGGCAGTGATAACGGGCTTCAGAGTAGATGGCAACAAGGAGCATTAGTGTTGATAATTTTCGATGATAGAGATCAACCTTACTAGAAATGATGTGCGTAGATGAGCAATAATGTAAATGATGATTTTATCATCAACAATGATTATCATGATGGACATCATCATTGGTGGGTGGTCATGCTGACAATGAGGGCATTGATATTACTTCCAATCGCTAGTGTCAATATTGTGAGTTGGAAAACAGAGCTTTGGACCCATTTTAGTCCCAAAGTTTTCTAGTCTAGAATCTTTAGGGTGGACTTCCACCCTTATTGTGTAGGAAGATGAACTATTTATGGTTTTCTATAGGAGTTATTATGGTTACTTTGACTAGAAAACATGAAAGCCCAAGTTGGAATTGAACATTTTAATCTTATGATATTCTTTTAGATATCTTGTCTTAAAAATATTGAAATTGATTAATCTTGATCATATTGCATTCTTCTGATCAAGATACTTATTTCAAATATAAGCATACATAGGGGGAAACCCCTTAGAACCCAAGGGGGGCAATTCCCACCTGCCCCCACCCCCCCCCCCCCCCCCCCCCCTTGACACATGAATTCTTTTAAAAAAAAAAAATTGAAATCTTGATCAAACAAAACTTATTTCAAAAAACTTAGGGGGAAACCCCTTTGAACCCAAGGGGGGCAATTCCCCTCCCCCCCCCCCCCCCCCCGCCCCCCCTCCCCCCCCCCCTATATTATATGATTCTTTAGGCAATTTGTCTCCCCTCATTATATTTTTTAGTCTTTATTATAAGTGTTTTTAGGCAATTGCCCGCCCCCCTAAAAGTTTTAAAATACTATGGTCTTTAGGCAATTGCCCATAGTATAAATAAACACATTGTGTATAATTGTTATTGTTAGGTAACGATAAACCAAATACAAAGAGTAATAATAAATTAAAATTTATTTCGGGGGCACTAACCCCAAAAAACCTCGCAGGGGCATTACCCCTTGATCCCACAATCTGACCGGGCAGGTTGAACCCCATCAGGGGTTGCTGCCCCCTTGGACCCTTGACATATCTGCAAACAATTACTTATAAGTTTGCAACCCCCCTAAAATTATGGCTGATTCCGTCCCTGAGCATACAAGATTCGAAGGATGCTTGATTCCAAAAATTGTCATGAAAAACTTTCAATTATACTTATTAGTTTTTTATCTACATCTATTTGGACTTGGCTTAAGCTATTCTTGATATCATTGAGTTCATATGAATTTGAAGTCCATTCTAAATATTTGTGATTTGAATACTTATTTTGAGATTTTAAAAATAATATTAAAATTTAACATGATTGAATGGATTTTTTTTTTCGTGACATGTAAAATATAAATTAGTTATCTCGGGGAGTGGAATTGTTTGATTTTTTGGGATAATTAAAAATGGGTGATTTTTTAAGAAATTGCAGATTAAATATGCACAACAAATAGGTTATTTAAAAAATATATATATATTATATTTGAATTGGACTACCTAATTCAGTAACAAGCCAGAATACGCAATTAAGCAATGAAAGCTTTGACGTTACTGTAATCAGTTTGTTCATTTGATTTCATATAAGCAGTTGGTTCCGTGCCTTAATCTTCAAGTAAAGAATATATATTACAAGTATTGAATATGGAAATTCCTTCGCATGTTTTACTTGTGGATTAATTCGGTTAGAGTATTCATTTTGATATATTTTTATTTCGAACTTTAGGTCAAATCATACAAATTAAATTTCCAACAAAATCATACAATTAATTAATCATTGAATTATACAAAATAAAATAAAGTAATAATATTTTTTTATATAACCAACTCAAACAAAATTTAAATTTTCAAGTTCAGTAACAATAATTTACGGGCTTCGATTGGGATGATTTTTTAACTGTTTTTCAAAAAACTTTTGAATATAAAAATTTGCTGAACTATAAATTTCAAGAATCAAATCAAGTTGTTAATTTCGGAGCAATCAAATTTGGCTTTATTTTTTTCAAATTACACGTGTGTGTTAAAGTGGGCCAAATCAAAAGATTATAGTGTTGACTCCGTCATGAAATCTTAGAAATCACACCCTAAGTAAAAGCCAAAACTTAAATCAAATCGTATCCATTAAAAAAAAACTATTTAATTAAAAGAAAAATATATGTGAGGATATCATCAAATTTTGATCATAATAAAATTTAAACATTTTATGTTTTCTTTGTTGAAATAATTTGTTTTTATATTTACAATATATTCAATCAAATAATTCAAAAGTATGCAGCACATTTTAATTTTTGGAAAGCTCCCATTTAAAATTTTTTGAATTGAGAGTCTTTTATATATGATATGTGTATAAATTTATCTTAATTAACTAATAATTCAAAACATTTTTAATTATTAAGCTATATTTATTTTACAATTCTATTATTTTCAGGTCTAAACTTAGAGGAACGCCGTGCGTGCTGAGAATTCCCTCAGTTTCCTTCGTTCCCGTGTCTTCGTTTCTTACCAGAAAATGAAGCCACCAAAGACTCTGAAAGAAGTCTATTATAAAAAGCCATCGACTCACAGAGAAAGAGAAAGAGAGAGAAAGATGGAAGGAAGAGAAGATCAGAAAGGTTTAGATGGTTTGCGGGATCAGCAGGTGGAAGAAGAAGAGGAAAGAGGGAAGAAGAAGGTGAAATATGTTAGTGACTTGACTGAGCTGGATATGAAGATAGAGCAGCCGCTGCGTGAGCAGGACCCGGTTCGGTTCAAGAGAGAGATTCGCCGTTGGGCTCGCGCTGTCGTCCGGTACGCTCGCCAGCTCAGCCGCAGCCTCTCTTCCTCTTCCTTCTCTCGCGGCCGCCGCTCCTCTGTTTCATCCTTCCGGTTCGACGAAGACGAAGACAAAGACTTTGGCAACTCTGCTTAACTTCTCTGTTGCTGATTTTTTTTATCTTCTTTAATTCTTTTCATTGATTTCATTTATGTTTCTGTATATAAAGAATGACGGATGCATCAATAAGTGCATTTTTTTTCCTTAATTAAGCGCAAATTCTTTTGCTGGATTGGAAGAGCAAAGTGATTCCGATATTCTGATTACATTTCATAGATTTAATTTGAGGAAATTTACAAATGTAAAAAAACGCATTCCGATCCATATTTCATCTATATTTTTCAATCAATCCGATGCTGCAAGACTTTGGTAAATAATATATATATAAAGGGGGGAATTTACATGCATACCACAAAATTACATATCATTTTAAAACATAAATAAAATCAAAATGTATAAGAATTTGGTAATATTATTTATGAAGATCCGCTGATAAAAAAAATATTAAAGATGCTGGTTAGAACACTGCTAAGGAAGTATAAAATCGGAGGAAAAAGTTTATAAATTAACAAAGATAAATATTGATTGTATATTTATATCGCATTTATGAAATATTTTGTGGTTGTGTATCATCAGCGTTAGCTTCCAGCTTTTCTCTATAGGACATTTTGGTAAGATTTTCTCGTGGATAAATTAAAAGGGAGGGGGAGGGGACATTCCTCAGTTTTGGCATTGGCAACCTTGCCACAAGTAGCATGCAGATGGATTTGATTGAATTGATCATATGTGCTTTTTTATGTAATCCAATATGTTAAAAGGCTCATATTTAATTTCTTGACTTGCTACACCTACTTCATAAGTTATTAAGTTTATGATGCATTTGTCTCAAAATTCTAATTTTAAGGGAGGAGCTTATCCATGTACGACATTTGAAAGAATATTAATATCAAAGTTTTACTGACTATATTACAAAATAGATGTCATCTCAAAATCAGTTGTATTAATGCAACCTTCAAAAACATCAATATTTCACAATTGATGCACTTCTGAGATCAATGTTTGTGAAATCAAAGGATCATATTACTAATACATGGTAGGTTCCATTGGACCACCACCACTATAAGGTGGCTACCATTCACCTAAAATTGACGTTAGATTTGGGATGTTTAGAAATAAGAGAAATTGATGGGGATTTGTTTAAGGGTCTGTTGGAATGGCTGTACTTTCTTTTTTAATGATTATAAAATCATTATTGGGAAGACAACTTCTTAAAAAATTGTTGTATAAAGTAGCTTCCTAACACAAAATTTTATTAAAAAAAGTGACAAAACAGTAACCTAACATAATTAATATATGGTTGTGATTTGAAAAGCTAAGTGGCAAGAAAATTGTCTCAAATAAACTCTAAGAGGTTTCAAGGGTTTGTGGAGTAGTGGTAGAAGTTTTAAAGTAGGAGAAATACAAATCAAGCTTGTGACTAATTTAAGGGTTTCGAGACATATATATGATAGAAGGTTTATTGAAATGGATTGATGGATTTTCTTCTTTAACAAATTGTGCGGAATTTTGAGGATGTTAGCTAAATAACTACTAAAATTTTAAATTAAGTACATGTGCGATTAATAATTTATATTTATTTGTCTAGTCATAATAGAACAATTTTTGTGAGAGTTTAAGTGACTTAGGCTTCGTTTGGGACGGCTTTCTTATTGCTTCTTAAAGCAGCTTTCTAATTTTTGTGCTAGAAAGCTGGTTTAAGAAGCAGTAAGAAAGCCGTCCTAAGCGAATTAATGTTTAGAGAATGAGATGGGGATATACAAAATAAGTATAGAGTGGGAGAGAGACATGTTATGATTTATAAATCTTAAAGGTGGCAGTAAGAACTCATATTTGATATAAATTTTGGGGAGAAATTAAAGCTATTTATGAGAGAAATGTCAATTTATACCTACATTCTTATCAGTGTTATGCTTTTCGTTATCAATAATGAGATTTTCCTTTCACCATTAGTTGATGGCGTTTATGAGCTAATTTTGATATATTAATAAGTATAAGATTAAAAATACTAATTTTATATTTTAAGTGATTTCATGATTGAAATGTTCAGTAGATTACTGTTTAAGATTTATGATCAATTATTTAAGAAAGCTCAACATAAGCTTAAAAAACTTAAAAAAAAAAGGTTAAAAAATTGTTTACAGTCTATTACAACAATTAGGAGCCTTAATATTGTAATTAATTACTAAATGATTGTCGCTGTGACTTGAGCTTTCTCTGATAAATTTATTAAAAATTTATTTAAGATTATTTTTAAAATTATATTAATATTCTAAATGTTATGAAAATTAGTTAAATAAATTTGAACAAAAATTTATAATCCAATTTGATGATCAACAATCTCCATTATTTTGTAAAATTATAATTAAAACAAAAGTAAATACATAATTTCAATGCTATAATTAACCTTTATTTTTTTTCATTAAATTTATCATATTTTTTAATTGCAAATATATATATATATATATATATATATATATATATATATATATATATATATATATATATATATATATATATATATATATATATATATATATATATATATATATATTATTTTAAATATATATTAGAGATTAAAATGTTACATAAATAAACATAAATAACTCTGAAAAAATAAAAAAATCAAATGAAAAAGAAAAATTGTATTTGAATATCCTAATGCAAATCTCATGAGAATGAGCTTCAAATTTTCAAATTTATCCACACTGAGATTAATATAATTCAAAATATTATATATGTAAATTCGCACATGTCAATGTAGGCATTTATAGGTGATTGGTAGGTTCCAGTAAAAAAAAACTCAGTTGAAGTAGTCACATTGCCTATTTGGAATGTTACTCATTCAAATCGAGGAGTCATCCTAAGCATGTACATTAGGGGACTCATACATATTCTTACAACCTCGAGAGAGAGAGGCACGTGTCTCGAGGGGGTTGGCCTCTCAATGCCACTTACCAACATGTAAGCCCTCAAGTCAGATCGACTTCACCCGATCCAACAATAGGAAGTGCATAGCTCAGGGTCCATGAATACAACTACCAAGATTTGCACAACCCTCAACTTGTGGTTATCATCATCTCAATGGATTCAACCTTCACACCCATAGGTAGAAGGACATCCTCTAGAGACTCGCCTCCATGTTCTGAGGACTCAACGTCACAAACTGTACGTTCTAGTATGACATAATCTGAGGGCTTGCCCAATACATTCACTCGCGAAGTCTCTCTCAGGTGGTTTGACATAGAATCAAGTGAAATAATAAATACATAGAACCATGTAGGCACCTCTAAGTTCATGCCACATGTTTTGCATAGTTTGTAATGGGTTATAGATAATATTATACTTTTATTTTTTTTTATTAGTAGCTTTTCTTGTAGCCCTCTAAACCCTCTAGATAAAGGACGAAGATGGAAATTTTGGAGATTTTTATACTTTCTAAT
Source organism: Dendrobium huoshanense (assembly GCA_016618105.1). Lineage (NCBI taxonomy): Eukaryota > Viridiplantae > Streptophyta > Magnoliopsida > Asparagales > Orchidaceae > Dendrobium > Dendrobium huoshanense. The sequence continues at coordinate 50,990,900 of CM028356.1, read as the reverse complement.
ATTTTTTTAGTATTCTTTGCACTTTGGTTTTTCAAACTCTCTATAAAAACTCAAATCTCTCTAATTAACTATTTCTTACCTAGAAAAGTACTTGCTAGTAATTGTATGGGGGAAAAATAATATCACCACACAAATTTTGATTTCTCATATTTTATAATCGAATACTGCATTGAGAATAAAATACAGTCTTGAGAGATTGACACAACATTCAACAATGGATTAAATATAAAAATAAAATTTTATAAAATGATATTTCTATGATCAAATACAACTCAAAGAATATTATATCATCTCAAAAGATGAACATAAAATTCTATATATTGTGTTAAAAAAATAAAAATAGGGTATTTGAAAAGTTTATTCATTCTTTTATTTATGTATAACAAGGAGAATATGATATCATCTTAAAAGATGAACATAACATTCTTCAAGACATCCAAAAGAAATAATGAGTTTTATAAAATTCATCATTTCTAAAGTTGAATATAACAAATAGAATATTATATTACCTGAAAATATAATAATAATATTCTACAAGTATATTTAAAATTAGAAATGAGATTTTTTTAAAAGATATTTATTTTTAAAAGATTTTTTTCCTTGTTTTATAGAAATAAAATAATGTTTATTTTAATTTGGGGTTCTCAAATTCCTATAGAGGCAAGCCCCTATAGTTAATTTAATAATCCTAAGAAAACTCTGGATTAAAGCTATGATTTCATACCCTTTGTTTATAAAGCAGAAGACAAGGGAAGAAGTAGGAATTTTTTAAGAAGAAAGCTCAATGTTGAACAGTTCTTAATAAGTCAAAGGAGAAAAAATAGGAGGTGTCGGATTCTAAGAAATTTAGAAGAAACCTCTATCTACCCTAGGGGTGTAAACAAGTCGAGTCGAGTCGAGTTTAAGCCCTTATCGAGCTCGGCCCATTAGCTGGAAAGTGAGCTCGAACTGAGCTCATTTCACTATAAATGAGCTTGAGCCGGCTCGCGAGCCATAGGCGGGAATTTTAAATTTTAGGCGGGAATTTTAAAAAATTAGGCAGGATTATTAAAACTTAAGTGGAATTTTAAAACTTAGTTAACATTTAGAAAAAAGATGAAATGTTTAATATTTAAATAAAACTTAGGTGGTTTTTATTATTTAAGTTTAATAAAAAAATAAAATTATTTTAAAAATATTAATATTTGTTCGAGCCGGCTTGCGAGCTAACCAATCGAGTAGGCTCGAGCTCGAACTTGAGCTCGAGCTTGACTCATGAGCTTGATAAGCTCTACTCGTGAACCCATAAACAAGTCGAGCTCGAGCCGGCTTGGCTCACTTACACCTCTAGTCTACCGTATGTTGGGCTTTACATTTTAAAAGAAAAATTTTTCTGTTTGAGTTGATATTTTATTAGAAATTTAGGGTTATATTCCTAAAGGCTGAGGACTTAAGATTTAAAAACTAGTCTCATAACCTAAATCTAAATTGAGTACTATAAAATAGTAACCCGAACCTATCTAATGAAGTGTAAATCTGGACTTACCTAGGCCTGGATTAGGGAGCTAGCTAACCACATAGACACTTTAAAATCATGTGTCTGGTCTCTTTATGAATGATGGGTAAGGCTATTATTTAAGTTTTGAGGAATTAGAGGTCAGCATCTAAGATAAATCCTAATTGGCCCTTCAACCTATGTAGGGTGAATGATGCCTAAAAATAAAATATAATTAAAATTTTAGACTATTTTTAATCTATATCTAATGCAATGCATGCTGATTGACCCGAATGCATAAAATAATTATGAAACAATTTTAAAATCATGCTTAAAAAATTTCATTTTCCCTATAAATTTTACAACATCCCCTTGATAGAACTGCACCCTAATAAGATAGGTGGTCTGCTAGAACCCGTAGGTTGGGAGGTGCCTAATAAAGAAGAAGAAAGTAATAATATGCATATGCTAACTCTCAATGGTTCTGAGCTTACTTCTTAAATTGTTAGAATTTGTATGTGAGTCTAAGAATTTTATTAGAGTTTTAAGTATAAAAATTTTATTCGTACCCTCATAAAAACTCTGATCGTATCTAGGCTAAAATAAATATGGTATGTAAGAAAACCTAAAAATAGATAATTGTACTACACAAATAATGTTAATAATCAAATTAAATTATCCAAAATATAATATTCAAAGTTTATATGGCAAGTGTTATTTTATTTATGACCCAGAATTTGCATAAAGTGGTCGGGTACTACTAACAACAAATTTGGATTCTAATCCTAAAACTAACGCAAGTGATTTTAAAATGGGATATATCTTCTTTTCTTCACTTCTTCGTCTTCTCTCCTTAGCCTTCTTTCCATCTATAAGTTTCTTGAATTCGCTGGGTTTGGATATCCAAATGAAAAGAAATTCATCCCCGAAGGGGTATTTTCTTTTCCCTTTGGATATTGAAGTCATCATAACTTGGCTTTCTAAATAGTAGAGAACATTCCCCTAAGGGATATTCTCTTCTCTTTGGATTCCAAGTTTGATTCGATATCTCACTTTTAAGTTACTTTCATATTATAACTTTTTTAAAACAGATTTAATTTATATTACATTTCACATATAAAAAAAATTTAGATCACCTGTAGGGTTATCATAAACATTTTATAATAAAATCATCCAAACCAGTTATATATTTACATTTAACTTAAACTTCACTAGCCACACTTGATCATGCTCTTTTAATTTTAAAGGGGCTTAGCATTTTGCACTTACAGAAAATTTTTGTCAATTTAAATATTTAATTTGTCCCCTTTAATTTAGCCCTATATGAACATGTTCACCTGCATAAAATTTTATGAACATACCGATCATTCCTAACCTAAGGGTAATCTATCATCCATCACATCAATTCTTATATTGCATGAGTAAGTAAATAAACAAATACATCAATCATTACAACTAGCATATAGTGAAAAATTATAAGAAAGCCCATCACACAGTAGCAAGAGAGTAAATATCGACCTAACCTAAAGCTAGAGTATATTGTTCTAGTAAACAAATCTAAGTGTGTGCAGTAGGCTGTGTAGTGTCGATATATCCTAAGTTTATTATTAGTTAAAGTTTTATAATTGATTAGATTTAGTTTGTTGAAAAAGCCATGGGAATTTTATATTCAAACTTAAATTTTAGTGACTTTAGTATTTTTGAACTTTATTTTAAATTGAATTTTAACTATTAAGGTTATTTAATAAGATTAGTTACTTAGGATATTTTAATTAATCATTTTTTTATAATATTTAATTTAATGATTTATTAAATTTTTTTAATGATTTATTTAAAATTTTGGTGATTTATTAATTTTAAATTATTTAATGAAATTTTAATTGATTTATGAAATTATTAAGTATTTATTACATTTTTTAAAATGATATAATTATTTATAATTTAGTAGGTTTTTTAGATTTTTTTTATTTTATAAATTTTATTATTATTATTATTATTATTATTATTATTATTATTATATATATATATATATATATATATATATATATGAGCCTTGTGTGAGTAGTGCTACTCAGATTGGTAAGGTTATAGTTCAACTCTTTAATCGGGGCGGCAGGATGTGAAGAGTTTATGTATTAAAAGTCACTGACACTACACTTCTTCCTTTGAATAATGGTATTGAACTTTGGCGATAAATCCCTTGATATGGGTAGTTAGTCCTGGATTGTTCATGTTTTTATTCAATCAGATGAATAGTGTATGTTTCTTTCCTTACTAAACCATTTCAAATATGCCTCCTCTATTAATACGTTGAAACATAAGCTTACCAATCGAGTCTTATAAAGATGGCATCTTCATCTTCTTCATCTATTCTTAATAAGGGTAAAATAACCTCTTTTCGCGATATTAAAAATGATGAATTGATAGAATATCCTTTCAATAAAGAAGAACTAAATAAATGGTCTCTACCTAAGGTAGAAAAAACCCTAATATATCAAATCGGAACCTTTGATTTCAAAGGAAAAACTACCATTAAAATGGTAGAACAATCTATTACAATTGATTCAACAGAGAATACTATTTCTCTGTTATCTTATGATGACCTCAAATCTTACATGCAAGATTACAAATACTTGCATAATGGTTTAATCCAAATCGCTTTCAAACCTCTAACTTTAAGAGGACTTAATGCATCTATCTTAGCTTGTCTAAGAGATGGCAGATGCCTTAATTGGGCACAATCACTTATGGGAGTGATGGAAACCAGTCTTTGTCATGGACCGGTTTATTTTAATACTTTTCCAAATCTCAGTTTATCATTAACTGATGTACACTTATTTGAAGCAATCAAATTACATCTTCAACTCCATGGATATAATTTTCTTCATAGATCTAAAAAAATAGCATTAATTTATAGAATTCATTTTAAGGTAATGAATACCATAAGTCCAAGAGTTAAAAAAATAGTTCAACCCAATAGTAGAACTACTCTAATAGAAACAAATCTATTAGCCTCAAACATAGATACTAACAGAGTAATTAAATGGAATGAAGTAACATTCCCAGATCAATGGATTTTGCCTCAAGTAATAACACCTAAACCTATTATCAATCAAGATATAGATCAAATAATCCAAACCTCTGATGGAGATGTAGAAGTAAGATTTACTCCAAGAAGATCTATCAATCTTCCTAGAATCTCTATTCCTTCAACGTCAGGAGATGAAATTAAAACATCTAATTCAGACAAAACTGATATAGCTTCTAGTCCAGGATTAACCCTCAATTGAAATAGAATATTTCATCCAGTCAGGGACAATCAAGATTTTAGATCCCTGACTCCCTCCGAAATGCAATTTTAATGATATATGGACTTAATACAACCCTTAGAGAGACGTTTATCTGTCACTATATGTTAGAAAAATTTAAACCATTTAGAATCTGGTATCGCAACATGTTCTCAGAAGAAGAACGCATAAAATTTTCTGATCAATATTTTAATGAACTTGAGCATCTAAATCAAAATGGAAAAGCTACTATTCCATTTGTATATTGGTTCATAACAAATATAACTTCTAATATTCGGATGCTTCAAGGACAATCTTCAAAACCAGATATTTTAATGAGTCAATTTGGAAATATTCCATTAGATCAACATGCTATAAAAGAATTAGCTATCATAATTAAGCAACTTAATTTCACGAATCAAACAATACAAACTATAACTTCGTATTTAGAAAGTCTTAACAAAAAATTAGATCTATTAAAAGATACAATAGAAAAATCGAAATCTTTAAACATTGATAACAAAACAAATCAATTCAAAGCAATAGAACCAGCACAAATTGAAACTTCAAGCTCAAAAATGATTATTACAAAATCAGTTATAAAGCTTCCACCACCAATTAAAATCAAATTTGATGAAGATCTAAATATGTCAGAAGTAATAAAACAAATTAAATCCCAAAAAATAACCACCTTAGACGAGATCTCATCGGATAATGAAGCATTAGATAGCTCCTTCAGCGAATATGACATTTATCAATTAGAAGATCAATTTAAATCAACAACTTTAAATCATCATTCAGAAATACCATTATCATTAAATAGAATCAAATACCCTAAAAAATCTTTAGGAAAATATTACTATCAAAGACCATTTCCTAATGATCTTTTATATGAAGAAGAGTTAAATGAACAAACTACATATGACCCTAGACAGTTATATGAATGGAATTTTGATGGTTTATCAGACTACCAAATTCATAAAACCGTAAATCGAATGTTAATATATGCTACTGTAGCACAGAGAAAAAATAATAAACCATGGGAAGTAGTCCAAATCATTGTTAATGGTTTCACCGGAATCCATAAAGGATGATGGGATAATTATTTAAATCAAGCTGAAAGAAATGATCTGCAAAGTGATAAAAGTTTAGTAGACACCTCAAAACCAAATGATGAGGCAGTATATACACTTATTCATAATATTTTAGAACATTTTCTAGGATATATGTCAGACAATCGAGAACAAATGCCTTCTCTATTACAAAAATTAAAATGTCCATATTTATCTCATTTTAGATGGTATAAAGATGTATTTATAACTAGAGTAATGAATCTTTCTGATGCTAGTTCAAGTTATTGGAAAGAAACATTCTTAGAAGGACTACCTGCTACCTTTGCTACTAAAGTTAAAGAAAAATTGAGAACTACCAATGGTCAGTTAAGCTTTGAATATTATACGTATGGACGTATAATAAGCAAATGTATCAAAGTAGGAATAACACTATGTAATGATATTAAAATGGCACAACAACTTAAACGCGAACGCATATCAGATCGTAAACAATTAGAGCTTTTTGCGAACAATTCGCATGCCTCGGACCATTAACCATAAGAGAAAGATATTTGGCAAAACAAAAATCAAATAAAAAAGAAAAGCTAAGAGCTCACTCAAAGAAATTTCATAAAAAATCATATATACCGAAAGAAAAACCTATTCAGTCTAAATCTAAAGCCACAAGAAAAGCTATCAAATGCTTTAAATGTGGAAAAATGGGACATTATTCAAATAAATGCCCTATGAAAGCAAAAATAACTCAATTAAATCTAGACAATGGTACAAAAGAGTTATTAATGAAAATTCTTTTAAACTCAGATGAATCTGAGTCTGCTTCTGAATCTAATAACTCTGACTATGAAATTGAACAATCTGACTCTGATTCTTCATCAAGTTGCAATAATTGCTCTAGTAATGATTACTACAAAGCTATTGTTGAAAAATCATGATTATTTGTTCTTACAAATGATCAAAAGGATCAACTTATTGAAATGTTAGCAAACATTCAAGATTATAAAACTAAAGAACAAATTATTAAATTACTCGGTAATTCTGAAGATCCTCTTCTATCCCAAACACAGAAATTTCCAAACTATTCTATGAAAGAACTCCTAGATTGCTTTAAGCTAAAAGAGCAAGAGACGAATCCCTCACCAACCACATTATCTGATTTAAAACTTGAATTAAAAAATATAAAACGAGAAGTTCAAACCCTAAAATCCGAACAAGATAAACTATCTGTTCGAATAACAAACCTTGAATTAGAAAAAATTCTTGATCAACCCGATCCAGAAGAACTTAATCAAAATTATGAAAATAATACCCTCATAAATTCCCTACGAAAGGCAATTATCCATAAGTGGTTTATTTCCATCACTTTAGTAATTAATCAATCACTAGTACTTAACAATTTAACCGCCTTAGTCGATAGCGGAGCAGATATGAATTGTATCCAAGAAGGGCTAGTTCCTTCAATATACTTTGAAAAAACAACACAAAAACTGACCTCCGCCAATGGAGAAAATATGAAAATTGAATATAAACTTTCTCAAGTAGCAGTATGTCAACAAGACTACTGTATAAAAACTCCATTCTTATTAGTTAAAAATTTATCTCAACATATTATACTAGAAACTCCATTTCTTTATAATATAATGCATATAACTACTGATACTGAAGGTATTACTTCTCATATCTGCAATCCTCGTATACAATTCAAATTCATCACGGATCCTACAGAAATCATATTAAATGAATTAAATAAATTTAAAGGAAAACAATTGCATATAAATTTCTTATCTAAAGAAATTCAAACTGTCGAATTAAAACATCAATTAGACAAATCAATAATTAAAAATAAAATTCTAGAAATTTAATAGCATATTAAACTTACTATTTGTGGAGATAATCCTATTATTTTTTGGAACAAAAAAACACATTATGTAAGTCTTCCATATATTGATGACTTTAATTAAAGTCAAATACCGACTAAATCTCGACCTTCTCAAATGAATCGAGAATATCTAGATCTTTGTCACAAAGAAATAACCGACTTATTAGAAAAACAAATTATTTGAAAATCTAGCTCTCCTTGGAGCTGTACAACATTCTATGTTATGAATGCAACTGAAAAAGAAAGAGGTAAACCAAGACTAGTAATAAATTACAAACCACTTAATAAAGTATTAAAATGGATAAGATATCCTATTCCAAATAAAAGAGATCTTCTTAATAGACTAGCACAAGCTAGTTTATTTTCCAAATTCGATCTAAAATCTGGATATTGGCAAATTCAGATCAAAGAGGAAGATCGTTATAAGACTGCCTTCACAGTCCCATTTGGTCAATACGAATGGAATGTTATGCCCTTCGGTTTAAAAAATGCTCCGTCAGAGTTTCAAAAAATCATGAATGAAATTTTTAATTCATATAATAAATACATCTTAGTCTACATTGATGATGTATTAATATTCTCTAAAACTATTGATGAACATTTTAAACATCTTAAAACTTTTATTTGGCTAGCAAGGACAAATTGCCTTGTAATTTCAGAACCAAAAATAAAATAATTTCAAACAACAATAAGATTCTTAGGACATAATATTACAAATGACACTATTACTCCTATTCAATGCAGTATTGAATTTGCTGATAAATTTCCTGACAAAATATTCGATAAAAAATAGCTCCAACGATTTCTCGGCGCACTAAATTATGTTTCTGACTTTTATCAAAATCTTTCAAAAGATTATGCACCTTTATTTAAAAGGCTTCGTAAAAATTCTCCCCCTTGGGATGAAGAATGTACAAAAGCGGTACAACTTATTAAACATCATGTTAAAAATTTACCTTGTATTAATTTAGCCAACCCTGACTATTAAAAATTGTAGAGACAGATGCTTCTGATATAGGATATGGAGGAATTCTTAAACAAAAGAATTCATCAACAAATAAAGAAGAATTAGTTTGTTTTACTTCAGGACTATGGAATTCTACTCAAAAGAATTACTCTACCATTAAAAAAGAAATGTTAGCTATTGTAAAATCTATTAATAAATTTCAAGATGATTTACTTAATACTACCTTTATCCTACGAATAGATTGCTCCTCTGCTAAATTCATCCTCCAAAAGGATGTTAAGAATCTTGCTTCTAAGCAAATATTTGCCTCTTGGCAAGCTCAACTTGCTATTTTTGATTTTACTATAGAATTTATTAAAGGTAATGATAATTCTTTACCTGATTTTCTAACTCGTGAATATCTTACAGGGACTCCCACTAAAAATGGACAATGAAGGGTGGCGCACCCCTAAAGGGCTTCCTTTACCATCCATCCCAAATCAAGGACGAGGATGGCCTACTCTTCACGGTAATCCCCGTGGAAGAGGACGCGGTCCAACGGGCCGTGGAAGAGGAGAATTTAATCCTCCAAAAATGATACCATTAAAAACTTATCTTTATGGAGCCGAAGAACTCAATGAGCCCAATCCATCAGAAAAACCGTCCGAAAAAGGCAATCCATGCAAGACCCAACAAACATCTGAGATGTTTGAGCCCATGCTCAAAATGAATGTCGAACATTTATTACATTTAAATCCTGAAGATAAAGATATCACCTCTCCATGGATTATCTTTAAAAAATATTTAAACACTAATCCATTTCCTCAAGACTCCTCATATGATCGAGAAACTTATGAAGCTATTCTTATTCATCTTCAATGTATTGAAGTTAAACATCATTATGATGACAAACGTAACATAACTTATAGCCGTGCAAACATTCTCAGCATTATTCATCATAAAGATTGGGGAATCACCCCTTTTCAAATCCAAAAATTTGATATTCTGTTGCCTGGTGGTAACATTAAATCTTGTTTGTTTAATTACTGGACTTACATCCAAGGCATGCACAAAGCATTTTATGTACTTAATCCAACTCATTCTCATTCCTGGATGTTTATTCTAAATCCTGAAATCTTAAATAATCCTATTCCTTCTTGGTTTTACCAATGGTGGGAACATAAAGGAGCAATCATTCCCATTTTACCAACCGAACTACAAACTAGTTATAATGTATGGGTAGATTCATCTCCCTATCTTCGAATTATCAAAACTAAAGATTTTATAGATGGCATGAGTGAATTTTTCTTTTTTACTCAAGCTCAAATCCCTTGGATATGGTCCTGGAATTTAGAATTTAATCAAGATGCCTCCTTTGAAATTACTAAACGACAAGAGGGGGGTGAATTGTAAAAACTTCTTAATAATAAAATTAACCCTAAATAATAGTTCTAATTTTTTTGTTGTTTTTGAAACTTTAAAACAAGGATTTATGCAATTTTTCTTTCACAAAATTTCACATGCAATAGATATGACAAATTTAAAATGCAAGCAAAAAGTAAACAACGAAAAGGAAAGAACACACCAAGAATTTTATAGTGGTTCGGTCAAAATATGACCTACGTCCACTCCCCGGAGTCCTCCACTCCGGGATTTTCACTATCAAAATAGTTCTCCTTTTGCCCCCCTCGGCAAGGCGGAGAAGCCTGTACAAACCTCCCTTTCACCAACCCGGCGTGGCGGAATACCAAACTCTATTTTCACCCTCTTGGCGACGGCAGAGAACCTTCTCGTTTTTCTCCCTCCTGGAGAAGGCAGAGAACCTCGAGGTAACGGATGTAGACGAGCCTTTCCCTTAGAGATCCTTCCTCAAATCCTTCTCGGGCCACAGGAGGAGCAAGATGCAGCAAGCTTGGAGCAACCGTGTGATCTCCCTCACACCTCTTCTCCCTCACAACGCTCACCTCCTCCTTCCTCTCTCAACCCTCAAGAATTTTTCTAGAGTTTTCTCCCTTGGAATCCCTCTCTAACCACGTTCACCCCCTCTGTAATTCTTACCCAAAAAGACTTGATTGACATCTAAAAACGGGCTCCAAAAACCTCTGATTACAAAATTACACGTTACTGTTCGTACAGTACGATTCAACATCGTACAGTACGATCTTCATAAACAGCCGTCGTCCTGGTACGAAGATGTACGAACAGTACAAAAACAAATCGTACTATACGATATAATATCGTACGGTACGATCCACACAAGATGCTATTCGTACAGGACGATGGTCTGGACGATCGGATGTCATCTCTGTTCATCGTATGGTACGATTACGATCGTACAGTACGATGTTCAAAATTTTCATTAGGCCTGGATTACATGCACTAATCACGGGTTAATTTAAGTAAGTATTAAAAATGGATCGTACAGTACGAACTTGTTCGTACAGTACGAACGACGCAAAATCACTTACTTAAACTAAGTCACGGCTAGGGTTTTGGATCTGAACATATCGTACAGTACGACATACTTCGTACAGTACGATCTATTCACAGATTTGTCCACATAGCTTGGATCGTACGGTATGAAATAAAATCGTACAGTACGATCTACAGAGAAGAATTTTAGTTATGATTTGCAGTTAAAAAAAGAACTCTCCCCCTGTGTGTGTGCATGGTTGCTCTTACTCTTACGCATTTTGTGGCCAGACTCAATAAAGTAAAAATATAATAAATGAAAAAATACAATGTTTGACTCATACTCCTAATCTACCCGGTCTTGAGTCTTCCTTTCTTCCTGAGTCACTTGTGATCTTCCTGAAATGTTAGTGCTCAAGGAAAATAACAAATAAAATAATAATCAATGAAAAGCAATTCCAAAACACTCATTATTTGGCATCATCAAAATCTCAAACTCGGGGTAATGGGTTGCAACATCCTTAAATATTAAATGTCTTATGAGGAACTTTTCTATTAAATGGTGGTCTACCATTATCATTGCTGATAAAAAGAAGCAAATTGATAAGGTCATTCAAAATAACCTTATCTAAAATCAAAGGCAACCGCCTACAGCAGAATTTTCTTTAAAAAATCTTCAAAAATCATTCAAACAATGTTATCCTCATGAAACTCCTGAGCGGATTAAAATTCGCCTCTAAAAGGCTTATTGGGAACAAATGACCCAGTTATTCCCTGATGACGATGAAATGGCCTCTCAACGATCTGATGACACCATTCCTGACGCCTGGGACCACTCCTCGCTTAAAGTTGAAGATACAGGACCAAGTCATCGTCCTGGCAAAGCTTTACTCTCCAAAGAACCAGAGGACTTTTAATAAAAGAGCTTTATAGGCAGAATCATACTGCCTTTTAGCGTGTTATATTCTCCATTATCTTAGTAGGAAAAAAGTTTCCTACCAGTTGTAATTAACCAGTGTAGTGGAGAATATTATATGTACCTTTTTCCTTTATGCTTTAATAAGTGTACTGTCTTTATGCTTTAATAAGTGTACTGTCTTTACTTTAATAATTATAAGTTTTCTTCCCCTCTAAGTTTCCAGTTCTATAAGTAAGGTTTTGTGAAAAGTTAGAGGGGCATCGTTTGTATTGAAGTCTTTTGTTTGAAGAAATAAAATTTATAAGTTTGCTTAGTAATCTGTCTTATTTAGTTTGTTCTGCCTGTCTTCTTTAGTTTGTTCTGCCTGTCTTCTTTAGTTTGTTGCCTGTCTTCCTTAGTTTGTTCTGCCTACTTTTAAATAAAGGTGCAGCATCTTTTGAAAGATTTTGATAAAAGTCAGAAACATAATTTAGTGCGCCGAGAAATCGTTGGAGCTATTTTTTATCGAGTATTTTGTCAGGAAATTTATCAGCAAATTCAATACTGCGTTGAATAGGAGTAATAGTGTCATTTGTAATATTATGTCCTAAGAATGTTATTGTTGTTTGAAATAATTTTATTTTTGGTTCTGAAATTACAAGGCCATTTGTCCTTGCTAGCCAAATAAAAATTTTAAGATGTTTAAAATGTTCATCAATAGTTTTAGAGAATATTAATACATCATCAATGTAGACTAAGATGTATTTATTATATGAATTAAAAATTTCATTCATGATTTTTTTAAACTCTGACGGAGCATTTTTTAAACCGAAGGGCATAACATTCCATTCGTATTGACCAAATGAGACTGTGAAGGCAGTCTTATAACGATCTTCCTCTTTGATCTGAATTTGCCAATATCCAGATTTTAGATCGAATTTGGAAAATAAACTAGCTTGTGCTAGTCTATTAAGAATATCTCTTTTATTAGGAATAGGATATCTTATCCATTTTAATACTTTATTAAGTGGTTTGTAATTTATTACTAGTCTTGGTTTACCTCTTTCTTTTTCAGCTGCATTCATAACATAGAATGCTGTACAGCTCCAAGGAGAGCTAGATTTTTGAATAATTTGTTTTTTTAATAAATCGGTTATTTCTTTGTGACAAAGATCTAGATATTCTCGATTCATTTGAGAAGGTCGAGATTTAGTCGGTATTTGACTTTCATTAAAGTCATCAACATATGGAAGACTTACACAATGTGTTTTTATGTTCCAAAACTAATATGATTATCTCCACAAATAGTAAGTTTAATATGTTATCCAATTTCTAGGATTTTATTTTTAATTATTGATTTGTCTAATTGATGTTTTAATTCGACAGTTTGAATTTCTTTAGATAAGAAATTTATATGCAATTATTTTCCTTTAAATTTATTGATTTCATTTAATATGATTTCTTTATGATCCGTGATGAATTTGAATTGTATAGGAGGATTGCATATATGAGAAGTAATACCTTCAGTATCAATAGTTATAGGCATTATATTATAAAGAAATGGAGTTCCTAGTATAACATGTTGAGATAAATTTTTAACTAATAAGAATAGAGTTTTTATACAGTAGTCTTGTTGATATACTGCTACTTGAGAAAGTTTATATTCAATTTTCATATTGTCTCCACTGGCGGAGGTCAGTTTTTGTGTTGCTTTTTCAAAGTATATTGAAGGAACTAGCCCTTCTTGAATACAATTCATATCTGCTCCGCTATCGACTAAGGCGGTTAAATTGTTAAGTACTAGTGATTGATTAATTACTAAAGTGATGGAAATAAACCACTTATGGATAATTGCCTTTTGTAGGGAATTTATAAGGGTATTATTTTCATAATTTTGATTAAGTTCTTCTAGATCGGGTTGATCAAGAATTTGTTCTAATTCAAGGTTTGTTATTCGAACATATAGTTTATCTTGTTCGGATTTTAGGGTTTGAACTTCTCGTTTTATATTTTTTTATTCAAGTTTTAAATCAAATAATGTGGTTGGTGAGGGATTCGTCTCTTGCTCTTTTAGCTTAAAGTGATCTAGGACTTCTTTCATAGAATAGTTTGGAAATTTCTGTGTTTGGGATAGAAGAGGATCTTCAGAATTACTGAGTAATTTAATAATTTGCTCTTTAGTTTTATAATCTTGAATGTTTGCTAAGATTTCAATAAGTTGATCCTTTTGATCATTAGTAAGAACAAATAATCCTTATTTTTCAACAATAGCTTTGTAGTAATCATTACTAGAGCAATTATTGCAACATGATGAAGAATCAGAGTCAGATTGTTCAATTTCATAGTCAGAGTTATTAGATTCAGAAGCAAACTCAGATTCATCTGAGTTTAAAAGAATTTTCATTAATAACTCTTTTGTATCATTATCTAGATTTAATTGAGTTATTTTTGCTTTCATAGGGCATTTTTTTGAATAATGTCCCATTTTTCCACATTTAAAGCATTTGATAGCTTTTCTTGTGGATTTAGATTTAGACTGAATAGGTTTTTCTTTCGGTATATATGATTTTTTATGAAATTTCTTTGAGTGAGCTCTTAGCTTTTTTTTTTTAATTTGATTTTTGTTTTGCCAAATGTCTTTCTCTTTTGGTTAATGGTCTGGGGCATGCGAATTGTTTGCAAAAAGCTCCTAATTGTATATGATCTGATATGCGTTCGTGTTTAAGTTGTTGTTCCATTCTAATATCATTACATAGTGTAATTCCTACTTTGATACATTCGCTTGTTATACGTCCATATGTATAATATTCAAAGCTTAACTGACCATTGGCAGTTCTCAATTTTTCTTTAACTTTAGTAGCAAAGGTAGCAGGTAGTCCTTCTAAGAATTTTTCTTTCCAATAACTTGAACTAGCATCAGAAAGATTCATTACTCTAGTTATAAATACATCTTTATACCATCTAAAATGAGATAAAGATGGACATTTTAATTTTTTTAATAGAGAACGCATTTGTTCTCGATTGTCTGACATATATCCTAGAAAATATTCTAAAATATTATGAATAAGTGTATATACTGCCTTATCATTTGGTTTTGAGGTGTCTACTAAACTTTTATCACTTTGCAGATCATTTCTTTCAGCTTGATTTAAATAATTATCCCACCATCCTTTAAGGATTCCGGTGAAACCACTAACAATGATTTGTACTACTTCCCATGGTTTATTATTTTTACTCTGTGCTACAGTAGCATATATTAACATTCGATGAACGATTTTATGAATTTTGTAGTCTGATAAACCATCAAAATTCCATTCATATAACTGTCTAGGGTCATATAAAATTTGTTCATTTAACTCTTCTTCATATAAAAGATCATTAGGAGATGGTCTTTGATAGTAATATTTTCCTAAAGATTTTTTAGGGTATTTGATTTTATTTAATAATAATGGTATTTCTGAATGATGAATTAAAGTTGTTGATTTAAATTGATCTTCTAATTGATCAATGTCATATTCGCTGGAGGAGTTATCTAATGCTTCATTATCCGATGAGATGTCGTCTAAGGTGGTTATTTTTTGGGATTTAATTTGTTTTATTACTTCTGACATATTTAGATCTTCATCAAATTTGATTTTAATTGGTGGTGGAAGCTTTAAAACTGGTTTTATAATAATCATTTTTTAGCCTGAAGTTTCAATTTGTGCTGGATCTATTACTTTGAATAGATTTGTTTTGTTATCAATGTTTAAAGATTTTGATTGTTCTATTGTATCTTTTAATAGATCTAATTTTTTGTTAAGACTTTCTAAATACGAAATTATAGTTTGTATTGTTTGATTCGTGAAATTAAGTTGCTTAATTATGATAGCTAGTTCTCTTATAGCATGTTGATCGGATGGAATATTTTCAAATTGACCCATTAAAATATCTGGTTTTGAAGATTGTCCTTGAAGCATTCGGATATTAGAAGTTATATTTGTTATGAACCAATATACAAATGGAATAGTAGCTTTTTCATTTTGATTTAGATGCTCAAGTTCGTTAAAATATTGATCAGAAAATTTTATGCGTTCTTCTTCTGAGAACATGTTGCGATACCAGATTCTAAATGGTTTAAATTTTTCTAACATATAGTGACGGATAATCGTCTCTCTAAGGGCTGTATTAAGTCCGTATATCATTGAAATTGCATTTCGGAGGGAGTCGGGGATCTAAAATCTTGATTGTCTCTGACTAGATGAAATATTCTATTTCGATTGAGGGTTAGTCCTGGACTAGAAGCTATATCAGTTTCGTCTGAATTAGATGTTTTAATTTCATCTCCTGACGTTGAAGGAATAGAGATTCTAGGAAGAATGATAGATCTTCTTGGATTAAATCTTACTTCTACATCTCCATCAGAGGTTTGGATTATTTGATCTATATCTTGATTGATAATAGGTTTAGGTGTAATTACTTGAGGCAAAATCCATTAATCTAGGAATGTTACTTCATTCCATTTAATTACTCTGTTAGTAGCTATGTTTGAGGCTAATAGATTTGTTTCTATTAGAGTAGTTCTACTATTGGGTTGAACTATTTTTTTAACTCTTGGACTTATGGTATTCATTACCTTAAAATGAATTCTATAAATTAATGCTATTGTTTCAGATCCAGGAAGAAAATTATAACCATGGAGTTGAAGATGTAATTTGATTGCTTCAAATAAGTGTACATCAGTTAATGATAAACTGAGATTTGGAAAAGTATTAAAATAAACCGGTCCATGACAAAGACTGGTTTCCATCACTCCCATAAGTGATTGTGCCCAATTAAGGCATCTGCCATCTCTTAGACAAGCTAAGATAGATGCATTAAGTCCTCTTAAATTTAGAGGTTTTAAAGTGATTTGGATTAAACCAATATGCAAGTATTTGTAATCTTGCATGTAAGATTTGAGGTCATCATAAGATAACAGAGAAATAGTCTTCCCTGTTGAATCGATTGTAATAGATTGTTCTTCCATTTTAATGGTAGTTTTTCCTTTGAATTCAAAGGTTCTGATTTGATATATTAGGGTTTTTTCTACCTTAGGTTGAGACCGTTTATTTAGTTCTTCTTTATTGAGAGGATATTCTATCAATTCAGCATTTTTAATATCGCAAAAAGAGGGTATTTTACCCTTATTAAGAATAGATTAAGAAGATGAAGATGCCATCTTTATAAGACTCCATTGGTAAGCTTATGTTTCAACATACTAATAGAGGAGGCATATTTGAAATGGTTTAGTAAGGAAAGAAACATACACTATTCATCTGATTGAATAAAAACATGAACAATCCAGGACTAACTACCAATGCCAAGGGATTTACCGCCAAAGTTCAATACCATTATTCAAAGGAAGAAATGTAGTGTCAATGACTTTTAATACATAAACTCATCACATCCTGCCAACTCGATTAAAGAGTTGAACTATAACCTTACCAATCTGAGTAGCACTACTCACACATGGCTCTGATACCAAATTGCGGAAACAAAATAAAAAAGGCAGAACAAACTAAAGAAGTCAGGCAACAAACTAAAGAAGACAGGCAGAACAAACTAAAGAAGACAAGCACAACAAACTAAAGAAGACAGATTACTAAGCAAACTTACAAATTTTATTTCTTCAAACAAAAGACTTCAATACAAACGATGCCCATCTAACTTGTCACACAACCTTACTTATAGAACTGGAAACTTAGAGGGGAAGAAAACTTACAATTATTAAAGTAAAGACAGTACACTTATTAAAGCATAAAGACAATACACTTATTAAAGCATAAAGGTAAAAGGTATATATAATATTCTCCACTATGCTGGTTAATTACAGCTGGTAGGAAACTATTGTCCTACTGAGATAATGGAGAATATAACACGTTAAAAGGTAGTACGATTCTGCCTATAAAGCTCTTTTATTAAAAGTCCTCTGGTTCTTCGGAGAGAGGAGCTTTGTCAGGACGATGACTTGGTCCTGTATCTTCAACTTTAAGCGAGGAGTGGTCCCAGACATCGGGAATGGTGTCATCAGATCGTTGAGAGGCCATTTCGTCATCGTCATGGAATAACTGGGTCATTTGTTCCCAATAAGCCTTTTGGAGATGAATTTTAATTTGCTCAGGAGTTTCATGAGGATAACATTGTTTGAATGATTTTTGAAGATTTTTTAAAGAAAATTCTGCTGTAGGCGGTTGCCTTTAATTTTTGATAAGGTTATTTTGAATGACCTTATCAATTTGCTTCTTTTTATCATCAATGATAATGGCAGACCACCATTTAATAGAAAAGTTCCTCATAAGACATTTAGTATTTAAGGAGGCATCTTGATTAAATTCTAAATTCCATGACCATATCCAAGGGATTTGAGCTTGAGTAAAAAAGAAAAATTCACTCATGTCATATATAAAATCTTTAGTTTTGATAATTCGAAGATGGGGAGATGAATCTACCCATACATTATAACTAGTTTGTAGTTCGGTTGGTAAAATGGGAATGATTGCTCCTTTATGTTCCCACCATTGGTAAAACCAAGAAGGAATAGGATTATTTAAGATTTCAGGATTTAGAATAAACATCCAGGAATGAGAATGAGTTGGATTAAGTACATAAAATGCTTTGTGCATGGCTTGGATGTAAGTCCAGTAATTAAACGAACAAGATTTAAAGTTACCATCAGGCAACAGAATATCAAATTTTTGGATTTGAAAAGGGGTGATTCCCCAATCTTTATGATGAATAATGCTGAGAATGTTTGCACGGCTATAAGTTATGTTACGTTTGTCATCATAATGATGTTTAACTTCAATACATTGAAGATGAATAAGAATAGCTTCATAAGTTTCTCGATCATATGAGGAGTCTTGAGGAAATGGATTAGTATTTAAATATTTTTTAAAGATATATATATATATATATATAATTAACCTCTCTTTAAATTTTATTTAAGATTTATTTGTTTAATTTGTTATAAAACTTTATTAATTTTTTTATTTTAATTTAATTATTTATGATTTTTAATATTTCAATATTTATGTTTAACTTTAATATTAATGTTATTGTATGCTATCTGATTGATTGCAGTTTCCATTTTTTTAAGATTGATTTATTATTATTTTTTATTATAATTTAAGTTTGATTTCACATAGGTTAAAGGTATTCACTATTTTTAAAGTGAGATGTCACTAAGTTTTTTATGTTTAATATTTTACTTCCTAAAGGGTAAAAACATCCTAAATCTATGTTTTCTAAGTCATGTTATTAAATTTTATCCTTCAAGTGTCACTAATGTTATATAGGATGAAAAATGCTGTTACTAACCCTTTCAACATACATGCTGCCTCTCCCATAAACTATTTCCTCCCCTGCTGCCTCTCCCACTGTTCTGAATGTTGGACTCGATGTTATTGATGTACCAGTTAGATTAATTGAGCCTCAAGCTATGGTGTATCATGTGGGAGATAATTCTGGAATGGATGTGAGGACTCATCTGGATTGGCTTCAATGTTCGTCAGAGTATGAATCCGAGTATGTTTCTTCTTCTGAGTCTTTTGGGGTTGTTGATCACGGGAAGGATTTGCAGCGTGACAAACCGGTTGTTTCTCATGGCAAGGCTCGTGGGAGGGATAGAAGGGGTCGTTAACTTTCATCCCTGTTGGTTGCCTTTGTTTTTTTGGTGTTTGGCTGCCTTCTATTTTGATTTTGGTTGCACTTGGGCTTTATTATTACTATTTGGCTGGATGCACTTTGTGCTGGTGCATTGGTGCTCTGAGTTGTGGTGGTGGTTATTTTGTCGGTTTTCATTTAGCTTGGCCCGTTCTTGGTGGTGTTGTTTGGCTGGTCTGGTTGGATAACTTTCTCTCTCTGTTGGCTGTGGACGTGGCCTATTTTGACTGCGAGTTATGGTTTATGAGCAATGATGTGGCATGGGTTCACTTGTTTTAAGCCATGGCTCGTGGCAACCTTTGGTGTTGCGTGCTCGTTTTGGTTGGCTACTCTCTCATTCCAAACTGGATGGCCCAAGCCTGGCTTGGGATTGGTTGGAAGTCTATGCCTTTTGCTGAGCCCGTTGGTTCTCACTCCCCTCCATATGTATCTCTGTAACTTTTTCGTACTGTTTTTATAGCTTGTTGTAACCTCTTCTTTTTATTGGTATGAAATTTTCTTTTAAAAAAAAACACCCTTTCAACATACATGCACATGTAAATAAGTTTTGGGTTCTAAATAACAAAATAAAAATAACTTGCAAGTACTTTAAATTTAAAATACATAATAAAAAAAAATAAGGCTTCTATAGGGCCCTAAGGTTGGAAATTCGCACATGCACATTAAGGGTTTTGGGCCTTAAGGCTATCTAAGTTTTAGAATACTTACATTGTGCCGGAGCTAACGTCTGGTATTTTCGCCCGTAGCACCCCCACCCGATTAGATGGGGGCGACAGACACCTTTATCCCTTTTTTCCTTTTGCTTTGTTAATCGATACCATTCCTCGTAATTCATGTGAATAAAGACAATAAAGTAGGTATTAGAAGCACATTTAATAATTATAATTGAAATAATTAAAAGCACATAAGTTAAATCCAAACATACTTTTTTTAGGGCTTGCACATCGATTCGGTTGATTGTCTTTTGAAGTTTTTACTTATGAAATCATACTTTGTATTTTTCTAACATTCATGTCGAGGCACAAGAAAGGGGAATAAGAAGAAGAGAGATAGAGAGAGAAAGAGAGCTCATGCTTTTCAACATTTTCACTTTCTAATAATCACCCAATTAACTCACTCTCCAACACTCACACCTTTCACCCCTTAACAATCTAACTTTCACTTTTCACCCTTTCACACACTTTTTCCTTCAACACAAACACTTTCACACTCACAAACACATCTCTATCCAAATTCACTCATTTTCATCTTTTGAACATACACTTGTGCTCCACTTTTCAAAACACCCACAAGTTCCACTTTTCAACTTTACAAATCTCAATATTTTAAAATCCATACACTTTATAGTACACACTTTCCAAAATATCTCACCTCCCAAAACACACACAATTTACTTCTCCTTCCACCACTATATGAAAACTGCTTATTTCCAGCGGATGTTCTAGCGGATCTGTATACACACTTTCCAAAATATCACGCCTTCCAAAACACACACAAGTCACTTCTCCTTTTACACCCCCAAACACTTTGCTTTTCACATGAACATTTCATTTCCTAAAATTTTCTACATTATCTTCAAAACCACTCTTTACCTTTCAAAAAACCATAATCCACTCTTCCTCTTTCCCATCTAATACCCTTCAACATACACATACAATCCACTTCAACATTCCACACACTTTACTATTACACATTTACACATTTCACATTATTTTACAACATACACACACACACGCACACAAAAAGTTCACATTTCCACAATTCATACACCACACTATTCAACACTCACACACTTCACTTATTATTCACATACACACCTTCACTTTTTTGAGATCCATACACTTCACTTCAATTTCCAAAGTCACACAATTCATTTTTCCACATTTACACATATCACTTTCCAAAGAAACATACAAATCTCCTTTCAAAGCATACACGTAACACTTCTTAATCTACACACAAATAACACTTTTCAAAACACACACACACCTTACTTTACTTTTTTCACATTTATATGTATCATCATTTTTTTAAAGAAACACACAATCCACTATCCAAACATACACCTTTTCACCTCCCAAAGATCACACAATCACCTTTTGAAACATACACTTCTCACTTTCCAAAATCCCAAAATTTTACTTTTCAAATCATACACACACTTTACCTTTCATAGTCCACACTCTCTCTTTCTTAATCTACACACAAAGAGCCCTTTTAAAGTCATACATGTACTTTTATCTTTTCTAAAAAAAATCTACACATTTTCTTACATACTACAAAAAATAGAGAACAACTATATGCATCATTTTTCACCAACACATACACCTATTTTTCAACTCAATATTTACACCCAATGCTAATATGAGATGCATTGTCACAATAAAAGCACTATCATCCTATTTCTTCTTTTAAGCTTAATACATGTACTCCATAAACATTCTCATTTCATTAATTCAAACAAACATGTAAGGGAGTAATCTTATTCAATTTCTTTCATAAAAAAATTTGCCGCTTGGGAGATACACTAAAACCATTTCTCATAAAGAGAAATAAGATAGCAAGTTTAATTTCATTTTTGTGTTAAAAGAGAGTCTCAAGAAAAAAAAAAAAGCAAACAATTTTCAATAAAAGAATAAATCGGAACATTTTTTTTTAATTTCTAGAGAAAGATAGCCTTCACATTTCATATATATCTTTATGAAATAATTACTAATTTCTTCATATTTTGATGTTTAAAGTAAAGATAATTTTGATTACAAGAGTGACTAGTGAACTTTAGAGGAGAAAAGCAAGTTGGAAAACTAAACTTTATTCGTTTCTAAAGAAAAGACAATTTTCATTTCTAAACATAAGAAACAATTGAGACATGTTCTTGATCGATCATCAAAGTAAGAAAATATAACATATCCCTTTTAACTTTTCCAAGAAACAAACTCGGCCTTTAGCGAAAAGAAAAATACTCAAGTCAATTTTGATTTTATCAAGATACATGTGAAGACTTTTACAAAGTTGTTCATGGTTTCAAGAAATGAGAAACACTTCAAATTCTTGACAAGGAAAGGAGGAGAAGAAGAGGACTAGGGTGAGAAGAGAAATAAAGGAAAATGAAGAATAAAAAGAATAAGAAGAGGAGGAGAAATACACCTATACACAAAAGGAGATCAAGTATGGGAGGCAGGCTTCATATGAAAGAACTGGTCGGAGATGCTGGTCACGGCTTGGGCAGGTCGGAGGGAGGAGGAGGTCAGGGCTTCCGTCTGGTCTGATTCCAAACAAGAATGCGAGAGAGAGGTAGGAAACAGAGAGGGATTTTGCAAGCAAGAGGAGACGGAGCCTGGAAGCCTTGCGAACTGGGCGGGGAGACCTTGGAGTTTCGATTCGGGAGACCTTGGAGTTTCGATTCTTGCCTGGGCTTCTTGTGAACAACCAAAATGACAAGGGGGAGCGCTTCTATTTCGCAAAATAGGAGGGGTACGAGACAGGGAAAATTATTAGGTCCGGACATCAAACCTAGAGATAGAACTGGAAGTCAATAAAATGTTGACACGTTGAGTGGACTAATGTGTCTGTAGAACTTTAAGCCAAGAATACCCATGCGCAACTAAAGCGCATGTAAAACACAGGTAAAGTGCCGGTAAAGCGTAATTAAAGTGCAGGAAAAAAACACAGGTAAAGAACAGTCAAAGCGCAGTCAAAAAGCGCACTTAAAGTGTAACTAAAGCACACCAAAAGTGCAACTAAAGTGCAGGTAAAATGCTAGTAAAATGCACAAATAAGTGCAACTAAAGTGCACCACACGTGTCAAAATTTTAGTAGATGATCAGACCTATCTTGAGATCCGGTGTCCACACCTAATAAATTTTCCTCAATGAGCCAGCGGGTTGGGTTCATTTTACGAATAGAGAGAGTGGGTGGAGTGGAGGGTGGTTTTGCGAAATAATAGGGTGAGAGATGGGTGAGGACTGTGAGGTGCGGCACAACTAACCCTAATCGCACCCTTAATTTTAAATTTTAAAATGGGACTTTGTTATAAGGATATATTATAATTTAGATAAATTTTCATACTTCTTTATAAATATATATATATATATATATATATATATATATATATATATATATATAATCTATTTTTTTGGAATCAATATATATTTATTTTAAATGAAATGAGTAAAATATTTTTACAACAGATTAAATTAAATTCTTTTATTTAATTTAACTAATGTCATTAGCTCACAACGAGCCAAATTGAGCTAATCAGAGCTATTATCATTTAGATCAAACTCATCTCGAGTTAATTTGATTCATTTTTGCTTTGATTGGTGTAGCAATTTTCATTTTAAAATGGTCGATTCGAGATGAGTTGATTTGAGTTTAGTTTGGAGCTGAATTAGATTTGGATTAAATTTATTTTGATTTAAGTTGAATAGCAAGGTTGAGTCAACGCTACATTAGTGGGCATCTGCCGAAGGGGAGTCCTAAAGGAATGACATCTACACTAGGCTACGAAGTCCTAGGTGCTAGAGTTAATTCCATATAAATTGGTCTTGAAAAATGAGGTCAACAAATGGACCCCAATATGCATGATAAACTTACCAAAGTTTATCATGTGTATTGGTGTTGACCAAAATGATGAACTAAATCTAAAATTAAAGTTGGAGATTTGAGTTTATGAATTGAAGAAAAATTTTAGCTTTGAGAAAGGATCATAAATAAAAGTTGATAGAGTTCCGAGTATATCCAGTTTATTTGAAGCTTTATGATGGCTTTAGCAAATAATAACTAATGAGATTAGTATTATTTAGTAAATTAAATGTATGAAACAATCGAATATAATGATTTGAAGGTACCTTGACATAAATAGAGAGTTTGAATTTGATTTTTATAAGACCAAAGTCTTCTTTCTAGTTCAAGAGGAAGGAAGCCACCAAGTGGGCACTTATACATATCTTCTAAAATGTGTGTCATTATAGCTGACTTATGCCAGATGTCTATAGGATGTCGTAAGAGTGGATTTAAACCTAAGAAAATATTTAATCAGGATGGCTACCATAAAAGCGGACTTATGCCAAGAATTCAATAGGATGTCATAAAGCGGACTTAGAATTAAAAATGGATTTAATCAAGTTGGAAGCCATAAAAGCAAACATATGTCGAAAGTCAATAAGATGTTGTAAAAGCAGACTTAGACCAAAATATAGGTTTAAACATGATGGCTACCGTAAAAGCGGACTTATGCCGGAAGTCAATATGATGTCATAAAAGCGGACTTAGGCATACATACAGATTTAGGCTTCATTTGGGATTGCTTTCTTTCTACTTCTTGAAGAAGCCTTCTAGTAAAAAAAATTTATTTTTGTACTAGAAAGATGTTTCAAGAAGTGAAAAGAAAGTCGTCCCAAACGAAGCCTTAATCAGGATGGTTGCCGCAAAAGCAGATTTCTATCATAAGTCAATAGGATGCAGTAAAAGCGAACTTAGACTTAAAGATAGATTTAATCAGGATGGCTACCGTAAAAATGGACTTATGCTAGAGTTCAATAAGATGCTGTAAAAGCAGACTTAGACCTAAAGACAGATTTAATCAGGATGACTGCCGTAAAAGTAGACTTATGCCAAAAGTCAATAGGATACTATAAAAGCAGACTTAGACCTAAAGACATATTTAATAAGAATGGTTTCCGTAAAAGTAGACTTATGCCGAAAGTTAATAGAATGTCGTAAAAGAGAACTTAAATCTAAAGATGGATTTAATCAGGTTGGCTATCATAAAAGCGTATGTATGTCAGAAGTCAATAGGATGCCATAAAAGCGAACTTAGACCTAAAGACGGATTTAATCAGGACTACAAGAAAAGTGCTCTTATGCCAAAAGTCAATAGGATGTCGTAAAAATGAACTTATGCCTAAAGTCAATAGGATGACATCAAAGTGGACTTAGACCTAAAGCCGAATTTAATCAAGATGGCTACCATAAAAGCGGACTTATGTCAGAAGTCAAAAAGATGTCATTAAAGTGGACTTAAACCTTAGGATAGATTTAATCAAGATGATTTTAGTAAATACGGACTTATGCTAGAAGTCAATATGGTACCATAAAAGGGGACTTAAGCTTAAAGATAGATTTAATTAGGATGGTTGTCGTAAAAGCGAACTTATGCCAGAAGTCAACAGGATGTCATAAATTCAGACTTAGACCTAAAGACCATTTTGATCATTTTTCCCATCATATATGACGCGCGTTAATAACTTACAAATGTTCTGCCATAGATCAAAAGCTTTTGTCTATGTCACTTTCTAGATTAGGAGGGAAAATATTTGGAAGAAAGATAGACTTAAAAATTTCTAGATTGAAAATTTATTTTATTCTCCATTATGCATGAAATTTTATAACTTACAAATAATCCCCTGGGGATTATGTTTTTATACCAGATCATAATATGTCAAGAAGGGAAATTAATAAAAGGATAATTCCATAGTAGTACTATGGAACATCTCAATTGCTTCAAATCTTGAAACCTTTCAATTTTGATTTTCAAAAGTATACATGCTACTTGGACCCTGTACAACATGTTACGTTCATAAACTTTATAACAATGTGTATGTTGAGAAATTTGTAATTTTGTTACAAATCTTCATAACAACATCATTACACATAGTATTTGTTAAGATATCGCCCATTGATGGGCAACATAGGATGATCACCCTTACAATCCACCAATTGGTAAGATCCTCCTTGGTAGACTTTCTCCTCTACAAAAGGACCTTCCCATGTAGGATCAAATTTACCCCCGAACCTTTGACGAGTCAATATAGGTCTACATAGGACCAACACAAGCTCTCCTACTCGAAAGGTTCTTGGACGTACCATTTTATCATGTGCTTGAGCCATACGAGATTTATAACTCAAGGTTCTATTGAGTTTACAATCGCTTCTCTTCTGAACCTTCGAGTTCTTCTAGTCGAAGTCAGACATTCTATTGTGATGTGATATTATTGTTAATTGCAACTCTTAGAGAGGGAAGTTGTGCCTCTAAAGGGAGAACACCTCAACCCTGAAGACTGAACTAAATGGTGTATACTGAGTTGGGGTTCTATATATGGTTCGGTAAACCTACAGAGCCTTACCCAACTTTTTATGCCACTGTCACTTATTGTCCCCTAAGATCATCTTTAGAATTCCTACCAATGTCTTACTAAAGGCCTCCGCCAATCCATTTGCCTGTGGGTAATAGCTTGTGGAGTATCTCCAATAAATATAATGATGTTTAGCAAAATTGTTCATTTTGGTGCTCTTGAAAGAAGGACCATTATCAGATATAATTTAATGAGGAATATCAAATTGATATAAAATATGGTCTCGAAAGAATTGGAGCACATTATGAGTTTTAACTTCTCGCAAAGGAACAACTTCCATCCATTTTAAGAAGTAATTTGTTGCTGCTAGAATGAACCAGTGACCTTTAGAAGAGAGAAGATTTATAGGGCCAATGATGTTTGTGCCCCAAATTTCAAATGGCCATGAAGCAATTGTTGGATGTATGAAATTAGGAGGTTAGTGTATGACTATACCATGTACTTGGCACTGGTGACAATGACATGCAATAGACATGCAATTGTCAATCAATGAGGGCCAATAATATCCCAGTCTTTTAATCTTCAACTTTATTTTAGAGCCAGCTTGGGGAGCACCACACAACCTAGCATATACCTCAGTCATAATCTTTTGGGCTTTTTATTTATTGACATAACAGAACCATAATTGAACAAATGATCGGCAATAAAAAGTGTTATTTATTAGTGTATAAGAGAGAGCCCTTCTCTTAATTTGATTAGTGACAAATTTCTCTTGAGAGAGTTTGATTTCTTCCAAATAGTCAATAAAAGGTTGCCTCTAGTAAACCGTTTCATCGTCAACAACAAGGACAATCTCACTCTCAGAAGGAAATTTTTATTGATGTATTTTAAGTCTATAGGAGACAAGATCTTGCAACCTTGAAATTCTATAAAAATGGATTCTTCTTCTATACAAGCTAACTCTTTTGCAAGCTTTGCAAGGGTATCCACTACATAATTTCTTCCACGAGGTATCATATACAAAGTTATGATTGGAATCTGCTTGAGAAGCTTTATATTGTACTGATGGTAGGGAAGAAGTTTAGGTTTCAAGACTTTGTAATTACCAGCAACTTGATTGATAATAAGTTATGAATCTCTAAAGATCTTAATTTCTTTGATTTTTATTAATACTGCTAATTCTAACCCAATTATTAGATCATCATATTTGGCCTTGTTATTAGTACAAGGCTCTAATAATTGGTAAATATAAGGCAATAATCCCCTTTTAGGGGTTATGAAAACCAACCCGATATCAGCTTTCCTTGGGATTACTTCTTGAGGTTCCCCAATATTTTGTGAAGATACAACACCATCAAAATATAACTCCCAGGTATCTCCTTCATACTCCTCTAAGCTAATAATTTGTTAATCATGGAGATCATCATTTAGAGGGGACTTAGTAGGGATCGGGTGTGCTGCTAAGAAGTCAGCCATGGCTTGACCTTTGATAGCACATAATGGTTTAAATGTGATATAAAATTAGAGCAAGAACATTAACCATTTTGCTAAACACCCCGACAACGTTGGGTGAGTCATTAGGTATTGTAGTGGATTGACTTTAAAATGAGATTAATCTTATGAGATAACATGTAATGCCTTAGTTTTTTGGTAGCAAAAATCAAAGTTAAATAATTTTTCTCAATAGGCGGACAATTAGCTTAAGTTGGTAGGAGTCATATACTCAAGTAGTAAAGTGTGTTCTCTTTTCCTTCTTCATTAGTCTGGGCTAACAAGGTGCTAAGAGAGTTGTCCAAAGCTATGGTGTAAAGATTTAATGGTTTTCATGAGATAGGAGCTGCTAAAACTGGTCGTGTCAACAAATACTGCTTTATGCTTTCAAAGGCATTTTGACACTTTTCATCAAAATAGAATTAGGCATATTTTTTATATAAAGAGGCAAATGGTTGACACCTACCAGACAAGTTGGAAATGAATCTTCGTAGATATGCCCGAAAAGTTCTTAATTGGGTAAGACTTTTAGGAGGTGGCATATCTAAGATAACTTATATTTTGGAAGAATCAATTTCAATACAATAGTGTCTCACTATGTATCCCAACAATTTCCTAGAAGTAACTCCAAAAGCACATTTCAAGGGATTCATCTTTAGATCATAGCGTGGCAACCTTTCAAAAATGATTCTCATATCATGTAGGTTGTATTCCCTTTGATGAATTTTAATGACCAAATTATCGATATAAAATTCCACATGTTAGTATATTAGATCATCGAAGATTTAAGTCATAGCTCGCTGATAAGTTGCACCTGTATTCTTAAGTCCAAAGGGCATTACTTTCTGAGAAAAGACCCATATAGGTGTTCTGAAAGTAGTGAATTTTTTATCTTTAGGAGCCATCTTGATTTGGTTATATCCAGATGAACCATCCATAAAAGTGAAAATTGCATGCTCAAAGGTGATATCTACCATTAGTTCTGATATGGGTAGCTGAAACTCATCTTTTAGAGAAGCCTTATTTAGATCTCTATAATTGATGCATACACAAATTTGACAATTTTTCTTTTTCACTGGATGATGCTAGCCAACACAGAGGGATATTTTTCTCTAAAATAAAGCCTGCATCGATCAATTTTTTAACTTCAATCACCACTTGTTGTTCAATTTCTAATCACATGCACAATAGGGCTTGTTTGACAGGGATTAGGTCAGGTTGAATCTCAAGTTTGTGGACTGCTATCTCTGGAGATAATCAAGGCATTTTTTTCGCAGCTCCAAGCAAAGCAATCCTTAAACTCTGAAAGTAACTTGACTAAGTTAGTTAACTCATCCTTATTCAATAAGGAACTTATGAATGTTAGATGTGGATTTTCTTCATTATCAAGGTTTATTTCTTTTAATTCATCAATAGGTGATTGGATTTCCTCCTCAAGTTCAAGAGGTGCCTCCTTAACCTGAAAGTCATCCAATCATCTAAAGTTTCTAAGCAAATTTTATTAAGAATTTTAATGTCCTTTACAAACAAACGATTAGATCCTAAATTATTAGTTATCACCAAGCAATAATAATCATCATCAAATGGACAAATAGTACTAATGATTAGTCCTGCTCTTGACTTTGGTTTATGGTATTCTATATTTAAAAAACTTTCAAAGGACTGAGCTTGACATTTGGTCCAAGTAGATGGGGTTAGACCTTGCTCAATTAAATTTTTAACACAATAAGGATACCAATAAAAATGGAGTTCCACTATTTCATTCATAAAAGGATCATCAATGTGTACATCAATTCAACATTCTTACTAGAAGAAGGAATAAACTTAGTAGTTTTATAATCATTGCTCAAAAGAGCTGAAACCTTAACTGCCAACCTGACTATACTTTCTAGCGATAGTGGGGTTAGAGCTAAAGTTTTCACATATCCTTTAAACTTTTCATAGGTAGACAAATCTGAATCATCTTCTATATTTGCCTAAACTTTGTGATCATCACTATCATGTTCCAAAGAGATCTCAAATTTTGGCTATTTATTATTATTTGAGCCTTCGATATACAAGATTAATCCTCTAAACCAGATTCTAAATCAATGTGTATCGTATGCTTTTATTTGGTTTGATATATTGCACTTTCATGATTTTGCCATCCTCTACCTCTAACCCATCCCTGTTGGGGCATCCTACCACCTCTTTGTGGAAGAGGAGTAGGATGCTAATGGATACTATTATTGAGACAAGGATATTCTTCTTCTCTTTTTTCTTCTATTTATTTTTCATTTTTCTTTTCAAGTACAATTTAATTTTTAGCCAATTTAAGATCTTCAAAAACAATCATTTGCTTTTTAGGCAAATAATAGGTGGCATCTTCATAAATTTCTACTTCGTGAATCAATAATGGTTGTAAACCTCCCTTAATGCAGTGCTCAATTCCATGTTAGATGCACTTGATGCATTGATGCATGTATAAAGGAACCATCCTATATTCATGATGCTAGGGCCTACCTAGAAGAGCATTAAAAGATAATGACGCATCTATAATATGAAACTTAGCTTCAGTTTTAAATTATTTAATCTCCAATAATAGAGTAATTGAACCCAAATCCCTCTTGCCATTTTGTTAAAACCCCATAAGATCATCTTGTCTGAACTGAGCTTATAGACATCTATTTTCAAAGAGTCAAGAGTTCTAAGAGTCATAATATTAACTGATGCACCAGGATCAACAATGATATGCGATAATCTGAAGTTATCTATGTTTACTATTATGTATAGTGGATGTTTGTGATTAGTCGTCCCTAAACATAGATCTTCATTAGAGAAAGAAATTTCAGGAACTACTTCAGAATAAAGAGCTTCATCAGGCTGTGCAGCTACTAACTAGGCCATGTAAATATATGGATCTAGTAGAGTTTTAATTAATGCTTCCCTCATTTCTTTGAAAAGGATTAATGCATCATAAATGTCAATTTTGCATACAACTTCCTAAGATGAGCTAGGGCATTGTAATCGACCTTGGCCATTCCACTCTCAACTGGACCCTAAAGAGGAACAAGCTGAGGTGGAAAAGAAGATTCTAGATTGTCAATAACTTACTTTCATTTATCTTCAAAAGAAGCGTGAGGTGATAGCACTTTTCAGGTATAGAGCTTAATTTGCACTATCTCTTTAGAAGAAGTTACAGGTGGGTTACCTACTTCGACCTCAGCTAGTTCTGGTTTCATTTCCATTAAATTTTTAGAATCTGACATCTCTGCTTCAATACAGATAGGTGTACCCTGCAAATCAAGAACAGAGGCATCACTAACTGAATAATAGCTAAGAGAATATTTTAATTCTTCAAAATTAAATTGAACATCAAGAGAATTATTTTTAGATATATTTTTCAAGTCATCTGTTACATCCTTATCAAAAATAGACAAGTTATACTTAGAATCCATTTTCATTGATTTCACATCATTACATGAAACAAAATAAAAGTCATCTAAAGTAAGAGGATTTAGGATTATAGCCTTCCCTTCTACATAAAACATAAATTTATGGGACACAAAACTGTCAACACTACTAAAAGAAACAAAATAATTTATAGTATCCTCCTTCTCCTGAACTATAGGAGCCTGGCTGACTTGAGCTGCCTTGAGCTCTGAAGTAGTGTTGACAGATCATTTTTTTTATGGGACACAAAACTGTCAACACTACTAAATAATTATCATCTCTCACCCTCAACTGACCCACTACTCGAGTTCCAATATTCTTTTGTCTTGAGGTTTCTTCTTCAATCTTGTCACTGATCATTTTTTTTATATTTCTTAAAAGCCCATTTCTAGTCTGTGAGTGGTTATCTATACATTCTTGGACTATTGCCTGCACCATATTTTGAATTTATACTTCCTTATTTTGAACTGACTCAATGGTAGACTTTCCAACATCTACAGGGTTTGAACAAACAATCTTCCTTTCCATCAACACTAGAGAGGAGATGGAACCTGCTACCACTAAGGTGTGGAGAGGAAGGAGGAATATGCTTATTTTTTTCATACATGCCTAACTTTTCCATTATTCTCTTTATACGATGATTCTTATATCTTCTATGAGTTTTAGTCATGATCATTGACATATTAGAAGATGAATCCATTTCAAACTAACTGGGGGCACTAAAAGGAGAAGAAATGTCCACCACAACAACTGACTTGAGTTTTTGGTCCTAACTAGGTTATTCAATTCTAGCAAACACCGAGGTCCTAGGGGCTATAGGGGATGTTTGAGACCCACATCCCAAACTGAATTCTAAAATAGGCTTCTGATTTGCAATCTCAGTAGGTGGGATAATAGTGAACTCAGGTCCACTAACAGACAACTGAAAATCCTCAAATCCCTTTCCAAACTTAATTATGTTACCATCAACAAAAGGATTGTAGAACAGATTCATGTTGTCAGACAGGGAAAAGATTAATTTATATGTAATTCTTCCTAGAATTTAAAGGAAATTTTGAAATAGATTTTGAGTAAATTATTTTAATTGTAAAAGTTTAAATAACCCAACTAATAATTCAAATCTTATCTCATTTCATAAATATTGAGTTATATGAAGAAATATAACTGCAATACATAATATTGAGATAAGAATGAATTTTATTTAGTGTTTTAATTTAAACTTCAAGAATTTAGACCAGTGTTAAGTCAAACATCAAGCTACAAGAAAAATATAACTGCAAAATTTTAATTAGCACATAGGGATTTTCTTATAAATACAAAAAGGGTGTAAAAAGAAGCCTCCCGTCAAAATTTGGCAAGGTCCAAAATAAGGCCTCTAAAATTTTTTTAGATATCAGCCAAATTATCCAAGAATGAAATGAATAAAGAAACCGATGGAAGAAAGGTAGTTACAACCTATGCGAGGCATAAGTATACTACTGATGTAAGAGTATAAATCACTACAAAAGATGGAGAGGATTATTCCCCAGTGGAGTCTCCATAAAAACCTTTATGGGGGAAAAATAATGTCACCACATAGATTTTGATTTCTCCTATTTTATAATCGAATACTGTATTGAGAACAAAATATAGTCCCAGAAGACTAACACAATATTCTATAATTAATTCAATATCAAAATTAGGGTTTTATAAAATGATATTTATATGATCAAACATAGTTCAAATAATAATATATCATCTTGAAAGTAGGGTTCAAATAATAATATATCTTCAAATATATAGAATGTGTTAAAAAATAAAAATAGGGTTTTTAAAAAGTTTACTCATTCTTTTATTTAGGTGTAACAAGTAGAATATTATATTATCTTAAAAGACGAATACAATATTCTTCAAGACATCCAAAAGAAAGAATGTGTTTTATAAAATTTATTATTTGCAAATTTGAATATAACAAATAGAATATTATATTACCTAAAAAGATAATAATAATATTATACAAGTATATTTAAAATTAGAAATGGGATTTTTAAAAAATATATATATGTGTTCCCAAAGATTTTTTTTCTTGTTATATAGGAATAAAAACAAGGTTTATTTTTTTCTAGGGTTCTCAAAGCCCTATAGGGGAAAGCCCCTATAGTTAATTACATCTTACGATGGATACTCTTAAGAAAACATTTGATTAAAGTAGCAATTTTATACCATTTAATTACTAAGCAGAAGATAAGGGAAGAAGTAGGAAATTTTTCAAGGAGAAAGCTCGATGTCGAATAGTTCTTAGCGAGTGAAAAGAGGAAAAGTATGAGGTACTGGATTCTGAGAAGCTTAGAGGTAACCTTAATCTATCATATGTTGGGCTTTATATTTTAGAAGATAAATTCTTTTATTTGAGTTGATATTTTATTAGAAATTAGGGATTATATTCCCAGAGGGCGAGGACTTAAGATTTGAAAGTTTGCCTCAGAAGCTAGATCTAAATTGGGTATTAATAAGTAGTGACCCGAACCTATCTAATGAAGTGCAAATCTGGACTTACCCCAGCCTGGAGTGGGGAACCAGCTAACCACCTAGGTATTTTAAAACCATGTGACTGTTCTCTTTATGAAAGATGGGTAGGGACATTATTTAAGTTTTTAGGAATTAGGGGTTAACATCTAAGACAAATCCTAATTGGCCCTTCAACTTATATAGGGTGAATAATGCTTGAAAAGAAAATACAATTACAATGTGAAACTCTTTTAATTTGTATCTAATATAGTGCATTCTGATTGACTCAAATGCATAAAATGTTTATAACGAAGTTTTAAAATTGGGCTTAGAAAAAATATTTTTCCATAGAGATAACAAAACATCCTCTTTACAGAATTGTATCCAAATAGGCTAGGTGGTCTGCCCCGCAAGCTTGGAGGTGCTTAACAAGGAAGAGAAAGGAATAATATGCATATGCTGTGCTAAAACAAAACATGACATATAAGAAAACCTAAAAAAAGTAAATTCTACTGCATAAATAATATAAACAATCAAATTAAAGTATCCAAAATATAATGTCCAAAGTCCATATGACAAGTGTCATTTTATTTACAACTCATAATTTGTTGAAAAGTAAAGTGGCTGGGTACCACAAACAATAAACACATATTCTAATCCTAAAACTTTGAAATGGGATATCTCTTATTTTCTTCACTTCTTTGTCTTCTCTCCTTATCCCTTTTTACATCTATGAGCTTCTTAAATTTGTCGGGCTTGGATATCCAAATGAAAAGAAACTCATCTCTGAATGGGTATTTGTTTCCCTTAGGATATTAAAGTCATTCTATCTTGGATTTCAAAATAGAAAAGAACATTCCCCCTAAGGGATATTCTCTTCTCCTTACATTCCAAGTTGGATGTGATATCCCACTTTCAAGTCACTTTCATATTAAAACCTTTTCAAATAGATTTATATATCATTCCAAATATAAAAGAATAGACCACCTGCAAGGTTATCCAAAGTAATTTATAATAAAATAGTCTCAAATAGTTATATATTTTATTTTAAATTAAATTTTACCTGCCACACTTTTCCATACTCTTTTAATTTTAAAGGGGGCTTAGCATTTTGCACCTGCAGAAAATTTATGTCTATTTAAATCTTTAATTTTCTCCTTTGATTTAGCCCTACAAGAGCATGGCCACCTGCATAAAATTTTGTGAGCATCTACATTATTCATAACCTGGGGGTAATCTATCATCCATCACATCAATTCTAAGATTACATGATCAAGTAAACAAACAAGCACATCAATTATTACAACTAGCATGCAGTGAAAACCACGAGAAATACCGTCACACAGCAGCAAGAAAGTAAATCATGGCCTAACCTAAAGCTAAAGTATGTTGTCATAGCAAACAAATTTATGTGTGTGTAGTAGGTTATGTGGTTTAGATATATCCTAAGTTTATTATTAGTTGAAATTTTCTAATTGATTGGATTTAGTTTGTTAAAAAAGCCATGGGAATTTTATGTTCGAATATAAATTTTAATGTCTTTAGTATCTTGAACTTTATTTTAAATCAAATTTTATATGTTAAGGTTATTAAATAGGATTAGTTTCTTAGGATATTTTAATTAATCATTTTTTAAATTATTTAATTTAATGATTTATTGAATTTTTTAATGATTTATTTAAAATTTTGGTTATTTATTAATTTTAAATGATTTATTGAGATTTTAATTTATTTATGAATTTATTAAGGATTTATTAAAATGTTTTTAAAAATTTTATTTAATTTTTAATAATTTAGTAAATTTTTATATTTTATTTTTATTTATATTTTATACATTTTATTATTATTATTATTATTATTTTGTGTATATATATATATATATATATATATATATATATATATATATATATATATATATATATATATATATATATATATATATATATAATATATATATATATATATCATATCTTTAAATTTTATTTAAGGATTTTTTATTTAATTTGTTACAAATTTTTTTTAGTTTTTTAATTTTTATTTAATCATTTATGATTTTTAATATTTTAATATTTATGTTTAACTTTTATATTGGTTTTATTGTATGTTATCAGATTGATTGCAATTTCTATTTTTTTAAGATTGATTTATTATTTAAGTTTGACTATTATTTAAAATTTTTTGTACTTAGGTTAAAGGTATTCACTAATCCTAAAGTGAGGGGTCACTAAGTTTTCTATTTTTAATATTTTCCTTTCTAAAGGGTGCAAACATCCTAAATCTAAGTTTTCTATGACCCGTCCTTAATTTTTATCCTTAAGTGTCACTAATGTTATATGGGATGAAAAACATTTTTACTAACCGTTTGAACATACATGCATATATAAATAAGTTTTGGATTTTAAATAAATAAATAAAATCTTAAAAATGGGATAAAAATAACTTGCAAGTAATTTTCAATTTAAAATACATAATAAACAAATCTAAGGTTTCTACAAGGCCCTAAGGTTGGAAATTCACACGATCACATCTAGGGTTTTGAGCTTTAAGGCTATTTAAGTTTTAAAATACTCAAGGTATACCAGAGCCAATGTCCAATGTTTTTTCCCGTAGCACCCCCATCCAGTTATACCCAACTACCGCCTTTGTCCCTTTTACCTTTTTCTTTTTTGATCGATATTGTTCCTCGCAGTTCATGTAAAAAAAGATAATAATGTAGGTATTATAAACACATTTAATAATTATAATTTAAATAACTAAAAATATATAATTTAAATCAAAACGTACCTTTTTCGAGCTTGCACACCGGTTATGTTGATTGTCTTTTGAAATTTTCACTTATGAAAGCATACTTTATATTTTTCCAACATTCATCTCGAGGCACAAGAAAGGGGAAGAAGAAGAATAGATAGAGAGGTAGAGAGAGAAAGAGACCACTTTATTTTCAACATTTTCACTTTCTAATAATCACCCAATTAATACACTCTCCAATACCGGCACCTTTCTCCCCTTAAAAATCTAACTTTCACCTTTCACCCTTTCACACACTTTGTCCTTGAACACAAACATTTTCACACTCACCCACACTTCACTATCCAAAATCACTCATTTTCATCTTTTGAACATACACTTGAGCTCCATTTTTCAAACACCTACAAGTTCCACTTTTCAATATTTACAAATCTTAATCTTTAAAAATCCATACACTTTCTAGTACACTCTTTCCAAAATATCTCACTTCCCAAAACACACGATTTACTTCTCCTTCCACACACACAAGTCACTACATCACCCCTTCCAAAACATGCACAAGTCACTACATCACCCCTTCTAAAACACACAAGTCACTTCTCCTTCCACACCCAAACACTTTGCTTTTCACATCAACATTTCATTTCCTAAAATTTTCTACATTATCTTCAAAACCACTCTTTACCTTTCAAAACACCATAATGCACTTTTCATCTTTCCCATCTAATACCCTTTAACATACACTTACAGTCCACTTCAACATTCCACACACTTCACTATTACACATTTCACATTATTTTACTTTCCAACATATGCACACACACAAAAGTTCACCTTTCCATAATTCATACATGCCACTATTCAACACACACACTTCACTTATTATTCACATACACAAGCTTCAAAATTTCGAGATCCATACACTTCACTTAAATTTCCAAAGTCACACAATTCACTTTTCCACATTTACACACATCACTTTCCAAATAAACACACAAATCCCTTTCAAAGCATACATATATCACTTATTAATCTACACACAAAGAACACCTTTCAAAACACACACAACTTACTTTAAGTTTTTCATATTTATACATATCATCATTTTTTAAAAGAAACACACAATCCAATATCCAAACTTACACCTTTTCACCTTCCAAGGATCACACAATCACCTTTTGAAACATATGCTTCTCACTTTTTTAAAATCCCAAAATTTTACTTTCAAATCATACACACACTTTACCTTTCATAGTCCACACTGTCCCTTTCTTAATCTACATACAAAGAGCTCTTTTAAAGTCATACATGTGCTCTTCATCTTTTCCAAAAAAAATCTACACATTTTTTTACATACTACACAAAATAGAACACAACTATATGCATAATTTTTCACCAACACATACACCTATTTTTCAACTCAATTTTACACCCAATGCAAATATGAAATGCATTGTCACAATAAATGCACTATTATCATGTTTCTTTTTTAAGCATAACACATGTACTCCATAAACATTCTCATTTCATTAATTCAAACAAACCTATAAGGGTGTAATCTTATTCGAATACTTTAATAAAAAAAAATTTCTACTTGAGAGATACACTACAACCATTTCTCATAAAGTAAAATAAGATAGCAAGTTTAATTTCAATTTTGCGTTAAAAGAAATTCTTAAAAAAATAATTTTCAATGAAAGAAAAAACCTGAACATATATATATATATATATATATATATATATATATATATATATATATATATATATATATATATATATATATATATATATATATATATATATATATATATATATATATATATATATATATATATATATATATATATATATATATATATATATATATATATATATATATATATATATATATATATATATATATATATATATATATATATATATATATATATATATATTCTAGAGAAAGATAGCCTTCAAATTTCATATATATCTTTATGAAATAATTACTAATTTCTTCATATTTTGATGTATACAGTAAAGAGAATGTTTGATTACAAGATTGACTAGTGAACCTTAGAGGAGAAAAGCAAGTTGTAAAACTAAACTTTATTCGTTTCAAAAGAAAAGATACACAAAAAATTTACCATTTTTCA
The DNA here is from genome assembly GCA_016618105.1 of Dendrobium huoshanense. Taxonomy (NCBI): domain Eukaryota; kingdom Viridiplantae; phylum Streptophyta; class Magnoliopsida; order Asparagales; family Orchidaceae; genus Dendrobium; species Dendrobium huoshanense. The sequence goes on along the minus strand of CM028356.1, from coordinate 50,951,882 downwards.
TTTCTAAACATAAGAAATAATTCAGACATGTTCTTGATCTTCAAAGTAAGAAAGTATAACATATCCATTTTAACTTTTCCAAGAAACAAACTCCACCTTTGGTGAAAAGCAAAATCTTCTAGTCAATTTTAATTTTATCATGATACATGTGAAGACTTTTACAGAGTATTCATGGTTTCAATAAATGAGAAACAGTTCAAATTCTTGAAAAGGAAAAGTGGAGAAGAAGAGGGCTAGGGTGAGAAGAGAAGCAAAGGAAAATGAAGAAGAAAAAGAATAAGAAGAGCAGGATAAATATACCAATACTCAAAAGGAGTTTAGCTACGGGAGACAGGCTTCCTAGGGCAAGAACCGGTCAGAGATGCTGGGCACAACAAGGGTAGGTCGGCGAGAGGAGGGCTTTTGTCTAATTCGATTCCAAACAAGAATGCGAGAGAGAGGGAGGAAGCAGAGAGGGATTTGTCAAGCAATAGAAGATGGGGCCTGGAAACCATGCGAACTGGGAGGGGAGACCTTGGAGTTTCGGATCTTGCATGGACTTGTTGATAACAACCAAAATGATGGGAGGGGGGGAGGGTGTGGGAGTGCTTCAGTTTCACAGACTGGGAGTATTATGAATAGAGCATCTAAGAGTGGAGAAATAATTAGGTCCGATCACCGGACATAAAAGTAGGTCCAGACATCAAATTAAAACTTGCCACATGGACTTTGCTTTGATTGTGCTTTTTTACTGCACTTTGACTACGCTTTATCCATGCTTTAGGTGCACTTTGACTGCGCTTTACCTGCACTTAACCTGTGCTTTACATGCGCTTTACTTGCGCTTCTAACGTGCTTGACTTAAAATTTTCGGACACGTGTACATTCCATATGTAAATATTATTTTGGTGTCCAGATGTATCTCTACGTTCGGTGACCGGACATAATAATTTTCCCTAAGAGTGAGAACGGGCTGGGTTTGTTTTTGCGAATAGAGAGAGTTAGCAGAGTGGAGGGGTGGTTTTGCAAAATAATAGGGAGAGAGATGGGTGATGACTGTGAGGTGCGGCTCAACTAGCCTTATCCATGCCCTTAATTTTTAATTTTAAAATGGGAAGTGGTTATTAGGATATATTTTAATTTAGATAAATTTTAAATTTCATTCTTCTTTTCTTATATATATATACAATCTATTTTAATGGAATCAATATATATTTATTTTAAATGAAATTAGTAAAATATTTTTACAATACATAAATTTAAATTCTTTTATTTAATTTAACTAATGACATTAGCTCGCGGGGAGCCAAATCTAGCTAATCAGAGCTATTGTCATTTAGATCGAACTTGGCTCGAGTTAATTTGATTCAATTTTTCTTCGATTGGTGTAGCAAATTTTGGTTTAAAATAGTTGATTTAAGTTTAGTTTGGAGTTGCATAAGATTTGGATTGAATTGATTTTAATTTGGGTTGAATAACAGGGTTGATTCAACGCTACGTTAGTGGGCATCCTCCTAAGGAGAGTCTTAAAGGAACAACATCTATACTAGGCTACGAAGACCTAGGTTCTAGAGTTAATTCCAAACAAATTGGCCTTGAATAATGTGGTCAACAGTAATGTTGGTGCCATCCATAGAAATATTTAGATGCAACATCTTGAAAGGTGTAGTGAGCATGGAATGATGCCAATGTTAAGAAGATGAGCATATCTTGAAGATCACTCAAACCAGTGTTGCCATTGAACCATGATTCTCCTAACTTACTACTTGTCATGACCTTCATGTAGATTAAAAAAGAAAAAAGACATACTAAAATTATTCAAGATGCACTTGAAGGATTATTGAGAAATGCTCTCAAGTGTCAACAAATATAACTCCCTAGATCTAAATAGCCTTCAACTTATAGGTGTGATCTTCTCAAAGGATTCAACCTGCACACCCATAGGTTGAAGAACATCCTCTAAAGACTAACCCCTACATCCTGAGGACTCACTACATAGACTCATCTTATACAACCTATTTTAAGGACTTACCCAATACACTTGCCCACAAAGACTCTCTTAAGGGATTTAATAGGGGATTGGGCTTAGTTTATGTTTTCTTGAACATCACCCAAATGAGATGCAAGTGCACAAGTAAATCAAGTAATAAAGTGTATGATATAGTGTTGATCCCTCGAGAAAATTGTATGCAATATGCATTTATTCTAGTATTGTCTATTCAAACTACAATATTTATCCTATGAAATGAAATCAGGAACAAAATCTATCCCTAATGAGAAATTTAAAGAATAGCAAAAATACCTGTAATTAAAGTGTTTTGGATTAATGATAGTGAATCTCCTAAGTTTTTTCTAAGTAGATTCCTTGATATTAGTTGTGAATCAAAGCATTTGCATTCTTAGATATCTATCAAGCTTGTAAGAATGTAAAGAAAGATTTATGGCCTTCTTATAATTATTAAATCTCCATATAAGTTAGAATTGTGAAACCCTTAAACTTTTAAGTTATTATTTTTTTAAAAAAAATTTGTGTAGTTAGTCTGTACGAACTGAAGAAATTTTTGAAAATTTGTATGGTTAGTCTGTACGAACTGCCTGCACGAACTGAGTAAAGTGCAGGTTTGTCTGTACAAACCGTAAGTTTGTCTAGATGAATTGAACATATTTTTTTGCCTGAGCCCATCGTCCTAGGACAAAAATCAAATATCGTCCATACAAACGTGTTCTGAGGGCTTGATAGAGCCGATAGTCCTGAGATGAATATAAATTTTTGTTCAGACGATCGTAAATATCTTTTTAAGTTTGATTTATTTTGTTTTGAAGAGAGAGAAAGAGAAGGAAGAGGGAGAAAATTTGCATTTTGGGCATCTTCGATCCATTTTCGTTCGACGATGCAGTTAGGAAAGTTGATCGACTAGAGGTAAGGCACATTATGCCTTTTCTAAATTTTTAGAAATGTGAGTTTTGATGAATATTCCGATTAATGTTTTCTTTCCGTTTGCAAAAAAAGGGTATAACTTTGCACCGGTAAAACGTTTACAGCGTAACTTTTGGTATGATTTAGAAATTATGATTTTGCACGTTTTGAATAATTTTTGGAAATTTTTCATCAGGTATTTTGAATTCTATGGGGTTTTTATCAAATAGAAAATTATCTGAATGTCGAAAAATATTGCTTCGATACAATTAAAGTTTTGAAATGATATTTTACACGATTTCTGGTAATTTGGTAAATTTTTGAAACTATGAATTTTGATCCGTTGAATTTTCTTTTGTTTGTTGTCATACATTCTGATGACATTTTGATATATGTCTGATTTCTCTTAAACTGATATGATTTGATGTTTGATATCATTTGATTTGAATGATGTCAAAAGGGAGATATAAAGGACCAGAATCTTTTGAGATTATATCTGTGTCAGGAAAGGGATGAATAAGGGGCTAGAATCCTTTGAGATTCTGTTTGTGTCTGGGAATATGAAATTAAATTCTGATCTAATAACTCTATATATCTGATATGTTCTGGTGCTGTAAGCATAAAGGGAGGTATAAGGGGCCAAAATCCTTTGAGATTCTGTCTATGTCAAGGGAGGCATAAGGGATCAGAATCATTTGAGATTCTATCAGGATTAGGGAAATATGAATTAAAATGTGATTTGAAATTCGATTTGAAATCTAATCTAAAATATTATTTATGCGATATGAATTTTATTCAATTCATCTGTATATGTTATTTGATTTCCATCTGATTATTTATTTTGTATGAATATCTGAAATCTATTTGATTTCTATTCTGTATGAATATCTACATTTAATCTGATTATATGATTTCTAAATTTGGTATGGCTATTTGAATAAACTATTTTTTTTAAAGCTTTTGTGATGTATTTTGAATGTGAGAATATGAGAATTTAAATTGGCTAGTGTGATCTTGCTGAGCTGTTAGCTCACTATGGTTATCTTCATGGTTTTCAGGTTCTAGGTAAGGGAATGAAGTTTTGGACTAGCCGTTCAGGATCTGATTTGAAGTTATAGGTATTTTATACTTTTAATTTTTGTATAGTCATGGCTATTTTTTTGTTATGCTATGTACTTTCTCTCAGTATCCATATACTGTAATGTATATTATTATTTTGATGATAGAAAGAGGGAAAAATTATGGATGAATTTCTGTGAATTTGGAAGTTTGTAGTAGCTCTGTGTTTCTGTATTCCTTTGTGAATTAGAAGAAAGTCTAAAAATAAATTCTAAAGCTAGATTTTGGGGTTCACCGTCACGACTCAACACAATAGGATTTATCCTGATCGTGTTGGGTTGTGACAACTAAAGTGGTATCAAAGATATAGTTTTGGAATTTGGATCATAAGATAGAGCTATAGGAATTAATCTATAAGTCTACTGGGGTAGTTTCAGTCTGTCTGGGTTTTTATTAATTTTGTTTTATGTGCATAGTTATGAATTCTATATGATTATGGATCTGCCAGACCCGGATATGACTGATGGGCAGAGTGCTAGTCAGGCAACTCCTGTGAATAGTTCTACTTTGGTAGTTGGCTCAGATACAGTTTCTCAATTTGCCACACTGATAGCTCAAATGATGAGCAAGACACAGAATAGTGTTTCTGCTGTTAGATCTGAAGAGGTAGATAGATATCTACAAATAATTCTTAGATTGAAGCCTCTGAGGTTCGAGGGTGCTGCTGAGCCTAGAGCAGCTGAGGATTGGTTGAGGAGGCTAGAAAAGACCTTTGATGGTATGCAATGTCCTCCTGATAGAAAGGTATCATTAGCTAATTTTCTATTGGATGGTGAAGCAGAGTGTTGGTGGATGGGCCAGCAGGAGGAGAAATTTCAAGGTAAATTAAACTCTTTGATTTCTTGGGAAGAATTTTCTGATGTGTTTAGATCTTGGTTTATACCCCCTTCTACAAGATGATAAATGCAGGAGACCTTTCTGAGATTAGTTCAGGGGAGCAAGATAGTTATGCAGTAAGAGGCAGAGTTTATTGCTTTTGCAAGATATGCTCCACAGTTGATGAGTACTTCTACTGAGAAGTGTTATAGATTTCTAAGGGGACTTCGGGATAGTTTGAGGCAACCCCTAGTACCATTTCATATTTTTAATTTCTCTGAGCTTGTAAAAATAGGTCAATTAATAGAGAATAATCTGATGGCTACTCAACAGTGGTGGAATGCTAGTAGAAAGAGGTTCAGTGGTGATACTTCTGGAAGTGGTTTTTCTGGAAAGAAGAATATATTTTTATCTGGAGATTCCAAGAGAAGTGGGCAGTTAGTAACTGCTACAGTCTCTGGTAGTGGTAGTATAGCCAGTTCTGATTCAATTAGTGGGGTAATTGTGTGCTAGAATTATGGATGATGACATTTTTTCCAGTGTTACAGGATGACTGGTCAGTATTTCAGATGTGGTCACCCAGGACATCAAATAGCAAAGTGTCCACAAGGCAGATTATATTGATGATTTGAGTCCAAATCTGAGAGTTGTTTTAGACCAGCAGGAAGGCCAAGGATAGTTCCTCCCCGTACTATTTTTGAAGGATCCTCTGATAGAGCTAGTGGTTTGGGTTCAGTGGTAAGGAGACCACCTGGTGGTAATCAGAGTGAGCCTAGTAGTTCTGTAGCTCCAGCTCCAATCTAGCCACGTGTGTACAGTATAAATCAATAATAGGCTCGAGATGCTCCAAAATTTTGTGACAAGTATGGTTTATATTTATGAGCACCTCTGTCATGTTTTGTTTGATTCTGGAGCTAGTCATTCTTTTATTTATGAGCGTTATTTTGATGCTTTGCAACTGACTTCAGTTACGTTACATGTTTCACTTTCTATTATTTTCCAGCTGGAGATAATTTGATAGCCATGAAGTTTTGTTTTTGTGAGATTGAAATTTCTGGTAAGAAGTGGAAGTCTTGTTTGATTTTATTGTTAATTTCTTCATATGATGTTATTTTGGATATGAATTAGCTGAGTTTGTATGAGGCTCAAATTGATTGCTTGAATTAGCAAGTTACTTTATTTATGGATGGTGAAAGTTATGTATTTCAAGGATTAAGAGGTGTTTTGTCATGCCTAATTTTTGTATTGGAAGTGAGAAGACTATGGAAGAAAGGTTATATAGTAGTTATGGCATCAGTTTGGGATATGAATATGGAAGTGAGTTCTATTTTTGATATCCTGGTAGTACAAGATTTTTTTTTGGATGTAATTCATAAGGAGTTGGTTGGGTTACCTCTGGATAGAGATGTTAAGTTATGTATTGATGTATTTCTAGGTACGGTTCTGATATCTAAAGCTCTGTATATAATGGCACCCCAAGAGCTTATAAAGTTGAAAGTTTAACTTCAAGAGTGGGTGGATAGAGGATTTGTTCATCCAAGTGTCTCTCCTTGGGGAGCACAAATTCTATTTGTGAAGAAAAGGACAGTACAATGCATATGTGTATTAATTATAGAGATTTAAACAAATTTTCTATTAAGAATAAGTATCTGTTGCCACGGATTGATGATATGTTTGATCAGCTTGCTGGATCTTCTATATTCTTAAAAATTGAATTGTGATCTGGTTATTATCAGGTGAAGGTAAGAGAAGTTGATGTGATGAAAATAACTTTCAGTACTCAGTATGGACACTATGAGTTTTTGGTCATGCCATTTGGGGTGACTAATGCACCAGCTATTTTTATGGATTTGATGAACAGAGTATTCAAAGATTATCTAGATCAGTTTGTGATCATTTTCATAGATGATATTCTGATATATTCTGCTTCTGAGGAAGATTATTCCAAACATTTGAGAAGTGTGTTAAAGACTCTTAGGCGGCATAAGTTATATGCAAAATTCTCAATATGTGAATTCTGGTTGAAGAGTATTTCTTTTCTAGGGCATGTAGTGAGCGGTGATGGTATTTTTGTTGATCCCCAAAAAATTCAAGCAGTTATAAATTGGCAAAGGCTTACTACGGTGTTTGAGATACGTACTTTCTTGGGTATTGCTGGATATTATAGAAAGTTTGTGAAGGAATTTTCTCATATTTTTGCACCTCTAATGAGACTGACTCAATAGTCAGTAGTATTTGTTTGGACACTAGAGTGTGAAGTTAGTTTTAAGAGATTGAAGGATTATTTGACTTCTTCTCTAATTTTGGCACTTCCCTCTAGTACAGAAGGATTTCAAGTATTCAGTAACACTTTATTGAAAGGTTTGGGATGTGTTCTGATGCAGCATGGTCGGGTAATAGCTTATGCTTCGAGATAGTTAAAACTACATGAAAAGAACTACCCGATGCATGATTTGGAATTGGCTGCTGTTGCATTTGCTTTGAAGATTTGGCGTCATTATTTAAATGGCATCATATGTAAGATTTTCACTAATCATAAGAGTTTGAAGTACATATTCACTCAAAAGGATCTGAATTTGATGCAAAGGAGATGGCTTGAGTTGATCAAGAACTATGATCTGATTAATCAATATCATCCTGGTAAGGCTAATGTGGTAGTAGATGCTCTTAGTAGGAAGTCTTCTGGATTGTCACATCTACAACTCACTTCTGATGAGTATCTGATACAATATATGAAAAGATTGCAATTGGAGGTGGTTTCTTCTTCTGATTGGAGCTCTGGTATAGTGACTCAGATGAGTATTCAACCCTCTTTAGAAGAAAAGATTCATGAGGCTCAAAGGTTAGATGCAGAATATTTGAAGTTGATTGATCAGATCAAGTCTGGTAAGAAATCTGAACTACGAATTTCTAATTCCGGTATTATTTTCTGTATGAATAGGTTTTGGGTTCCTATGTCTCGAGATATGAGAAAAGAGATTATGTATGAAGTTCATTATTCAGGCTATACTATTCATCCATGAAGTTGTAAGATGTACAGAGATATGAAAAGCTTATTTTGGTGGCCTAGATTGGACATAGCGGAGTTCATTTCAAAATGCGAAGCCTATCAGTTAGTGAAGGAAGAACATCAGCGACCAAGAGGTATTATGCAGTCGTTTCCTATCCCTGAGTGGAAGTGGGAAGAGGTGATCATGAATTATGCTATGGGTTTTCCCAGATCGAGGCAAGGACATGATGCCATTTGGGTGATTGTTGATCTACTGATAAAGTTTGCACATTTTCTTCCGATTAGATAGACGGATCCAATGAAAAAGTTAGCCCATATCTATGTTAAATAGTTATCAGATTACACTGTGAACCGAAAGTGATTGTATCTGATCAGGATGGCAGGTTTACCTCCAAGCTATAGAGAGGCATTCAGCAAAGATTGGGAACTAAGTTATATTTTAGTACAACTTTTCATCCGCAGACTGATGGACAATCTGAAAGGGCTATTCAGGTGTATGAAGATCTTTTGAGATTGTGTGTTTTAGATTTTTTGAGGTAGTTGGGAAGATCATATTCCACTGATAGAATTTGCATATAACAATAGTTATCAATCCAGTATTGGTATGGCAACTTATGAAGCTCTGTATGGTAGAAAGTGTAAAACTCCTTTGACTTTAACATAAGTGGGATATAGACAAGTGATGGGTTCAATTTTTGTGGATGATACTGTGACAAATATCAATCTGATTAAAGAAAGGTTGAAATCTGCACAAGACAGACAAAAGAAGTATTACAATCAGAAACACAGATTCGTTGAATTTCAGGTTAGTGACTTTTTGTATGTCAAAGTCAGTCTGATGAAAGGTGTTAGCAGGTTTGGAAGAGTAAGCAAGCTCAGTTCAAGGTATGTCGGCCTTTTGAGATCACTGAAAGGGTTGGTAATTCAATTTACAGGTTGTTATTGCTTGATCAGATGTCTGATATACACAACGTGTTTCACGTATCCTCTTTGAGAAAGTGGATATCTGATTCTGGAAAGAAACTTTCTACTAACGATGTGGAGGTTTAGGCAAATCTTCAGTATAAAGAAGAACCTGAAAGGATTTTGGCTTATGATGTGAGAAAGTTGAGAAATAAATATATTCCTATGGTTAAGGTACAATGGAAATTAAGAATGGCTAGAGAGGCTACTTGGGAGAAAGAATCTGACATGAGACAGTTATATCAAATTTTGTTCTGAATCAATTTTTCATTGGGAATGTCAAGGATGACATTTTTCTTACGGTGGGTAAATTATGAAACCCTTAAACCCTTAAACTTTCATGAAAATTAAATATCATCCGTACGAATGTGTTCTGAGGGCTTGACAGAGTCGATCATCCCAAGACGAATGTAAATTTTTGTTTGGACAATCGTAAATATCTTTTTAAGTCCAATTTGTTTCATTATGAAGAGAGAGAAATAGGAGAGAGAAAGAGAAGGAAGAGGGAGAAAATCTGCATTTTGGGCGTCATCGGTCCATTTTTGTTCAACGACGCAGTTAGGAAAGTTGATAGACTCAAGGTTATGGATATTTTGTCTTTCTCAATTTTCAGAAATGTGCATTTTGACAAATATTCCGATTAAAGTTTTGTTTCCGTTAGCAAAAAATGAGTGTAACATTGCACCGATAAAACTTTTACAGCGTAACTTTTGGTTTGTTGTAGAGATTATGATTTTGCACGTTTTGAGTAATTTCTAAAAAATTTTCATCGGGTATTTTGAATTCTATGGGTTTTTATCGAACAGAAAATTATCTGGATGTCGAAAAATATTGCTTCAGTACAATTAAAGTTTTGTAATGATGTTTTACACGATTTATGGTAATTTGGTAAATTTTTGAAACTATGAATTTTGATCCATTGAATTTTCTTTTATCTGTCGTCTTATATTCTGATGACATTTTGATATATGTCTGATTTCTCTTAATCTTATATGATTTGATTTTAATGATCTCAGAAGGGAGTTATAAGGGGCCAGAATCCTTTGAGATTCTGTTTGTGTCAGGGAAGGGAGGCATAAGGGGCTAGAATCCTTCGAGATTATGTTTGTGTCCGGGAATATAAAAATGAATTCTGATCTGATAACGCTGTATATCTGATATATTTTGTTGCTGTAAGAACAAACGGAGGCATAAAGGGCCAGAATCCTTTGAGATTCTGTCGTGGTCAAGAAAATGTGAATTAAAATGTGATTTGAAATCTATTCTAAAATGTGATTTGTGCGATGCAAATTTTATTCAGTTCTTTTGTATCTATTATTTGATTTCCATCTGATTATTTGTTGTGTATGAATATTTGAAATCTATTTGATTTTTGTTCTGTATAAATATCTGCATTTTTTCTGATTATATGATTTCTAAATTATGTGCGGCTATTTGAATAAACTATGTTTTTAAAGCTTTTGTGATGTATTTTGAATGTGAGAATATGAGAATTTAGATCGGCTAATGTGATCTTGCTGAGCTGTTAGCTCACTATGGTTATCTTCATGGTTTTCAGGTTCTGAGAAAGGGAATGAAGTTTTGGACTAGCCGTTCAGGATCTGATTTGAAGTCATAGGTATTTTGTACTTTTTGATTTTTGTACGATCATGGCTATTTTTCTATTCTGCTCAATACTTTCTATCAGTAGCCATGTATTATAATGTATATGATTATTTTGATGAATGATAGAAAGAGGGAAAATTATGGATGAGTTTCTGTGTATTTGGAAGTTTGTAGTAGCTCTATGTTTCTGTATTCTTGCATGTATTGGAAGAAAGTCTGAAAATAAATTCCAAAGCTAGATTTTTGGGGTTCTCTTTCGCGACTCAACACGATAGGATTCATCCTGATCGGGTTGGGTTGTGACAAGAATACTATACATAAATTTCTAGGCAATCAAGCATTCCATTTCAATTATCCTAATTATGCTAACATTCTTCCGCCGAGGCAATGTATCATAGTAGATGTTAATTTTATATATGATCAATGCATAAATTAAATGAAGACCAAGAGATATTGAAAACAACTGTTCATAATTTAAAACACAAGAGTCTATATTAAGAATTACCAAAATATTTACATCATTAATCTAAAACTATGAATTTAGCTGGCCATTGAATAAAGATTGAATAATACAAATTTCATTACTTTCTCAATAAAGAAAGTACAAGCAGATAAGATAAAAAAATATCACATGGAATGAAGAATCCCAAGCAAATTATGTTCTATAGATACACCCTTACTAAAGTGAATCTACCCTTACAACTTTGCTCTACACACTCATTTTATTTCCAATTGATTTTTTACTCACTACAATATTGTCCAATCACTCAAAAGAATGTATCTCACTATTCTTAATCTCTCTAAGACTTTTAAAACAAAGTTAAAGAGATCTACAACAGAAAAAGATAGAAAAACCATTTATACTTAAAATAAACAAACTCAAACACCACAGCACTTGATAAACTGGCATCATGATGTTACAATATGAACTAGCACCTCAACACTACTAAATGTGCTATATTACACACTAGTTTGATCTAGATGGCTATTTGCTGATCTAACGTGATGTTTTTTTTTTAAATTATTTCATCATGAGAATGCAGAAGACTAGTGCTGCAGCACTTTCAATGTTGGCGCTACAACATTATATAAATTACAATATTTCCTGAGATTTTAGAGCTTTAATGTTGAATTTTTGTGCTACATGGTGCTACAGTGTGTGTTATACTCTGTCGAGGGCCTGAATTAAATGAAATTTTTATGAGGCTCCAGTGCTATAATGTCCTAATCGATCTAGCACTGAGGCATTTGGAGACACTGGTGTTGGCAGTTCCAACACCGTGGCACTGGTTCATAACTTTGCAAGTTTTGCTACATTTTATGAGACATTCTTGCACAACATGAACTAAAAAATACATCATTATTGAAATTAGTAGAATAAAAATGCTACATAATTTCCACTTAATATATTTCCCTAGCTTAAGCTCTTGCTTGTTCTCAAACAATTATGTTTACACCTTTGATTAGCTTCATTTGTTCAAATATAAGTTATGCAATTTAGAATTAATTAAAATTAAAGACAATAATTTAATATTTAGATGTAAATTACAATGATCAAAGTGTAACTATTTTAATTTAACTAATCATGAATTATTATCCTAATAAATCGTCCTTGTTAATATCCAAATTAAACTCATCTACTATAAGTGTAAGTGCAATTAGAATATTGGTTTTAGACTGAATAAATTACCATTTAGAAATTGGTTGTACATTAGTTAATTTTGAAACTCATTTGTAAATCTTTGATATGTAATAGTTCACTTACACTCTCATTTTTTAATATAAGTATTAAAATTCCTTAGGAAGTTAGTGTCCTCATATACAAATTTTTTATGTTATAGTACTCATTTACCTAGACTTTTTTTCTTTATTTCTTTTAAGCTTTCATGTTTCATTTATTTCTTTTCGATGCACATGAGTACCAAAATAATAATTTTAAATATATAATTACCTTTATTCCTTCAAGTGATCCTAAGTTGAAATTATGTAAAAATTGTATAAGTTCCCTAACTCTATACTCGAAGTCATAGTAAATTTAATAAATTAACCAAAGTACTCCCTTTTTCTAAGCTTAGCTATTTAATCTTTTACTCGATAGTTAGTGCTTAGGTTTTATAGCATTTAAGATCAAAATAAAGAATTAACTTAGATAATTTTCTTAGATGATTGTTATGATTTTGAAATTAGAAATTATTATTTTTTGTTCATTCAATTTAACACCTATAATTTTGTATTATTCTTAATTTTGAATTACTATTTTCATTTAGGTTAACTAAGCTATCAATGTGTAATATATGGTGGACATTTCAACAGTTAAGCAAAATAGGAAATCTACTTAATGAAAATTTGCATATGTTGCAACCCATGACCCCGAGTTTGAGATTTTGATGATGCCAAATAATGAGTGTTTTGGAACAACCTTTCATTGAATACTATTTTATTTGCTATTGTCCTTGAGTACTAACATTTCAGGAAGATCACAAGTGACTCAGGACGAAAGGAAGACTAAAGAAAGGGTAGATTAGGAGTATGAGTCAAACATTGTATTTTTCTATTTATTTGATTTTATTTTATTGAGTCTGGCCACAAAATGCAAAAGAGTAAGAGCAACCATGCACACACACAGGGGGAGAGTTTGTTTTTTAAATAAAAATTGTCATAGAAATTCTTCTCTGTAGATCGTACTATACGATTTTATTTCGTACCGTACAATCAGAGCTATGTGGACGATTATGTAAATAGATCGTACTGTACGTATATGTTCGTACTGTACTATATGTTCATATCCAAAACCCTAGCCGTAGTTTAATTTGAGTAAGTGATTTTGCGCCGCTCGTACTGTACGAACGTGTTCGTACTAAACGATTTGTTTTTAATACTTACTTAAATTAACCCGTAATTAGTGCATGTAATCCAGGCCTAATTAATTTTTTGAAAATCGTACTGTACGAACTAGTTCGTACCATACGATGAACAGAGACGACATCTGATCGTCCAGACAATCGTCTTGTATGAATAGTGTTTTGTGGATCGTACCGTACGATATTATATTGTACAGTACGAATTGTTTTTGAACTATTCGTACATCTTCGTACCAGGACTACGTCTGTTTGTACACATCGTACTGTACGATGTTGCATCGTACTGTACGAACAGTAACGGCTACTTTTGAAATCAGAGGTTTTTGGAGCCCGTTTAACATGTCAATCAAGTCCTTTTTGAGTAAGAATCACAGAGGGGGTGAACGTGGTTAGAGAGGGATTCCAAGGGAGAGATCTCTAGAGAAATTCTTGAGGGTTGAGAGAGGAAGGAGGAGGTGAGCGTTGTGAGGGAGAAGAGGTGTGAGGGAGATCACACGGTTGCTCCAAGCTTGCTGCATCTTGCTCCTCATGTGGCCCTAGAAGGATTTGAGGGAGGATCTCCAAGGGAAAGGCTTGTCTACATCCGTTGCCTCGAGGTTCTCTGCCTTCTCCAGGAGGGAGAAAAACGAGAAGGTTCTCTGCCATCGCCAGGAGGGCAAAAACAGAGTTTGGCACTCCGCCACGCCGGGTTGGTGAAAGGGAGGTTTGTAAAGGCTTCTCCGCCTTGCCGAGGGGGGAAAAAGGAGAACTATTTTGATAGTGAAAATCTCAGAGCGGAGGACTCTGGGGAGTGGACGTAGGTCATATTTTGACCGAACCACTATAAAAATTCTTGGTGTGTTTTTTCCTTATCGTCGTTTACTTTTTACTTGCATTCAATTTTCATAACTATTGCATGGTGAAGCTTGTGGAAGAATAATTGTTTAAAATTTTGTTGTAGTATTTCAAAAATAACAAAAAAATTAGAGCTCTTGTTTAGGGTTATTTTTATTAAGGAAAAGTTTTTCACAATTCACCCCCCCCTCTTGTCATTTAGTCATTTCAATTGGTATCAGAGCTTGTTTTTCAAAAATAGTGTTTTAGATAACCTTGAAAAAAATGATCAAGTCGAACTTTGGTAATCGTAACACTGCGGAGGGTTATTCAATAACTCGTCCACCACTTTTTGATAACATTCCGTTTGATTTCTGGAAAATTAGAATGTCTACATTATTGCAATCTATAGATTACCGCATGTGGATGTTAGTAAAAGATGGATATGTTGAACCGTTTAAGATTGTTAATGGTTTGAAAACTCCTGTACCTTTTATTGAATGGAGCAATGAGGATAGGGAGTTAGCCCAACTGAATGCTAAGTGCTTAAACTGCTTTTTTTATGCATTGAAATCTGAGGACTATATGAGAGTATCTACTTGTGTTTCTGGTAAGGAGATTTGGGATAGACTGTGCATTACATACGAAGGAACAAACGAAGTAAAACAGTCTAGGCTTAACATTCTACTGCATGATTATGAATTATTCCGTATGAAACCTAGCGAAACAATTTCTGACATGTACACTAGGTTCACCCAAAGTGTGACATCCTTGCATGCATTAGGAAGAGAAATTTCAAATTCTGAGAAAGTGAATAAATTCTTAGATGCCTACCTAGTTCCTATGATGTTAAGATAACTGCTATCACTGAGTCTAAAGATCTTAATGTTTATTCTATTGATAACCTCCTTGGGTCACTCATTGCATACGAGCAAGGAGTGAGCCAAAGGCAAAGTGATGCAGGTGAAAAGAAAAAGGAGCGGACGGTGGCATTAAAAGCTAGCAACTCAGAAAGTGAAAGCTCTGCAGGAGAGGAAGACAACGAGATAGCACTGATGACCCGACAATTCAAAAATTTCCTGAAGAGAAAACAGAAGCGTCATCAGAACAGCTGGAATAAAGGTAAGAGCTCAAGGTCCAATAAGGTTTCATCTGATACAATCTGTTTTGAATGCAGGAAGCCAGGTCACCTTCGAGCCAACTGCCCCAATCTGAAGAGCCAACCAGCTAAGGAGAAAGGTGATGAGAAAGCCAAATACAAGAAAGGAAAGATGAGGACACAAAAAGCTTTTTGGGCCGACTCTGCCTCAGAATCGTCAGAGGAAGAAGCAGAGGAGGAGGTAACTAATTTGTGTCTTATGGCTAACGATAACCTTGATCAATCGGATCAAGACAAGGTATGTCAACTTTCATATGATGAATTACTGCTTATTTCTGAGAATATTCATGACTCGTATAGGAAACTGAAAAAAGATGCATGCTAAACTTAATATTGAATTTAGTTCGTTACAAATTGAGCATGCTAACTTAGTTAAAGAAAATTCTGATTTAGATAAAGATCACATGTTGCTTCTTGATGGGTATGATGCATTAAATAAGAAGCATATTGAACTAAGTGAAGCACATGAATCCTTGAAAACATCGCATATTGAACTAGATGTAGAGTTTGAAAAACTAACTGCACTTGCATTAGAAGTAGATCATAGTGAGCACTTGCTATTAATAGAAGTTGATGGATTGACAGCTCAAAATAAAACTTTTAGTGAAAGAATAAAAGAACTAGAAAATGAAATTGCATCACTCACATTAGGCCATCCTCACAAACCCCCAACACTGCATGCATCACAAAACTTTAGAAAGAGGCACCACCACCCACATAGATTAGTAAACCCATTTCCTGGTGTTAGGTGTTTCTCTTGTGGCATGCTAGGTCACATAGCCCGCACATGCACAATTCACTGTAAGACACACTTAGTATTGAGACCTAAACTGCATCCATCACAGCATAGCATGCATACATCTCATTCATACAAGCATAAGGAGGAACCCAAACTCACTTGGGTTCCCAAATCTAATCTTTGAATGAAATTGTAGGGATGCTCTCACAAAAGACCTAGTGAGAGCATGTGGTACCTGGATAGTGGCTGCTCGCGACACATGACTGGAGACATGAAGAAGTTCATCCTACTGGAGACCAAAACTGGAGGCAAAGTAACGTTGGGAGACAACACTACCAGGAAGGTGATAGGCTCAGGTATCGTTGGTAATGCTAAGAATTTTTTAATTGAAAATGTTTTATTAGTTGATGGTTTAAAGCATAACTTACTTAACATTAGTCAACTGTGTGACAAAGGTTTTGATGTTAAGTTTTTTACTGATAGATGCCTGATTAGTTTATTTGATGAAATAATTTTAGAAGGGAAATGAATGAACAATGTTTACATGTTAGACCTTGATTGCGTTGATAGCTCAAAATCATTTTGCTTGAAAATAATAGTTGATGACTCGTGGCTATGGCATAGGAGACTATGCCATGCTAGTATGAAAACTCTTAGAAATATCACTCAGAAAAACCTAGTTAGAGGTGTACCTAAGTTAGACTTTACCAAGGATCACTTATGTGATGCTTGCCAACTAGGAAAACAAGTCAAATCATCCTTTCACTCAATTAGAGATGTGATCGCCTCTAGGCCACTAGAAATTTTACACATGGACTTATTTGGACCCGTTAGTACAGCCAGTCTAGGTGGAAAGAACTATGGATTTTTGATTGTAGATGACTTCACTAGATTTACTTGGGTAAGATTCTTAGCACACAAAAATGAGTCTTTTGAGGAATTTAAAGTATTCTCCACATGGATTCAACGAAAATTAGGTTGTGAAATATCAACAATCCATAGCGATCATGGTGGAGAGTTCCAAAATGATAAGTTTGAGTCATTCTGTCAAGAGATAGGAATAGAACACAATTTCTCAGCTCCTAGAACACCCCAATAGAATGGCATAGCAGAAAGGAAGAATAGAACTTTGGTAGAAGCTGCTAGGACAATGTTAGCGGAGTATACACTTCCTAGATACTTTTGGGCAGAAGCAGTCAACACAGCCTGTTATGTTTTGAATAGAGTAAACATAAGATCGAAGCTAAATAAAACTCCATATGAACTCCTTAAGGGTAGGACACCAAATCTTTCACATTTACATGTCTTTGGGTGTAAGTGCTTCATCTTAAATAATGGTAAACATCCCTTAGGAAAATTTGATCCCAAGTCTGATGAGGGTGTCTTCTTAGGTTATTCTTCTGTAGGTAAGGCCTATAGAATTTTTAATAAGAGAACCCTTGTAGTAGAAGAATCCACCCATGTGGTATTTGATGAATCAGATAAACCCTCAGAATCTAAAATTGAAAATGATGAAATAGAGGCAATTCAAGGAGTAGAGACGATGACCTTAGGAGAAAGGGTTGAACCTCAGGAAGCTTTGCCTAGAGATTGGAGATATTCTTCTAGTCATCCTAAAGAGTTAATTTTAGGAGATCCTTCAGAAGGTGTAAGAACTAGGCATGGACTTAGGAAGGAGGTTAGTCACTCAGCATTCATCTCTATGATAGAACCCACAAGTATAGATCAAGCCTTAGGAGATGAATTTTGGATTCTAGCAATGCAAGAAGAGCTGAACCAATTCACCAGAAATGATGTTTGGGAGTTAGTAAAGAGACCTAAAGAACACAGTGTTGTTGGAACAAAATGGGTATTCAAGAATAAGGTGAATGATTCAGGAACAATAATAAGGAATAAAGCAAGGCTAGTAGCTAAGGGGTACAACCAAATTGAGGGGATAGAATTTGAAGAAACCTTTGCCCCGGTTGCTAGACTAGAAACCATAAGAGTGCTCTTAGCTTTTGCTTGCTTCAAAAACTTTAAGTTATATCAAATGGATGTAAAGAGTGCATTTCTGAACGGGGTAATTAAGGAAGATGTCTACGTTGAGCAACCCCCTGGATTTGAAAGTTCACAATTTCCAAATCATGTATTTAAATTAAAGAAGGCACTATATGGATTAAAGCAAGCACCTAGAGCATGGTACGAAAGACTTAGCTCATTTCTTTTGGAAAGAGGATTTAAAAAGGGTAGTGTAGATACTATACTCTTTTTACAAAAGGTCAAAGAAGAAATTCTCATTGTTTAAATATATGTGGACGACATCTTGTTTGGATCTTTGGATAAAAACTTATGCGATGAATTTTCGAAAACAATGAGTAATGAGTTTGAAATGAGCATGATGGGAGAACTTAATTACTTTCTTGGCTTTAGTGTAAAACAAATGGATAATGGAACTTTTCTTAGCCAATCAAAGCATATTAAGGATATTTTAAAGAAATATGAAATGGATAGTACAAAACCCATGAACACCCCAATGAGTTCGACAATCCAATTAGATAAGGATCCTAGTGGAAAATCAGTAGATCAGAAAAAATATAGAGGAATGATTGGATCCCTTCTTTACCTGACTGCTAGTAGACCGGACATAATGTTTAGTGTGTGCCTTTGTGCCCGTTTTCAAGCCGATCCTAAAGAGTCTCACTTAACTGCTGTCAAAATAATTCTTAGATATCTACTAGGCACCCCAAACTTAGGAATTTGGTATCCCAGACACAGCACTTCCTTTGAAATCCTAGGGAACTCAGATTCAGACTTTGCAGGATGTAGGATAGATAGAAAGAGCACCTCTGGTACCTGCCAATTCATCGGACAATCATTAGTTTCTTGGTCCAGTAGGAAGCAAAACTCAGTAGCACTTTCCACAGCCGAGGCAGAATATATTGCAGTAGGAAGTTGTGTTGCACAAGTGCTATGGTTAAAACAACAAATTCTTGATCTTGGACTACCTGTTGGAACCATCTCGATCATGTGTGACAACACAAGTGCAATTTGTATATCTAAGAATCCAATTCAACACTCTCGAACGAAACACATAGACATTAGACATCATTTCATTAGAGATCACGTCGCTAAGGCAGATATAGAATTACATCACATCGCTATAGGAGATCAATTGGCTGACATATTCACAAAACCTTTAGCTTTCGACACCTTTTGCACCCTGAGGACTAGATTAGGTGTCATAAATATAACAGCATTAAAAAAAAATTAAAATTAAAAATTAAAAATTTGTGTTTTTCTTTTTTGTTTGTTTGGCTGCTCCTGATCATCACACACTCACCTAACCAAAACTCTGCGTTCACTGTTCATCGTACTGTACGACCTACATCGTACTGTACGATATATCTCACTGTCCACAAACAAGCTGATTTCGGCTCTGTTGTTCGTACAGTACGGTCTCGATCGTATTGTACGATATTCATCCCATATAATTGCCTACCGTATTGTACGATATCTCTCTTTCGTACAATACGATCCACGTCAGCAACGGATTGGGACGAATTAAACCGGGTTGGTACGACATTATTGAGTATCGTACTGTACGATACCACCATATCATATGGTACGATCCACATCAGCACACGGAATAAATGTGAGTTAAAGCTGTTCGGTACGATATTTATTATGTATCGTACTGTACGATACACCTGTTCATACAGTATGAAACTTTTGGTCAAAAGTCATACTGAAGCCTCGGGACGATCAAAATTCGCCTGATCGTACTATACGATAGCGATCGTACTGTACGATTTGACTGCCTTTTCCCGAAACAAACGGTCAGAACATTGATTGCCTATCGTACTGTACGATTCCAGATCGTACTGTACGATGTTCGAAATTTCCTATAAGTACCCTTACTTAGGCCGTTCTTTTCACTAAAATCTCTCCTCACTCACTTCTTCACTCGTTTTCGTGTCCTATTGCAATGTCTAAGCGAGTTCGGATGACTGCTGGAAGCTCGTCCTCGTCAAGTCGCCAACCTGATCATTTTCTGAATACTGAAAATGAGGAAGCCTACCATCGATATAGAGCCTGCAAAATTTCCCCTTCAAAAATGCTTAATCAGGCTGCTCTCAATTTCGAGGTAATGAGCCTCTTTGCTTCCACGACCTTCCAATTCCTACTCACTCTAGCGTTTCCATATAATTCTGAACTTCTTTTTGAATTCCTCGCCAACCTCACCTACACCGTAGACAACACCACTTTTCACTCCTTTGTTTGTGGCTGCACCGTTGAAATCACTAGAGCCGATATCGCCCAATATATTGGGCTGTCCACTGAAGGACCTATGGTTCGCTCGTTTCTTACCGATGAATTTGATTGGAGCGATGTAAATAGAGTCCTTAGGAATACTGCCTTTCATCAACACCAACCTCTTATTCAATTCTTAACTCGAAATGCACGTATAATTCAACATGTTCTTCGAACCTCAATCATACCCAAAGGTGGCGACCGTATCAATCTGACCCCTACCTTGTTCGTCGCTACCTATCTTATTATGTCCAACATTAAGTTTGATGAGGTCGATTTAATCAGCAACTACATTCGCCACATGACTTTTGTTCGTCTACCTACCACCCGACAAAAACAAAATCTAGCTCTTGGTCACCTAATAGGATATATCCTCCACAATAAATATCAATTAGCCTACCCTGGTGAACCCGACATTCTTCCTATTTTTTATATGGATGCTTCCTTCCGTATTCTCTTTCATCGGGGACATGAGCTTGAAGATCTAGTCTTTGATGACGAAGAAGGAGAAGATGCCTCAGCCGCAGCTCCAGCTCGACCACGACGCCATGCTGCACCCCGAGCACCTGCACCAGCACCAGCGCACCCTAATGATGACTTAGTCGCCCGCTTTGACAAGCTGCAGACTCATCTCGACATGCATATTCAAGAACAGCATCACCAACACGAGACTGATATGCAGTGGTTTGGCGAATGTTTCACTACAATTGATCACCGCTTCGATGCTCTATTCTAATATTTTCAACCAAATCCACCTCCACCACCACCAGATCAAAACCCGTCTGCTTAGTTTGTTTATGTTTGCATTGTAGTTTTTTTTTTCTTCTCTTACTTTTTGCTTTTAGTTGCTCCTCCTTTTTGTGCTGTCAAAAGGGGGAGAAATTTGTTGTACCTTGTTGTTCCTGTTATCTAAATGCATTCCTTTTTGTTTTGCACTTGCTTTTGGTATTATTATTTTTCTTGTGTTTACTTAAAAAAAATTATAAAAAAAACAAAAGAAATGCTTTTCGTACTCACTTGCAAAAAATTATTTGACATCATCAAAAAGGGGGAGATTGTTGCAACCCATGACCCCAAGTTTGAGATTTTGATGATGCCAAATAATGAGTGTTTTGGAACAACCTTTCATTGAATACTATTTTATTTGCTATTGTTCTTGAGTACTAACATTTCAGGAAGATCACAAGTGACTCAGGACGAAATGAAGACTAAAGAAAGGGTAGATTAGGAGTATGAGTCAAACATTGTATTTTTCTATTTATTTGATTTTATTTTATTGAGTCTGGCCACAAAATGCATAAGAGTAAGAGCAACCATGCACACACACAGGGGAGAGTTTGTTTTTTAAATAAAAATTGTCATAGAAATTCTTCTCTGTAGATCGTACTGTACGATTTTATTTCGTACCGTACGATCAGAGCTATGTGGACGATTCTGTGAATAGATCGTACTGTACGAATATGTTCGTACTGTATGATATGTTCAGATCCAAAACCCTAGCCATAGTTTAATTTGAGTAAGTGATTTTGCGCCGCTCGTACTGTACGAACGTGTTCATACTGTACGATTTGTTTTTAATACTTACTTAAATTAACCCGTAATTAGTGCATGTAATCCAGGCCTAATTAATTTTTTGAACATCGTACTGTACGAACTAGTTCGTACCATACAATGAACAGAGACGACATCTGATCGTCCAGACAATCGTCCTGTACGAATAGTGTTTTGTGGATCGTACCGTACGATATTATATCGTACAGTACGAATTGTTTTTGAACTATTCGTACATCTTCGTACCAGGACGACGTCTGTTTGTACACATCGTACTGTACGATGTTGCATCGTACTGTACGAACAGTAACGGCTACTTTTGAAATCAGAGGTTTTTGGAGCCCGTTTAACATGTCAATCAAGTCCTTTTTGAGTAAGAATCACAGAGGGGGTGAACGTGGTTAGAGAGGGATTCCAAGGGAGAGATCTCTAGAGAAATTCTTGAGGGTTGAGAGAGGAAGGAGGAGGTGAGCGTTGTGAGGGAGAAGAGGTGTGAGGGAGATCACACGATTCCTCCAAGCTTGCTGCATCTTGCTCCTCTTGTGGCCCTAGAAGGATTTAAGGGAAGATCTCCAAGGGAAAGGCTTGTCTACATCCGTTGCCTCGAGGTTCTCTGCCTTCTCCAGGAGTGAGAAAAACGAGAAGGTTCTCTGCCGTCTCTAGGAGGGCGAAAACAGAGTTTGGCACTCCGCCACGCCGGGTTGGTGAAAGGGAGGTTTGTAAAGGCTTCTCCGCCTTGCCGAGGGGGCAAAAGGAGAACTATTTTGATAGTGAAAATCCCGGAGCGGAGGACTCCGGGGAGTGGACGTAGGTCATATTTTGACCGAACCACTATAAAAATTCTTGGTGTGTTTTTTCCTTATCGTCGTTTACTTTTTACTTGCATTCAATTTTCATAACTATTGCATGGTGAAGCTTGTGGAAGAATAATTGTTTAAAATTTTATTTTAGTATTTCAAAAATAACAAAAAAATTAGAACTCTTGTTTAGGGTTATTTTTATTAAGGAAAAGTTTTTCACAATTCACCCCCCCCCCCCCCCCCCCCCCTCTTGTCATTTAGTCATTTCAGCATAAATAACATAAACAACAAACAACAAATATACTAAATTATACAGGTAACTAATTGAATAAAACAAATACTAAACATGTCTTATTGATAATAATGATTCTAAGGACAAAATGCTTAAAATAATTAAATTTACTGATCCATAACTACACTGACTTGTGTACTACTGCACAATCCATCCACGAAAACTTCCAACAACATTAACCTCACAAGTACCTCTCAAGTAAAGAAAATCAAAATAAAGAAGAAAAAGAGAAAATAAAAATAAAACCACCACATCTCTCTCTCTCTCAAGCAAAGCAAAGAAAAAAAAAAGAAAAATAAAACTAAGAGGATCAATCCAAATCCTCCTCCTCATCATTATCATCATCATCTGTTAGTACTACTGCAAGTAGATGCCACACGTAAGGGTCATATGTAGGGGTTGGAGGGGGCTAAATTTATTATAGGTTTTTAATGAATAGACTCCTCCTAAACATGCCAACTAATGCTTCATTGAAATGCGAAGTGTAATTGTATTATCTCTACTACATGACCATATACTGGGAAACCTAGCGGGATATACACTACTGCCACTCTCTGCTCTCCTCACAAAAAAATTAAAACCCTCCATCAATTCTCTAAGATTTGGAACAAGCTCTTCTAAAGATATAGGGGTCTGGGCACTCAACTGACTCAAACTGGGTTGACAAGGCAAATGGGGTGCTCACTAGGTCTTACTTCCTCTTTCTTACCCCCATTCTTAAATCTCTCTATTATTTTCATTATGAGAGCAGAAACTGGAAAACATTGCTCTTCACCAGACTCCCCTAACACACCAGCGATGACCTATGATACACCAACACTTCTCCTCAAAGAGGCGTTCAATGTCTGACACATATCTGACACGTCAAGCATCTGATACTCCCCTAACACATGTCAGACACACCAAAAAAGTGTCCAATTAAAAAATATTTAATACAAATTTGACGCATGTGTTCGACATGCGGATCTTAAATATTATATGATTTTTTTAAAATATAATTTTTTATATTTAATTTTTTTACTTATTTAAAATATAAAAACTAAATTCTTATTTCCTATCCACAACACCAAATCTATTGTCCACACTTAATACCCCTTTCATTGAATATTCTTACTTTCATTTCTCTTGGACAGTGAAGGTATTTTCATCTCTTCTCTCAATGAATAATAAATGACATCAATGTCTGACTCTCAACACACTAATATTAATAATTATAAGTATAAATTTTACTTAAATGATTTATTATTTCAAAATTATTTTTAAATTTATACTTATTTAATTTTTCAGACTATTTTTAAAATATATAAACTATAATAACATGTCCATCCCGTGTTCGTGTCATATATTTTCAATAATTGTTGTCCTGTGTCCGTGTCTGTGCATCATAGGCGGTGACACAAAGGGAATAAACAAGAGAAGGATGACCTAAACTAATAGTAGTGGAGCCCATAATGATATATAATAAATCATCTGATATGGATACAAATTTAATAAAAGATCCTTTTTCTGTCCATGACGTTGGGGTTTTCACGCGACATTTCGTCATCTAGCCTCTCATGGCAGCTTCGTCATCATGGTTGTCTCTATTGGATTCAAGGAAGTTTCACTTTTCATTTTTTTTTATTCTTGTATGTTGGTTTTTTGTTTCATCCTTTCTGACCGTTTGTTGTCGTCATGGTGACAAAACTGTTCTTAGATTTGGGTTTTTGGACAGAGAAAAAAAATTGCTTTCTTTCTTATATGCAGTATATAGTTCTTCTTCTAATGTGTGTTTTTCGGAGTACAAATCGTCTACATTGCACAGTTTACCATCTTTATGGATCTCCGAAGAGGAGATCCTTTCACTTGTGGTTCTTTTCTAGTTTGCCTTAGTGGGTTTTTTTCCATCATGCCATCCTACCTTAGAGTCTATCTTTAGGTTCTTCTTTAATCTTAAGCTCATTGCATATTTTTTGGTAACCTTGATCAATTAATTGTATGTGTTGATTAAATTGATGAATGATCTAGATTAAAGTAGGGTGTTCTACCATAGATCTTACCTTGTTTATAATTGTTACATGAAATTAACAAAATGGTCTCCCTCCCTTGATTTTGGTGTGGAGTCTGCTATTATTCCCATATAGATATCTTTCCCCAACCTATGACCACATCTCTTCTCTCCCCATATTCTTCCTAGCTTGGGGTCATTGTTTGGTCATCCATTAAATGTTGATAATGCCACCTCTATTTGTTCTCAGCCATTTTTGGCGCAGGTTTTGGTTGAGCTTGATGTCACTAAAAAGTATCCGAACAATGTGTGGTTAGGTCCTGATAAGCTTGGCTACATATAACTTGTTGATATGGAAGATTTCCCTCCCTTTTGTGATAATTAAAAATCTATTGGGCATTTGAGGGGGATTTGTTGGATCCAATCCTCTGTCCTAGTGGATGTTTATGCTAATTCTGATATCCCTCTTAAACCTATGAGGAATAGAACTAGAGATGTGGAAAAAGTTATTGTTGAAGGTATTGTAGATGTTCTTACTCTTAATCCTCCTTTGTTTCATATTACGTCTTCTAATGAGGTCCTCATTATTGGGGGTAATGGGGTGTTTGCTGACCTTGGGGTGGAGGTAGCTGAGGCCAATGAGGTTGTGAATGTGGGGCTTTCATTTTTTAAGTGCGATGGTGGGTTACTACCTGTTGTTTATGTCTGTCTAGCGGCCGATGTTATTGTTTTGGAGAATTTGGAGGATAATAATATTAACTTCAGTGGTAATGAGGCTTGTGAGAGTTTTGTTCCTACTTGTGGTGTGAATTATTCCTCCTTTTTTTGTCTCATGACAATTTAGATGTGGTTAACACGGCCTGTGTAATGTTAACATAAGTATTTCAAATGATTCTACTTGTGATTTGGTTCTGTTCTAATGAACCATCTTTGACTACTCCTAAGCATTCATTGGTTGTTTCAGATGAGGGAAAATGGTTGATGTTCCAGTTTATATAATATATATATAAAGGATTTAAATGCTCAATTAGCATCGAAATTGAATGACTCTAGTTTGGATCATTCTGGTTGGTTGGAAGAACCCCACTCACCTTAATGAGTTTAATGAGATGTTCAACTTGAAGCTGAACCGCATTATTAAGAATACTTTCTCCATTGGCGGTGACAAATGTGGTAGGCACAAATCTAATTAGAAGTGATTATTGATGATGTTGTTTTCCTTGGTTTCTATTGATTGAATGAAGATCATCTTGGTTGGGTATTATGTGGCAATCTTTTATTGGTGCTTTTTTTTTTTTGGTGGGATTATGTTTGTTTCTATGCTTGTTGGTTATTGGTGGATCTCGACTTTCACTTGGATTAGTGGTAAGGCTGTGAGGTGTTGGAGAATTGAATTTGTTGGCATCTACTTGGCTGCTTTTACAGCTCAGGACCGGACTATGATGTGGCAGTTTTTTTGCCTACCCCTAAATGCCCTTGTTTGTTTTGGCAACCTTGGGGGTCATTCCACATGTGCTTTTAATGGTGGCTACTACTTATTATTTGGGACTTCTTGCTACTGTATTCTCTGCCTCCAATGGATGGTCCAAGCAGGGAAAATGGGTGGTGATACTGAGTCCGATTGACTTCAGACCGTTTCCTGGCATTTTGGATTTGTTTCAATTTTAGTTGTTTGCAAGTTGTATCTTACTAAGGTTTTGTAAGCTTTGTGTTTTTTGCATATTGGCCTTATTGGCCTTTGTCAGCACGTTCTTTTTTATTTGGAATAAAGTCCTCAAAATAAAATTTAAAAAATGATATATAATAAATAAGAAAAGATCGATTTCCCTACATCAATCCAGAGATCACCAAGAGAGCTACGCATGTCTCCCCCATTCACTCTCGATCTGCAGGAAATGCATGCCGAACCAAAATCTTCTCACTCTTGGCCTTCTCTATACACGAAGATGGGACTACGTCACTCAATCCCCACTAAAGTGTCTCAAAATTGCACTGAAACAAAGAGATCAGGGGACTGGCCATTTAGACAGCAAAAAAATTTGGATTTCAATTAAATTGGAGCCGTTAATCGAATTACTTGATTAAGGAGGTGATTCAAATTAATTCAAAATGCAAATTAGGTTTTGATTTGATAAATTAGATTGATATTAAGCCCGAATCAAACTCGATTTGAATTGATTTGAGTCAATTTGGGTTCAATTTGGCCCAATAAATAAAATTTTATAAAATTAAACTCAAATCGGTGTCGAATAGAGTCTAATTAGAATCAACAAGGTTCAATCAGGTTGATTGACTACGATCAAGCCCGATTTAACTCAAATCTACTCAATTGGAGGAATATAGGCAAGCTAGAGCAGATGTGCATGAAAAATGAGGTCAACAATAATGACCTCTTAGCCAAAGGAAAATTGCTTTAATATCTTTTATGAGCAAATAAAAAATTAAGCACATCGTCATCTAACTTAAATATTTTTTTTGCTTCCCCTTCAAATTTCCTCATATATTAATTTTTGTTATTACTAAAAAATTCACCAAATTTAAAGACAACATTATTGCGGGCTAGAATATACGCGGTGAAAGAGTTAAAATCCTATATCTTGGTGTTGCACATATATCTAGCTCACACATAGAGAACATGAGATTTTTATGTGGAAAACCCTAGAAAGGGGAAAACCCATGGGGCCTAGTCCAGTTGAAAATGATTCCACTAGAATTTGAGTATATTACAGCGGGCTCATCCTTGAGGGCGATCAGATTACAAATGTAAACTATAAAGTTAAAACCTAGTGACAAATAAGGATGATAATCTGACGTCACTTGGTGGTTCGACAAAAGTATGGTGTGACTTGGAAATTCAGGTGTTAATTAGTAAACCAGTGAAACTCAAGGGTTAATTGGTGGTCTGGAGGAACTCCGGGCCTCATGTGGCAGTTCAAAAAAAGGGAGGGCCTTAGGTGGTGTTCTGGTAGAGCTCATGGCCTCAAGGGGTGGTTCTGCGGAGCTCAGGGCCTTAGGTGGTTGTTCGGCGGAGCTTGGGGCCTCAGTTGGTGGTCCAGTGGAGCTCAGGGCCTCATGTGGTGATCCAGTGGAGCTCAAGGCCTTAGGTGGTGGTTTGACGGAGCTCAGTGACTCAGGTGGTGTTTTGGCGGAGCTCAGGGCCTTAGGTGGAGGTTTGGTGGAGCTCCGGGTCTCATGTGGTGGTTCGACGGAGTTCAGGACCTCAGGTGGTGGTCCAACGGAGCTCAAGCGGTGGTCGAGGAGGAGCAAGGAGGCAAGAGTGATCTCCAATCTCTCTCTTGAATCCTTTAGCTTATGATCCTTTTTTTAGAGGGAGGAGGGGTCTATTTAAAAATTTCTTAGACTTGTATGGTCTATAAATAGAAGGAGGATCAAGGGCCAATGGGGAGTGGTTTGGATGGACGGCATGTTGAATCCCTTGATTATGGACTATTCATTAAACATTTAAAGGACTTAATGATGTTTGAATTATGTGATCTTGTGCTCATTGGATTTATCTCATCAAGCCTCTCGATTTGACTATAAGCATGTCACATTTGGAAATTGTTTAGTAATCCAAATTGTGGTTTGAACCTTCAAACATCGCTTTGGATCCTTGATTCAGACCCATATGGGCTTGGATTGAGTCAAATTTGGGTCATTGGGTTTGTATTTCCAAGATGTTAAGTTCGATTATAAGTTTACTAAAATTGAAGTTTTGATGGTCCCAATTTTAATTTCAAAAGTTTCCAACTTGATTTTGCATCGACATTCATGCCCGATCAAGATGATTTTTTAATGATGTATCAGTTGTCTTCCCTATTTTTGGACATCAAAGTTCCACAAGTTCAAAAATATCTGTCGTAGCCCATGGTAATTATTTTTGTGTGATTTAAAATTTGAATGTACTTCGAACATGGTCGTTAAGGCCCCGAATCACTTTAAAAGTGTATAAATTGAGTCTAAAACATTGAAAATGATTTTGAGGACCCAAAAAACATCTGATTTAACCTTTTCAAGCCAAAATTTAGGTCTAAAAATGAGTCAGGATGGACAAGCCCTTGCCGACTGCCGCCGCGCCGCCATTGCTACCACTCTCGCACACTCTGGCCCACCCGACCCATTCACTAGCCCGTGCACCGGCCTGCCTGGCCCTTGCACCAATGCACCATGGAGCCTGCTCGTGCTTGCTTGATGCTACCACATGAATGCCCGCTGCCCGTGCGGTTGTAGCTGACGTGACCAATTGCTGACCGACAACTGCCGGTGGTTGGCTTGACAGCCAGCACCGGTTGACTAACTGCTGGCAGTTAGGTCAATTTTTTTTTCTTTTTCTTTAGATATATATATTCAAAATTATAAAAATTCCCTTTCCCCCAACTATAAATACCCCCCCCCTGGGGTATGAAAACTAACACATTCTCTTCTCCCTCCCTTCTTTCAATTAAGGCCTTCTCCTAGCCCTGCATAGGAGGTATCCCCTATCCAGGCCCAGGGCCCCTCTCTACAAGGAGTCCCTCCCCCTTTCCCTCCTACCCCCTTCAGCAGTCTTATAATATGGAAGGCATTCCCTTGCTTTTGGCTAGGTATAATCCCTTGTCCAACTACAGGGCCCCTCCTTATATAGGGGTAATATCGGATGACCACCTTCCTTCGAGAGATCATAGGGTTAGGGGAGACCCTATCACACCTCACAACAATGAGCAGAGGCCAAATAAGGGAGCGAGGTCAAATAATGTAGTGTCCACCATCACGGGTGACTCTCAGATTATTATCCATAATAAGTTTTACTTTTTGAATGATATGGTAACGGCGGTCCCTATGAGGTCTGATCGGGTTAGCTATCCTCCTCTCGGGTACCTAACTATTTGTGAGACCAGCTTGCAAATGGGGTTGCGTTTTCCACCTCCTACCGATCTGATTAAGATTTTTCTACGATGTGGGGTGAGGCTATCCAAATTCTCTTATATAGTCATGTCGGTGACCGTGGGGTTAATTACAATTTTTAGTGATCAAGAAGCTATTCTAAAGTTTGAGCATCTTTCACAGATGGGTCAACTCACTAGTGATATACAGGGGAACATAACATTCAGATCCAAATAGTTGGACATGCATACCCAAGAGATTTTAAAGAGTTAGGCCATCGCATTTTTATTTGTGAAAAATATTTAAGGCATGATAGAGAGGGGGGGAGATGATGGATCTACCACCCTCTATGTATGTCGGAGAATAAGACATAATGTGGATCCTCAAGGTTCCCGAGATTGAACATCTTCTATATGAGGTTTGTTACTTGAATAAATATATATAAGAAAATTTCTTATTTAGGGTTGGGTTATCCTTCCATGCTGGGAAATCTGATGCACGGATGTTGAAGCCTTCTTCTATGGTTCCTGAGCTCCCTGCCCCAGCTTCAAAGGTGGCTCTTAAATGACAAATGAGAGGTGAAGACCCCTAGGTTTTGTTGAAGAAGAAGAAGTTGGATGGGACTGCAATGAATACGAATAAAGATCTACCTGACCCTTTCCCCACCAAGTTTCGTATCCCTGAGGATGTCTTGAGCCATCAATGTATCGGATGCCAGAAAGCTGATGACTTGGTGAGTAATATCTTCCTAACGCTTATTCTCTTTTTCTTTTGGAACAACTTCTAACAAACTTTTCTTCCTTATTTTAGTTGTCACGGCTTGAGACCGATCTTAATAAGTCCTTAAATGAATGGAACAATAAATTTGTGAAGGTCAAATATCTTCAAGGAGAGTATAAGTAGAAATAAAATCATAAGACCAAAGAGACAAATGTCTTAGAGGAGTTGTGCGAGTGCAGAGCTGAGCTGGCCAACATAGTGCACTCTATATCTCTTCAAAATTAGCAGGCAAATCAGATTCAAATTAACCTGGTGGAGGCCTAAGCAATAATCACCCAGCTTTTAAAGGGTCAAAAGGCCTCTATAGGGAAGATAGCGATGCTCGAGGTGGAGAATAAGAGATCCCATGCTCTTATAGCTTAGAAAGAGGCTGCTTTATCTGGCTTAGAACCCTCAAGAGTCATCATAGATTTTAAGAAGTCCATAGCTTTCAAAATAATCATCCAAGATCATGTTTTGGAGGCTCAAGATCATATTTATGATGTAGAAGTGAAGGCTTTAGAGAAGCAGTGTGTTGATGAGGGTTTCTCTAGGGCTTTTTGAAGGGAGTTTGCTTGATACAGTGGAAGACTGGAGTTGAAGTTAAAGGGGTGACCTCTAGCCAAGCTTTAGATGACTCTCCTTTAGATTATGATGGTGGTGAGATAGAGAGTGAGCTACAGAAGGCCTTTTCCCTTGAGGAGAATGATGAGATTATAGATATTGAGTAGTATTTTTATTTTTTTTATGTTTCACTAGTTGTATTGCTTTATCTTTCCTAGTGATCATTATGTATTAGGTGTTTCCATTTATATATGTTATCTTCTATGATTTAGTAGAGAGTTGTTGATATTTTTATCTAACTATTAAACATTTCAGTGCTCTTATTTAGCTCGAGTGAATTTTATTTATGCTCTCCCTTTTTTTTAAGGCTTGACTTATCCGAGGTTGTTAGTTACAATATTATGCATTTTTAACCTTTGTGGAGGAGGTCGTATTGGATCCCCTTTGGGACCGAACATCGAGTGATTGAGATTCAGACTTCTCGAATCAAGGGTTTCAAGATCTAAAAGCCTCCCACCAAGGATGTTTGACCTTTTTGAGGTTATTGATTATAACGTTATAATGCTATTAAACTTGTGTGTAAGGGTTCGGATTGAATTCCCCTAAGATTGATTATCTAGTGATTGAGGTGCAACAAAGAGTGTATATGCCTCGAATCAGAGATATTAAAATTAAGTGACACCCACTAAGGATGTTTGACCTATTTGAGGTTGTTGATTAAAATATTATTTGATGCTTAGAGTTCAGATCAAATTCCCCTAGGATTGATCGTCCAATGATTGAGTTATAATAATAGTTGTGTGTTGCTCATATTAAGGATTTCAAGATTGAAGTTCATAGCTTGTATGAAGCTATCAATATGATCTTACTTAAAGAAGGCGATAATGTAACTAAATGAGGAAATAAAGTTTTACTATATTAAATAAGGTCATACTTCCCATCTATAACTCAGGGATGAAGAAGTTACAAGCATCACAGAAAACACAGGAGATTAACGACTTCAACATTGAAGACATACAACATTAAAGATATATAACACTTAAGACATATAACACTTAAAATAAGTAGTATTAATGTGCTCTACTTATAATACTTGCGAAGGTTTTCTACATTCCAGGTCCGAGGGATCATCTTTCCCTCAACATTCTTCAACTTGAAAGTTCCATGCTTCATCATAGCTGCAACCAAGTATGGACCCTCCTAGAGGGGAGAGAGTTTATTATGTTGTGGACTTTTTCTTGCTTCCTCGATGCTATGTAAGACTAAATCTCCAATTGAAATACATCGGGGTTTCATCCTTCGATAATAGTGACAGGTAATTCTTTGGTGATATGCAGCAACCTTGACCATCGCTACATTTCTTATTTTTGAAAGGAGGTATAGGTTTTATCTGAGTTTTTACTCATTGGCTTTGAAGTAAATAATTTGAACTCTGTGACTTGAGACTCTAATATCGATGGGAATAACAACTTCTATACCAAAGTAGAGGTTGTATGGGGTTTCTCCTATTAGAGTTATAGTCGTGGTATGATATGCCCAGAGGACATTTGGGAGTTCATCAGCCCATTGCACCCAGCCTTCTCTAGTTATTTCTTTAATCCTTTTAGTATAGTTCAATTAGTGTCTTCTGTTTGTCTGTTTATCTATGGATGGGCTACGATTGAATATACTAGTTGTATATGGAGGTCTTTACAAAATATTGTAAAGACCTTTCCAGTGAATTGAGTTCCATTATTGGTGATATTTTTGCTAAAATACTAAAACGATATAATATATTCTTCCATAAAAACTGTT
This sequence comes from Dendrobium huoshanense, assembly GCA_016618105.1. NCBI lineage: Eukaryota > Viridiplantae > Streptophyta > Magnoliopsida > Asparagales > Orchidaceae > Dendrobium > Dendrobium huoshanense. The sequence continues at coordinate 50,918,998 of CM028356.1, read as the reverse complement.
TGGCATTAGCTTCAGTGATCTTTGTTAGATGTTCAGCCTCCACCCACTTGGTGAAATAGTCCATAGCTAAGATGATGAACTTCCGTTGTTTAGTGGCTATAGTGAAGGGTCCCATTATGTTCATCATCCATTGGGTAAAAAGCTAGGGACTCTGTAATGTTGAGATCTCCACAGTAGGTAAAAGGGTGAGGTTGGCATATAACTGGCAACTGTTGCACTTTCGTACAAACTCTAGTGCATCATGCTTCATTATAGGCTAGTAAAACCCTTTCCTCATGATCTTATTGGTTAATGCCCTTCCACCCAAATGCTCTCTACAAATGCTTGAATGTACTTCCCGGAGTGCATAATTTACTTCTAAAGGGGAAGACCTTGAGGTATGGCCCCGTGAAGGCTCATTTATATAACTCTCCACTAATAACAGTGAAGTTCATTGCGTGCTTCTAAAGTTGCATTGCCACCATTGATTCTTCAGGAAGAACACCATCTTGTAAGAAAGTTAGAATATGATTGATACAAGAAGCCTCTCTTGAGTCATCGATTGATTATATAATCAATGGGCCCTAAACACTTAGAAATTGGATCTCCTCGACACCCATTCTTTTAAAAATGTCACCAGTTGTAAAAGTATCTAGTTTAGAGAGAACATCTGCTCATGCATTCTACTCTCAAAGGATAAACAATTTGATGCTTCGTTATTTTTTCCAAAGGGATTTAAATATTTTGAAATATTAGGCCAACAATAAATTGTGGATATCAAATTCTCCCTCCACCTGAGAAGTGAGTAACTAGGAATAGGTGTGAACCACCAGGTCATGCACTTCACAATCAATGGCCAACCTCAATTCAATGACCCGGGCATCATATTCGACAACATTATTTGTTACTGGGAACTTCAATCTAAGTTTGTATTTGAGTGTAATTTACTATGGGGAGATTAATAAGATTCCAACACCATGTTGGAACCCCCAAAAGCTCCATCGACATATAAGGTCCATCACAATAAAGAAGGGGATGTATCTTGTGATTCATCAGAGTCATGATTAGGTCATTCGACTACAAAGTAGCAAGCACTTGTGAGTTGATGTCGGGTCTAAGCAGGAAATGGATGTCAAACTCTCTAAACTCCACCGACCATTTGATCAATCTTCCAAATGCCTTGAGTTTTTGGAGAATGCTTCTCAATGATTAGTTTGTATAGATCTCGATCGTATGCGCTTGGAAGAAAGGACGTAACTTTTTGGCTGAGAAGACTAATGTCGAGGCTATCTATTCTGCTAATGGGTAGCATACTTCTATCTCAAAAAGTATTTTGTTAATATAATAAACAAGGTGTTAAACAATATCGTATATACAGACAAAGATTGAGCTTATAGCTTGGGAGGAGATGACCATATACATTTATAACATTTCACGTGGAATTGGCTTTGAGTGTAGTGGAGGTGAGGCTAGATAAGTTCGGAGCTGCTCAAAAGCCTCCTAGAATTCATCATTCCATTAAAATCTTGATCTACGAGCACCTCTAAGGACCTTGAAGAAGGGTAGATATTTATTTCCAGAGTGAGCCAGGAAATGATAGAGTGTCATAATCCTTCTGTTTAATCTCTAGACTTCCTTGATATTTCTCAGGGATACCATGCCCCTTAGGGCCTTGATCTTCTTAGGATTTGCCTCAATCCCTCGATGGGTAACCATGAACACCAAAAAAAAATTTAGGCAACTCTAATGCATATTTGAAAGGGTTGAGGCATATATTGTAAGATCGAATGAGGCATAAACATTATTTCAAATAGCTATATATTGGAATTTATCAAGGCTTTTAACTAGCATATTCTCCACATACAGTTCCATAGTGCGCCCAATAAGGTCCTTAAAAACCTTATTTATCAGATAACAGTACAACCCCTTATATGTTTGAAAAGTTGTTTCCTCCTCATCAGAAGGATCCATCTATATTTGATTGTATTTGAAGTAGGCAACCATGAAGCTTAGCATATGATGTCCAGAGGTGGCATCGACTAGCTGGTCAATATGGGTAAGCAAAAAACTATCATTGGGGTAGAATTTATTGAGATCTATATAGTCTACACATATTCTCCAGGCTCTACTTAACTTTCAAACCATAATAAAGTTTTCCAATCAAGTGGGGTAGTGTACTTCTCTTATAAATCTAGCCTTCAAAAGTTTGTCAACCTCCTGCTCAATTGCAAGCTGACGATCTGGTGCAAAGTTCTGCTTCTTTTAGATTACCGACTTGTATGCCGGCTTGACCTTGAGGGAGTTCATGATCACTTCATAATTAATTTCAAACATATCGGTCGAACACATACAAATACATCTTGGTTTGTATGTAAAAAATTTATATAGTTTTTTTTCTTCTCTTCATCTGAGAGAAGTGATCTGATATGTGCTGTTCTTGAATGGTGCTCATCTGATAGAGAGAAACAAGTAAGGTCTTTTATATGGGAGTGTTGACCTCATTTTTGTATGAGGTCACTAAGACCCATCCAGAATCCAGATTTAATCCTAGACCCTAGGATCCACTCTAGACCTTAGGATTCCTTCTAGATCCAAGACCTTAGAGCCTATTCTAGAGCCTAGGATTCCCTTAAATCCTAGATCTTAGAATTCTTCTAGATCTTAGGATCACTCCAACTTCAAATCAATCTCCACCCTTGATCAACCTCAATTTTAAATCAATTCCTATATTTAATCCACTCCAATTTCAATTTGATTCCTACCTGTGATCAATTTGAATCTCAAACTCCATCCAATTCAAATCCAAATTAATTCAAACTTCAAATCAAATCCAAACCCAGAATTCAGACTCAAATCCAAACTCTAGAGGCCCTGTCCTAAACACCCTTTTCAGAGATTTTTCAAACATTTCAAAACCCAGTCAAATGATCTCTGATTCAGGATCTATCACTTGCAAAGTGATAAGACATGTCTCTAGAGGTTACCCCCCAACTTTGAGCTCATTCTGAGGTCTCTAACCCCAGAATCTAAATTAAAATTCAAAGGCTGTAAAACCTTCAAATATTTACAGCCTATGCCACTGAACCTAACCCCTTTGAGATCTTGACCTTGGAACCCTTATCCAAGCCTCCAATCACTTCCAGACCCTTGATTTTAACCCATTGAGCAGTAAACTGCATTTTTCAGACCCATTTTTGACCATAGTTGACCAATAGGTCAAAATTGACCAAAATACCCCTATGGGGCTCAAATAGGAATTTTAAACCAAATGAGCTCCAAATAGGATGCAACCACCTTTGACAAATTTCAAATGTCATTTCAAATCTTTTGAACCTATTTCCAACCCTTGAGTCAACCTGGTTGACCAAGTCAACTGGTTTGACCCAAGAGGCCCTTTAAGGGTCCAAACATGTATTTTGACCCAAATGACCTCTCTAAGTCATCCAACCACTTTCATTAACCTTAAAGTATCATTTCAAACCTGTTGAGCCCAAACCCAGACCCTGGGTCAACCTGGTTGACCAAGTCAACCTAGGTTGACCAAACAAGCCCTTAAGGGTTCAAATAGTGATTTTGACCAAATTGACCCCTCTAAACCTTGGGACCACATCCAGTAGACTCAGGACGACATTCTGAATTTGTTGAATCTATTTCTAGCCCCTGAACCCAACTGGTTGACCAAGTCAACTAGTTTTAGCCTAAAAGCCCATTAAGGGCCCATTAAGCTTTCTTAATTCAATTGACAAGCATGACTCTTGGAATCACCCTCCAATCCACCTAATCAGCCCATTTGAATTACCTAGGTGCAAATTCCATAACCCTTGATGGGGTTGACTGGTCAACCAGTCAACTCAAAGCTTAAGGGACCATTTGTATGGTCAAACCCTTCAACCCATTGAACCTAGCTCAAGCCACACCCATCCAGCCACTTGGAAAGACTCCATGACCTGCTTGGATGCCACATCAGCCTCATTGACCAGTTGACTGGTCAATTTAGTCAAACCAAGGGTTTAGACCCTTTTAAAAGGTCCTAATCAGCCTTTTACACCTTTTTCCCTGATTTAACTCCCCAAGGCCGACCTATTAGTGCCCTAAAGCTCCCTAATAGGCTCCCTAACCGAGCTCCACCCCTTGTTTAGCCATAAGTGGCAATGCTCCCCTCCACTCATCCCAAGTCCACCCAATGGGAATGAGGCATGTCCAGCCCTTGCCGCAGCCTTCCAGCTTTCCCAGGGACAGGTGGCATCATCTGGGGAGTCCAGGAGTCGATCCTAGCCATCCAATCCAGCCCAGGCCGCTTGAATAGGGAAAAAAGGTGATTTTTGAAGCATTGATCAAAACACCTTCTCTCACTAACCCTAGCCTCCCAGAGCGAGTTCTCAATTAGTTTTGGATCTCCAGAGCCTCCTCTACCTCCCCACTACAAAATCCAAGTGGTTGCCAGTCACCGACGGCGAGTTCTCCGGCGAAACCACCACCCAGACCGTCCCAAGCCTGTAGCAGTCGATCCAGGCGTATTCGAGCTCGGATTTCTGCTGGGGATCTACACTTGGACAATCTACAAGCTCATCCATCCAGAAATATCGAAGATCCAGCGGTATAATCCCTTAAAACTCTAGATTTAGTACACATTAGATAGGGTTATTTAGCTCCTCGTATAGGATGCTTTAGGTCAAATGAACCCTTCCCCACGATTTCTGTTCATGTCTTCAATCTAAGTTTAAAATTTCATTGAAAATAATCGATCCGATCGAGAGAACGAGGCAAAAAGCGTTTTCTAGGGCGTCATTCATGGTTTCCGGTGAGTGTACGTTTTCTGGACCGTTGATCGTTCGATCAACGGTCCAGATCGAGCCCTTCCGCGGTCTGATCCAACCACGCGTTCGATCTGTCGTTTGATCAGCCGTCCGGCGACATCTGGGCCCTCGGATCAGAAACCGCGGAGTTGAATCCCACCGTCCGATCTCGTCCCGCAGAGATCAACCGCGGGATTTGATCTCATCCGTTGGATCAGACCCGCTGTGATCCAACGGCTGCCACGAGCTGCTGACGTGGTTAAGTGAAAACCGCGTGAAGCGGCCCGCGGCCGACGCGTGTCCCTGCCGTCACGCGGTTTCGATCCCGCGAATCCGAGCGTGCCGCGTGTCTGACCGCCGCCGTTTAATTAAGGAAAATGTGTTTTAATTTGTTTTAATTACAGAAACTTTAAAAAAATCATAGTAAATTAAATACAAAACCAAAAAATGAGTATAATATATCATTCTCTTCAGTATTCTGTCTAGTTTATTTTAAAAATAAAATCAAACCTTTTTATCTATTATTTTAATGGTAATTTGAGAAATACAGAAATGTGTATTTTATTTTTAATTAATTATGTATAAATTATTTTTATCTGAAACTTGACATGCATGTCTTTGAGTGCATGGCTGATCTCTAGGAAAATTTTCAGTATTATTTGAACAGATTTTGATATTAATTGGAATCATTTGAATATCTTAATAATTTTTTTATATTTAACTAAATATTAAATATTTTGAAAATTAAAAAAATCTTTTTTTATTATCAAACTTCTCTGGAGATCAGTGGGTCTTTCAACTCATCAAAATGTATTTTAATAATATTTTTAATTATTTTATAATATATATATATATATATATATATATATATATATAGATATTTCCATTTATATTTATATATTTTAAAATATATTTTGAGGCTATATATATTTAAATCTTTAAATGTTTAAGAGGTCACTTGAAATCTTAAATGTAGATTGAGCATATTTGAATAGAAATAAAGGGGATGATTAGTGGATAATCATTCCTTGATTATTTACTAATTTTGTCTTAATTATGTTAATTAGTTAATTGCATGCTTAAGGTGCACACACCACCTAGCCTAGGCTCTCCTAGACCTAAGGACTTGTTTGCTTGCTATTTGTGTATGCATGCCATGTTTACTCAAAGGGTTAGAGGAACTTTGATTTGAACCTATTCAAAACTAGTGACACAATTAAGGACAATAATTAGGAACTTTGAGTAGAAAACTTAGAAAATATATTGTGCTTAGAATTGATATCCATTTGACTTGGAATTTGAACCATTTAAACTTAGTGACATTCTTAGCCTTAGACAATTTATTTTACTGATTTTTGAAATCATTAAGACCACTAATTAATTTTCTAAGTCTTAAACCCTTAATTAAGCCTTTAAAACTTCTAAAAATTGTAATAAATCCAATTTAAATCCAAAAATCACATATAAACCCTCAAACTGACCAGAATCTGGTCCTTAATCCATGATAATTGAAAGCCCCTTGATTTGACAGCAATTTAAACCCTAATTTAATTTTAAGTGAAAATCAATATTTAATTAAGATAATTAATTAATAATAATTAAAAAATCCCAAAATCTCCCAAACACTTGGGGATCCCTCCTTAGGTTATTTCTGACCTTTGGAGGTGTTTTCAAGAGATTGGGAACTTGTTTGAAGCAAAATCACAAAAGAGGCCCTCTAATTAAGAAATTCCTAAAATTCATTAAAATGCCCAAACTTCGATAATCCATAACTAATTCCAGAAAAATCCAAATCACCCAAACTCACTTGAATTCAATTCCTAATAAGGTCTAATATTCATTAAAAATATTATATTCCAGAAATTTGCAATATTTTAAAAAGTCAACAAATCGGTCAACTTTGAGTCAAAACTAGTTCAAAGCTTCAAACCTTCGTAATAAAATATAGAAAAATCCGATTTCAACGTACTTACCTTCCAACTGATCTTAGTAAGGTCTGGTATTTTAATAAAATACAAACATTCCAGAATTTGGTCTTAATCAAAAAGTCAATTTTCAACCCCTTAATTAAATCATTAAAGTATTCTAAAAAATTCATAAAACTCAAATTTATTCTAAAACTCAGAAAATATTGGTTTAATGTTTAAAACACTTAACAAATCCTTTAAAACACAACAACCACTCTAAAGTTGAAGTTTATTGGCTGGACTACTCCGGGCTGCGGGGCTAAGTGTCATAAGGAGGCTGGTTCCTCGAGCCTGGTGGCACAACGCCACGAATGGATTCTAAGGGGTGTTAAATCTTAAAATAGATTAACCTTTAATTATTTAACATTTTAAAAATCTCTAATTCAATTACATTAATTTGGTTTATCGGCTGGACTACTCCGGGCTGCGGGGCTAAGTGTCCTAAGGAGGCTGGTTCCTCGAGCCTGGTGGCACAACGCCACGAATCAATTAATGGCAAACTTAAATTAATCAACTTTAAAAATCAGTAACTAACTCATTTTAATATTAATCCACTCTGTTAATTCTAACCAATTTAAATAACTTAATCAACCCCGATTGCTACTGGGTAACCCAGGCCTACGAGGCTATTAGCTTAGCCCCAAGGAAGGTGAAATAAACTTCACGGCCTCGGTGTGAAACAAAGGTAGTAATCAATTAACTTTTAAAATATGTCTAATTAAAATTCTTAATCCATTAATATTTAAATTTTAATTTAAATCCCCTTCTAAGCCTTAACAAATCCAAACTTTTAGACAACTTTAACTAATCACCTACTAGGATCTATCCCAGCCACACGACCTTTCTCACACACTTTAGATGATGTGCTAGGACAACCAACTCTAGGTCTAGGTTAGGCCAGTGTTTACTTTACTGCTGTGTGCCGGATTTTTTCGTAGTTTTCACTGCATGTTGTGGATGAAATTACTTTGCTGTGTCTGCTTACTTTTTCTGTACTCTATGGATGGATTGATGTGTTTGGCGACTAGATTACCCTTAGGTTAGGTACGATCTGGATGTTGACACAGTTTTCTGCAGGTGGCCACGCTCATGCAGGGCAATATAAAAAAAGGGGGGCAAATTAAAAATGCATAAATATTATAAACTCTTTGCACAGGTGCTTCAGCTGCTAAAGCCCCCAAATAAAAAGAGCGTGGCCAGTGTGTTTACTTTCTTTTCTGCTCATATACAACTGCTTGGGAATAACTGCTTTTTACATATTAATTGCTTAGGATAACCCTGCAGGTGAGTCTAGTTTTTTATTTTGATATCAATATAATTTGTGCAAGTGTCAAGTGTTGTGAAAGTTTATTTTGAGTTGGGATACATAGATCCAAAGCTTGGATTCCAAAGAGGAAAGGATACCCCTTTGGGGAACATTCCTTTTCCATTTGGAAATCCAAATTTGGATCATACCTCTTCCTTACCCAAAGAGGAAAGAGTGGCCTTCCCCTTTAGAGGGGAGTGCCCTCTTATCCATTTGGGTAATCTGCTACGAAGATTCCAAGAAGATTGAAGAAAAAGAGTCCAAAGAAAAATGAAATTGAAGATTTGAAGATTTGAAGATTGAGAGTATCCCACTCAAAATAACTTGCGTCATTACTAGGTTTAGAATCTGGGTTGTTGTCAGTGGTGACCGGCCACTTTACTTTCTGTAATATTCTGGTTTGTAATAAGCAAGGCAATTCTGCCTATGGACATTTATTAATTAATTTGTATTTGATGTAATGATTTGATTGCCTTTAGGATTACTTGTTTTCACTAGTTTTTTGGCGATTGCATGCCGCTCTTTGTTTTCGCCTGGATACGTGAGACTCGTGAGGGTGTGAAATTTTTATACTCATAATCTTAAAAGTCTAAAATTTTAGTGAGTCTAAATAACATAGAAAGATAACGAATCTAGGGAATTAGCCGGGGATCGACCCCGGGGTCGCATGCATATTTCTGCGTTACTCTTTTCTTGTTTTAGACCCTTCCCCGCCTGCGGGTAGAGTCCGGATAGTCTGACCTATGAGGACGAGGTGCCGGACCTGGGGAAGTCCAGTCTTCTAAAAAAAAATTATTTTATAAGCCTGTTTTTAAAAATTTCAAGCATATTTGATTTGAGGTTGTTAACCAGCACGCATTGCATTAGATACAAATTAAAGAGTCAAAATTTTAATATCATAGTCCTTAGCATTTTAGCACCCAACATAAGTCAAAGGGGTCAATTAGGAGAATCTCTAGATGTCGGCCCCAATTCTTCAAAACTTTAATTATAACGTCCCTACCACTCTTTCATAAAAGACCGGATTCATCTCTTTTAAATCGATTAGGTGGTTAGCTGTCTCCCCAATCCAGGCCGGGGTAAGTCCAGACCTTGCACTGCATTAAATAGGATCGGACGACTGTGGTCCAGTGTCCAAAATAGATTTAGGTTCCGGGGCAGATCTTTGATTATAAGACCCCAAACTTCGGGAATATAGTCCCAAATTTCTAATAAAATACTTAACTCTAATTAAAGCTTCATTTCAATCCTAAAACATAAAGCCCAACACTTAGATTAAGTTGGGACACTTCCGGATGGTTCTGGAATCTCAAGGTGTCCCCTACCTCTCCTCCTTTAACTCCGTTAATAACTGTTCAATTTTGATCCATTCCTTTTTGATTTCCCAATAATTCTATTCATACTTTGATATCACTCCTAGAAATTCTAAACAAAATTTTGCCACTATTTTAATCGAGAGTTTTCGTAGGGGATTTTATTTCCCTACGATGTAATTAACTACGAGGGCTTGCGCTCGTAGGAGATTTAGAACCACACACACCTGATTTTAAAAATTGATTTTCAAAATTCAATTGGATTTCTTTGGGAGAACTTAAAATACTAGTGATCATTATTATCATATTTAAAGAATTATCATTGAACGATATTTTCTCCCTTCGTAGAGATATATCTTTCTTTGATAAGGCTTTGGATGTGAACCTAATGATCACACTTCTTGAATATTGTAGCTGGATATTCAATTGAACCTCATTTTGACCCTTCGGGGTCATATGAATTTCTCTTTAGCATCCGCTCACAATATTCAAGATGGATTTCACAATTCTAAGTCTGAACACCGTTATGAAAGCTTACTTTCGTCCTCCGGGGTGATATACTCTTTCTAACGAGTCGATTCGACCTTAGAATTAGAACTTAACCTTAATCTTAAAATCCCCAAAGAAAACTAATATTTTTCAAAACCTGTTTTCAAAATTCCACCAACAGGGAGGCCCTATAAGGAATTTATTTTCCTCGAAGATCAAAATTATTTATGCTTAATATAATTGATGGGTTAGGTTGAGCTTGCTTGAGATAACAAGATTATACTACTTGCTGATCTCCTCATACTATATCAATCCATGCTGGGGCGATAAATTTTAGTTTGAGGTGAGAGATCAATGCAACAATCCTAAAGATTGATTGGAGAGGCCTTCCAAAGATAGCATTGTAGGTCAATTCTGATTTAACCATAATAAATTAAATAGAGTGTGTAGCCTGACAGAAGAATTCACCAAGTACAACTGGAAGACTAATCATTCCTTCCGCTCGTACAACTTGATTGTCAAATTCATACAATATACCTGTGGTCGACTATATCTTCTATCTAGGGAGGCCCATATTAAGAAAAGTATAGTAGAATAGGACATCTATGGACATCTATGGAGCTCCCATTATCGATCAAGATCCTCTTAACATTATAGGATGGGTCGCCAATTCTTACACTAATTATATATGGGTCTTAATGAGCGGTCTTTATTCCCTCTAAGTTAGCATCATCAAAACAAATGGAGTGATCTGTGCGAGACTTCTTCAATGTTGGCTCTTTGCTGGGTGTAATTATGACTTGACTAGGCATTATAGGGCCTCAAACAATGATTTCAATTTTACTAATCACTTCACGATTATTTGATGATTGCCTTTGATGTTAATTTTACCCCCCATTCAGACCACCCTCATCTCGAGTTGGTGGGTTTTGGATGAATTATCAGAGATATCCTTATCAAATTAGCCTCTCAATTTCTTCCTTGAGTTTTCTGTATGGTTTAGTAGTGTGTTCAAGGCTATTATTGAAGTGGCAATATTACTCCTAATTTATGACGTTAGGCTTCAAAGGATATGTCCATTTCACGTTCTCCTGGTCTCAGATGGCCATCAAAATATTTTCTCGAGATACATTAAGTGGCGTGTACTCTTTTTCTTGGCGAGGCGCTCATCATAGCTGTGAGGGCAGATTATAGTTTCTTTGCTTCTTCTACTATGAGGATAGATTTTCATTCATATAGTGCTTTTTGTTAAGAGAGTTGTTATTTGCATGTTTTATCTTCTTGCAACTTGTATAGTTTTGATGATTTCAAATATTATTATTTTAAGCTTTATTTTCTCCTAACACTTTTTGGAAAAATTATTTTTTCTCTTGTGAGGACTAACATTTCCGGATAATCGAACTCCAGACAAATGAAGACTTCAAATCAAAATTCAGCATGAGATAGTTTGTAAATTAAAGTTTATAATTTTTATTGTAACTGAGTTAGAAAAAATATGATTTTAATTGAATAAGCTTATCACACACACGCTTGGGGAGATCTTCAAAAATCGCACTGATCGTATGGGATAAACCTTGTTCGTACGGGATGATCAAATTAGTTAATCCCCTTGAAAGAGAAAAGAAACGAACATTAAGTGAGAAAAGTTTTCTAAGTCCTGATCGTCTAGACGAATTTCTCAATTTTCCCTGGGATGAACTGCTCTGGATTCATACTTTGTGCTGATAGTCCAAATGATTCATCCTGTTCGTGCCAGGACGAAATGCTCTTTGGAAAATTTTCAACCAGACGAGCTCCTATTCGTCCCAGAACAAAATGCTCTATGGAAAATTTTATCCAGACAAGCTCCTATTTGTTGTAGGATGAAATGCTCTCTAGAAAATTTTTGTCCATATGAACTCCTATTTGTTCCAGGATGAAATGCTCTGTCCTTTAAAATTTTGATAACATCCTCCAATTTATCGAAATTGACCCTTGATATAACTGTTCATCCCAGGACAAACATATTTTGTACGGGATGATGATCAGGTACGAAGACAGTTCGTACCATTATACATTGTGTTCGTATACAACTAATTAAGTAAATTCATACACGATGATCTGACAATCGTACGGGATGATCAACTATGTACAGACTTAAAAATCAGCAATTTTTGAATGGTTTTTTGTGTCTTTCCTATATAAAGTCAATTTAAAACTGCCTCTTAATCTTTTTGCCTACTAATCTTCGTGCCAATTAAAGGGACAGTTAAGGAGAGAGTGTGAGAGAGTGTTTGAAGGAGGATTCTTACTACTGGAGCGAGAAGGATTCACTTGGTACTCAAAGGTAAGAATCTTTACTTGTAATTTTTTATTACTTCACTCTTTTCTCTTGTCCTTCTAGATTTCTTAAGAGAAGATCTGTCAAGGAGATCCGGTTCTCTGCTGAAACTTGGAGAGTGTGAACAGCCGAAGGGTTCTCTGCCTACACTTGGAGAGTGTGAACAGCCGAAGGGTTCTCTGCTTACACTTGAAGAGTGTGAATAGCTGAAGGGTTCTCTACCTATACCAGAAGAGTGTGAAATGAAAGATGGTTCTCTGCCAACACTTGGAGAGTATAAAGGGATGACGGTTCTCTGCCGCACCGGGTAGTAGTGGAAGAGAGTTTTGTAAAGGCTTCTCCGCCTTGTTGTGGGTGCAAAAAGAGAGTCACTAGTGGTATTAGTGCAATACTCGGAGGGTGCCTCCTGGGAGTGGATGTAGGTTGTGTTTGACCGAACCACTATAAAACTTGTGTCTTTTATTTTTTTCGCTGCTTTATTTTTTACTATTTTAACTTGTGGTTGAAAAATGTTTTCTACAAGATTCACTAAAGTTATTTTCAGTATAAAATTTTTAAAAGAGGGATAAATTTTTAATTACCAATTCACCCCCCCCCCCCCCCCTCTTGGTTAACCGCTGGGACATAAGCTTAGGTTTAACAACCTAATTCATATTGAATAAGTTTCAACAAGTGGTGTCAGAGCTTTATTTCAAAATCATAAGTTTAGACTACTTTTTGATTAATGTAGATGGCTACATTTGGAAACTAAAATACCCCTGGGGGTTACTCTATAACAAGACCTCCATTGTTTGATAATATTCCTTTTGATTTTTGGAAAACACACATGTCTATATTTTTACAGTCACTTGATTACCGTATGTGGATCTTAGTTCGGGAAGGGTATACAAAACCAACTAGACTAGTTGGCAGAGTTAAAGTTAATACACCTTTTGTGGACTGGATAGTAGAAGAACATGACTTAGCACAACTAAACGCCAAATGCTTAAATAATTTTTTTGTCCTCTTAAATCAGAAGATTACATGTGAATTTCTACTTGCAAGAGTGGAAAGGACATATGGGATAGACTTTGTATAACTTATGAGGGGACTAATAAGGTTAAGCAATCTAGACTTAATATCTTGTTGCATGATTATGAATTATTTCACATGAAACTAAATGAATCCATTTCTAATATGTACAAAAGATTCACACAAATAGTCACCTCTTTATATGCATTGGGTAGGGAACTAATGAATGTTGAAATGGTTAATAAGATTATTCGTTATTTGCCTACTGCTTATGATACTAAAATTACTATAATTACAGAGTCTAAACATCTAAATATTTACTCTATTAATAATCTTCTTAGTTCTCTAATTGCTTACTAGCAAGGAGTTAGCCAAAAAAAGATTGATGCAGGTGAACCACAAAGGGAGAAGAACATAGCACTAAAAGTGGAGGAATCTAAGAGTAAACACGCACAACCTGAGGATAAAGACGACATCGCACTAATGACTAGACAATTCAGAAGCTTTCTAAATAGGAAGGAGAAGAGATGACAGCAATGGAATCGAGGTAAATTTAATAAGAATGTCAAGGTTTCAAATGATATTATTTGCTATGAGTGCAGGAAACCTGAACATATTAAGACAGATTGCCTAAAACTCAAAGCCACTCTTAGCAAGGAGAAGGTATAGGAGAAACTAATTGTGAAAAAGGGCAAGAAAAAATTCCAAAGAGCCTTCTGGGCAGACTCAGCTTCGGACTCGTCAAAAATGGAAAAGGAAGAGGAAGTCACTAATCTGTGCTTAATGGATGATAATCTTGATCAGTCAAATCAAGAAGAGGTATGTGACTTGACTTACAATGAACTTTTTGAAGTTTTTGAACACATGCACAATGCATATAGAAAGATAAAAAAAATGCATACTAGTCTGAGCTTAGAATTTGAGGAACTACAAAAGGAACATGAAATCCTTAGGAAAGATCATGCTTTAATTGATGACAACCACATGAAATTACTTGATGAATATGACGACTTGAATAAAAATCATGAAATTTTAAAATCATTCTATACAGAACTTGAAAAAAAAAATTTAAGGATGAATCTGAGAGAAAAATTTATAGATCTAATTCTATAAATCAAATTTTAGAAGATATGAATTCATATTACATATTCAAGATAAAACCTCTCAAGGATAATAGGATATCCCTTAAACTTGAAGATTTCACTAATCCTATTTTGTATCCTAAATTTATGCAATCCCTAAATAGACAAATGAATAGTAGAAGACTTAGGAATACTTTTTCAAAAGTCAAATATAATAATTGTGGATTGATTAGACACATAGCTCACACCTGTACTTTGAAGAAAAAAACTTATTTGGTGTGGAAACCTAAGATGCATAAACCTAGACATATCATAATGCATCTCTTTATAAATTGCCAAAAGGAGAACCCAAACTTGTTTGGGTTCCCAGGTCTAACGTTTGATATTCTTGCAGGGTCGCTCTCACACAAGACCTCGTGAGAGCATATGGTACCTAGACAGTGAATGTTCAAAGTATATGCCTGGAGATACTGCACAATTCATATCGCTGGAAGCTAGGAGTGAAGGCAAGGTTATACTTGGAGATAACACCACAAGGAAGGTGGTTGGGTCATGTATGATTGGAAACCTTAAAAACTTTTTTATAGAGAATGTGTTATTGGTAAAAAACTTAAAGCATAATTTATTAACTATAAGCCAGCTATGTGATAAAGGATAATATGTAAAAAAAATTTCTACTAGCTGCATATTAAGCCTAAATGGAAATGATGTTTTAAATGGTATAAGGGTAAATAACGTGTATATGCTAGATTTCAATTGCATTAAAACCCCTACTATTTTTTATTTAAAAACTATTTTTGATGAGTCATGGCTTTGGCATAAGAGACTTTGTCACTCTAGCATGAAAAATCTTATTAGGATTACCCAAAAGAACCTAGTGAGAGGTAGACCAAAACTAGACTTTACTAAGGACCACCTTTGTGATGCAGGTCAATTAGGAAAACAAGTGAAGTCCTCTTTTCAGTCCTATAAGGATCTTAGAACTAGTAAACCATTAAAAATTTTGCATATGGATCATTTTGGACCGGTTGGAATTGTAAGTCTAGAAGGGAATGTATACGGATTTGTGATTATGGATGATTACTCAAGATTCACATGGGTTAGATTTCTATTTCATAAGAGTGAATCATTTGAGGAATTTAAAAACTTTTTAACTTGGATTCAAAGAAAGCTAGGATGTGAAATTATGACTATAGAAAGTGATCATGGAGGAGAATTTGAGAATGAAAATTTGAGGATTTTTATAAGGAGAAAGAAATAGATCACAACTTTTCTATACCTAGAACCCCTCAGCAGAATGAGATAGTCGAAAGAAAAAACAGAACATTAATAGAAGCCGCCCAAGCCATGTTGGCAGCTAGAATACTCACTTCCTAAATATTTTTGAGCTGAGGCGATTAGCACTGCATGTTATGTTCTGAATAGGGTGAATGTGAGATCTAAATTAAATAAAACACTCTATGAGTTACTAAAAGGAAGAACACCTAATTTGTCACATTTGCATGTTTTTAATTACAATATGTTTATTCATAACAATAGAAAATTTGCCTTAGGAAAATTTAATCCAAAATCAGATGAAGGAATTTTTGAAGGATATTCAAGTGTTCAAAATTTTATAGAATATTCAACAAAAGAACTTTGGTAATTGAGAAAATCACACATGTTGTATTTGATGAATCTGGAACTTTGGACGAGCCAAATGTTGTAGAAGATGAGATTGAGATTAACTCCCAAAAGATTGATAAAATAAAATTGGAAGAAATTTTGAAAGAAAACTTGGAGATAGAAAATCCTTTGCCTAGAGATTTGAGATTTTCTAAAAATGACCCAAAGAAATTGATAATTGGTGAACCTAGTGAGGGTGTAAGAACTAGGCGTGGACTAAACAAAGAAGTCAATCATTTAGCCTTCATTTCAATAATAGAACCCATAAATATTGATCAAGCACTTTCGGATGAATTTTGGATTTTGGCTATGCAAGAAGAGTTAAATCAATTTGTAAGAAATAAAGTTTGTGAATTAACTATAAGGCTAAAGGATCAAAGTGTAGTTGGAACTAAGTGGGTATTCAAAAATAAAATGAATGACTCAGCAGTAGTCATTAGAAATAAGGCTAGATTAGTTGCTAAGGGGTATAATCAGATTGAAGGGGTTGAGTTTGAGGAGACTTTTGCCTCTATAGCTAGACTTGAAGCAATTAGGGTTTTGCTAGTCTTTGCCTATTTTAGAGGATTTAAATTGTACCAAATGGATGCAAAAAGTGTCTTTTTAAATGGGGTAATTCAAGAGGATATTTTTGTAGAACAACCTCCAAGTTTTAAAAATTTTAAATACCTAAATCATGTTTTTAAATTGAAAAACGTATTATATGGATTGAAACAGGAACCTAGGCTTTGATATGAGAGATTGAGCACCTTCCTACTTGAAAGATCATTTGAAAAAGAAAGTGTGGATACAACTCTCTTTTTGAAGAAATTTGGAAATGATATACTCATTGTACAAATTTATGTTGATGACATCATCTTTGGATCTTCAAATAAAAATCTTTTTATTGATTTTTCTAAAATAATGAGTAGTGAATTTGAAATGAGTTTAATGAGAGATTTAAGTTACTTTCTAGGCTTTAGCATTAAGCAAATTGAGGAGGGTATATTTCTTAGTCAGTCAAAGTATGTTAAGGACATCCTCAAAAAGTATGAAATGGATAATGCTAAACCTATTAGTACACCTATGAGTTCCTCAGTTCAGTTGGATAAGAACCCTAAGGGAAAATTGTTGATCAAAAGAAATTTAGAAGGATAATTGGATCTTTACTTTACTTAACAGCTAGCCAGCCTGATATCATGTTTAGTGTTTGTTTATGTGCTAGATTTTAATCAGATCCAAAAGAATCATATTTGATAACAGTACAAAGAATTTTAAGACATGTGTTAGGAACCTAGAACTTAGGAATTTGGTATCCTAATTTTAGCTATTCATTTAAGATAATTTGTTATTCAGATTCTGACTTTGCAGGTTATATGGTGGATAAAAATAACACTTCTGAAAAATGTCAGATTATTTGAAATTATTTAGTCTCTTGGTCCAATAGAAAATAAAATTCAGTTGCCCTATCTACTGCTGAAGCTGAATACATTGTATTAGGAAGTTGTGTGGCATAAGTACTTTGGTTGAAATAATAGTTGATTGATTTAGGATTAACTATATGCACTATTCCAATTTATTGTGATAACAGTAATGCTATTTGTATTTCTAAAAATCCTATTCAACATTCAAGAACCAAACATACAGACATCAGGCATCATTTCATAAGAGATCATGTATCCAAAGGAGAAATTGAACTCATTCATGTTTCTAAAAAAATCAACTTGCAGACATTTTAACAAAACCTTTAGCCTTTGATACTTTCAGTGCATTAAGAATAAGTCTTGGTGTGATCGATTTGAATGCATAATTAAAATGATTATGCAACATTGATGTATATATTTTTTTTCTAGTTAGTATTGTGTGTATCTTTGAGTTTGTGATTTTCTGTATTTTGAGTTTGTATTTTTATTTTTCATTTTCTGATTGAGTTTGTGTTTTAGTTTTATAAAATTCTCACATCTAGATTTTTGAGTGCATGTTTTGAAAAATTGAGTGAAAAATCATCAAGAACGAAATTAATTTCGTACAGGACGAATTGTATAGTGTGTTAACTGTCAGATTTGAATGGTTTGCATATAATTTTTTAGTTTTTATTTTTCACTTCATCTATATGATCGTCACGATTATTTGGACAAACATTTTAAACATCTATATGATTGATTGACAGTTAAAGTGATATGGTCATTTTTAATATGCATGATCGTACGTACGAACCTTTGGTTCGTATAGATGAACGTTTGGCGATTCGATGTGGGGGACAGTTTCAACTGCCATTAAAACTATCTTAAATTTCTGATCGTCCATGATGAACACCTGTTCGTCTGTACGATCATTTGGTCAAAAGTCTGTATGAAAGGATGCATCGTTACTTGTGTGATTACGAAAAGCCATTTCTTTTTTGGATTCATTCGTTCGTCCATACGAAATTTTTTCGTACGGAATGAACTCAAATTCATACGGGATGAAATTATTTTTGTCTGTGCAAAAATGGTTTTTTTTATTAAATTGAAGGCTTTTGAACTCAAATGTCATCACTTCAAACATCCCTTTCAAACCCTTATTAACTTAGATCTTCTCTATGGAAAATTCTAGCAAAAGGCAAAAGGCTCTAGCCAAGGGTCCACCCAAAAACACTAGAGATAACTTTCTGTCTAAGGCCAATGAAGAGTCATTTTCTAGATTTGTCTCTGCTAAGATCACCCATTCTAGAGTTCTTCTTCAAGAATATTTGACTTTTAAGGTAATGAATTTGTTTTCCTCCACTCAATTTGGTCTCATTCTCACACTAATCTACTTCTACAATAAAGATACCTTTCACTACTTTCTAGCAAACATGTCTTTCAATTCTGACCATTCTGTGATTAGGTCATATGTTTTTAAAAAGAAAGTAGAAATCACAAAGGCAGACTTATGAATTTTTCTGAACTTAAGGACTAAAGGGATTAGAGCCCATACCTTGACCACTACTTCTGCTTTTGACTGGACTGAAATTAATCAAGTGATTAGAGGAATTATATTTAAGGAGCATATGTCTAAAGTGTCCACTCTTGTTCGCAATGCTCGTATCATCCAGCATGTTCTTCGAACTTCCATAATTCTTACAGCTGGTGATATAGTCAATATTACTTCTATTCTTTTTATAGTGACCAACTTGATTATGACTGACCAACCTATAGATGAAGCCCAACTAATCATTGACTAACTTTATGAACTTTCTGAAATTGGTCATGTCGCCCATAAAAGAAAGAAGAACATTGCCTTAGGACATCGTGTTGCGTACATTTTGGAGAAGAAGTATGAATTCGTTCATCCAGATCAAAATTTTGAAGAACCTCTCTACTACAATGATGAATCTTTTAGAGAAATATTCAATAAAGATGAACCACATAAAATACATGTTATTAGTGACTCAGAGGAGGAACCTGAACCTGCACCTGCTAGTGAACCAAATTACCAATATTTGGTTCAAAGATTTGATCATTTTGAGTCTCATTTTAATCAAAGATTTGATCAAATTGAAACTCACTTACATCAGCAAGATGTTCAGTACAATCAAGACATGGGATATATGCGAGAACAGATAAATGATATAAGTTCAAATATGATTATGATAAACAATTATTTTAATTTCTTCAGTAATGTACCTACTTCTCCTCCTCCAGATCAGGGCCCATCAGAGTGATTCATGTACTTGCTTATGATCTTCTATAGTTCATGCGATTGTACTTTGATAGTTTGTGATGTGATATGTTTTAGCTATGTGTTAGTTTTCACTTATATTTTAATATTTATGTATTATGATGTATTGATATCATTTCTCAAAATTGTAATATTCATTATCATGATATCAATATAAGTTATCTTGTCTTGATTTTAATTTTATGTTGAAATGTATGTTAGCCAACATAAAAATCTTTAAAATTTTTGATCTTAAGAGTGTTATACCTTGAAGTGCAATACAAAATTAAATTCATTAAAAAAAAAAATCTAATTTTTCTAAATTTAAGTTTTGCGTATAACTTGATGTAATTCAGATTATCAATTTCATGTCTCTTATTAGACTATATTAATGTTTAATATTATTATTGCAATTGTGAAGTTTTCTTATTTTATATTTTATTTATCAATAAATATTGCTGTACTTAGAAAAATTTGAAATTTTTTATTATTGATTTTGGAAAGATTAAGATTACTCTTGAAAAATGTACAAATGTATAAAAATCAAAAGAAATGCGCAAAGATTCGCAATTTGAAAAAGAGGCACAAAATAAGCCCACAAGTAAAAAGATGCAAAAAAAAAATGTTCCACAACTATTTAAAAAAAAAAGATGCGCAAAGCGTCACATGTGGTAGTTAATTCTTTCCATAATCTTTCAATCTCTTAATTCAAATTGATCTTCTGCACATTTTTATTTCTTATTGAAATTTGAAATATACAAATATTATATTCATCCTTTATGCAATTATATTCTTTATCTTAGTGTCTAAATTGATTCATGTTTTTTATATATCTTTTTTTATTATAAAAGTTAGATCTCTTCTTAAATTCTATGAATCATTTTTATTTACCTAATGATTTAATTTGGATTGCAAAATTTATTTCAATCACTTTCAAGGATCAATTATCAAAGGATTATCATATGATGGCTTACATTTATATTCTTTTTCTTCTTCTCTTTTTGTTGTTGTCAAAAAGGGGTAGAAAATAATGTTTGTATTGTTTTCTGTTATCGTATTATTTTCTATTATCATATGATTTTCTGCTATCATATTATTTTTTGTTATCGTATTGTTTTCTGTTATCATATTATTTTTATATGTTTGTATTATTTTCTATTATCGTATTGTTTTTGTATTGTATTTTTTTAAATAAAAAAAAAAGAAAAGAAAAGAAAAGAGAGATACATTTATTGTGCAATGCCTCCTTATTTTTATATGTTCAGCAATTCAGGGGGAGTTTAGGAGATTCTTAGAATTTAAAAATTATACAAAAATAATTGTTTTGCCATCATCAAAAAGGGGGAGATTGTTAAGAGAGTTAATATTTGCATGTTTTATCTTCTTGCAACTTGTATAGTTTTGATGATTTCAAATATTATTATTTTAAGATTTGTTTTCTCCTAACACTTTTTAGAAAAATGATTTTTTCTCTTGTGTGGACAAACATTTTAGGATAATTGAACTCCAGACTAATGAAGACTTCAAATCCAAATTTGGCATGAGATATTTTGTAAATTGAAGTTTGTAATTTTTATTGTAATTGTGTTTGAGAAAATATGATTTTAATTGAATAAGCTTAGTACACACACACTTGGGGAGATCTTTAAAAATCTCACTGATCGTATGGGACGAACCTTGTTCGTATGGGATGATCAAGTCAGTTAATCCCCTCGGAAGAGAAATGGAACGAACATGAAGTGAGAAAATTTTTCTAAGTCCAGATCGTCCAGACAAATTTCTCAATTTTTCCTGGGACGATCTACTCTGGATTCTCACTTTGTGCTGATAGTCCAAAAGATCATCCTATTCATTCCAGGACGAACTGCTCCATGGAAAAGTATCGTCCAGACGAGCTCCTATTCATCCTAGAATCTCTAGAAAATTTTCATCCATACGAGCTCCTATTCGTTCCAGGATGAAATGCTCTCTAGAAAATTTTTGTCCAGACGAACTTCTATTCGTCCCAGGACAAAATGCTCTATCCTTTAAAATTTTGATAACATCCTGCTGTTTGTCGAAACCAACCCTTGATATAACTGTTTGTCACAAGATGAACATATTTCGTACGGGATGATGATTAGGTATGAAGACGGTTCGTACCAATATACATTGTGTTCGTATGCAACTAATTAATTAAATTCGTACAGGACGACCTGACGATTGTACGGGACGATCCACTATGTACAGACTTGAAAATCAGCAGTTTTTAGATGATTTTTTGTATCTTTCCTATATAAAGTCCAATTAATACTGCCTCTTAATCTTTTTGCCTACTGATATTCATGCCAATTAAAGGGAGAGTCAAGGAGAGAGAGTGTGAGAGAGTGGTTGAAGGAGAATTCTTACTACTGGAGCATGAAGGATTCAATTGGTACTCAAAGGTAAAAATCTTTACTTGTGGTTTTGATTACTTCACTCTTTTCTCTCGTCCTTCTAAATTTCTTGTGAGAAGATCTGTCAAGGAGATACGATTCTCTGTTGACACTTGGAGAGTGTGAACAGCTGAAGGATTCTCTACCTACACTTGGAGAGTGTAAACAACCAAAGGGTTCCTTACCTACACTGGGAGAGTGTGAAAGGATGGACGGTTCTTTGCCAACACTTGGAGACTGTAAAAGAACGACAGTTCTCTGCCGCACCGGGTAGTGGTGGAAGAGAGTTTTGTAAAGGCTTCTACGCCTTGCTATGGGTGCAAAAGGAGAGTCACTAGTGGTTTTAGTGCAATACTATGAGGGTGCCTCCGGGGAGTGGATGTACATTATTTTTGACCGAATTACTATAAAACTTCTGTCTTTTATTTTTTTAGCTACTTTATTTTTTACTATTTTAACTTGTGGTTGAAAAATATTTTCTATAAAATTTACTAAAGTTATTTTTGGTATAAAATTTTTAAAAGAAGGATAAATTCTTAATTACCAATTCACCCCCCTCTTGGTTAGCCGCTGAAACATTAGCTTAGGTTTAACAACCTAATTCATATTGAACAAGTTTAAACACTTTTATGCTTCCCAATTATTTACTCAAATTACTTCCTATGAGCATTAATAACTTCATCAACAAATATTAGGGCCTCCACATGATGGATTAGATCTATATATGAATGGATAGTGTCTCGCATGATTGCTGAGTAGAAGGGGCCATGATGAAGTCCTTCAAGAAAGACACCTCTAAGTAACACGAAATCTACCCCTAACATTTGCTTGGCCTCAGTAAAAATCTTTGAAAGTACTCCTTGAGGGACTCATTTTTATTCTAGCAAATTCCTGAGAGGTGGGAAGAGACTTTTACCATCCTCTGATTGATAATAAATTATTTGACAAATAGTTTGGCTTATTTAACAAATTTTGTAATAATTTTGGTGGGGAGTAAATAGAACGATGTTTGAGCTTACCCTTTTAGGGTAGCTGGAAAGACCTGGCAAATGGGCATGTTAAAGGCTTACTGGATATGCATGATGGTCCTATATGAATGATATGTTTGAATGGGTCAGATGTCCTATTATAGGAATCGAAGCTTGGTAGTTTGAATCTTCTATGAATGGGGAGTTGAAGGATTGCTTCAGTCAGGGGTGATGACTCCTAGAAGTCTCATTGATGAAGAGATTGTCTTATATCTCATGCGGGGAACTCCTATTGGACTAGTCTTTACAGTTCATGTTTTAGGGCATTACAGGGGAGTTTAGAAATATGCAGTTGGGATAAGTCCTCGGGGACGTACAGAAGAATGCGAGGATGGTGGCCAACGCGCAAAGGATGGGTAGAGCTTGCTGTGTCAGCAAGCTCATTTTCTGGATGTGTTGGAGGGTGCATCTTTGGCGGTGGATGGGGCATCTTGACATAAATATGTTCATGTTGAATATCTTCGAGCCCTGGTGGATTTTGAGGGAGAAGAATCTCTTCTTGTGGTGCTAGTTTTCTAGTCCTTGAGTCTCTCATAAGAGTTGAAGGATCGCCTTCTAAGACTCCTCCATCTTTCTGATACAATCTTTCAGGGAGGGTCCTGATGTTCCTTCCCTAGTAAGTTTTCACCCACCGGGGTGGAAAGAAGTAAATGCCTATCATCCCTAGTTTTTGGAAGGATTCCTGGATTGGTATGAGTTGGAGTAGGAGGCTCCCAAGATGTGATGGTTACACCTATTATGATTAGAGGAATGCTTAAGATAGTGAGATTGAATTTTCCCATAGAATACACCAAACCATTATAGGCTAGAATATAAGTGGCGATAGAGTTAGAGTCCTACGTCTTAGAGTTGCACCGATATCCAATTCACACATAGAGAACATAAGATTTTTTATGTGAAAAATCCTAGAAAGGAGAAAAACTACGGGACCTTACCCAGTTGAAAATAATTTCACTAGAATTAGAGTAGATTATAATGGGCTGACTCATCCTTGATGGAAACCATATTACAAATGTCAACTATAACGTTGAAATCTAGTGCCAAATAGGGATGATAGTTCGGCATCACTTAGTGGTCTAATAGAAGTATAGTGTGACTTTGAAATTTATTTGTTAATTAGTAATCCGACAAAACTCAGGTGTTACTTGGTTATCTGGCAGAACTCCATGCCTCAAGTGGCGTTACAGAAAAAGTGAGGGCCTCAAGTGGTGTTCTGGTGGAGCTCGGGGCCTCAAGTTGTGGTCCGGCGGAACTCAAGGCCTCAGGTATTGGTCCAGCAGAGCTTAAGGTCTCAAGTTGTGGTTTGGTAGAGCTCAGGACCTCAGGTGGTGGTTCAGTAGAGCTCAGGGCCTCAAGTGGTGGTCCCGTGGAGCTCATGGCCTCAAGTGGGGGTTCGACGGAGCTCAAGGCCTCAGGTGGTGGTCCGGCAGAGCTCAAAGCCTCAGGTGATGGTCTAGCAATACTCAGGGCCTCATGTGGTGGTCCAGTGGAGCTCAGAGCCTCAGTTTGTAGTCCAGCAGAGCTCATGGCCTGAGGTGGTGGTCTGGCGGAGCTCAGGGCCTCAGGTGATGGTTTGGCAGAGCTCAGGGCCTCATGTGGTGGTCCAACATAGATCAAGGCCTCAGATGATGGTTTGGCAAACCTCAGGGCCTCAGGTGGTGGTCCAGTGGAGCTCAGGGACTTATGTGAGGGTCTGACGGAGCTCAGGGCCTCAAGTGATGGTACGGCGAAGCTCAGGCGGCGGTCGAGGGGGAGCAAGGAGGCAAGTGCGATCTCCAATCTATCTCTTGAATCCTTTGGCTTAGGGTCCTTTTTAAGAGAGATGAGAGGTCTATTTATTGATTTCCTAGAGAGGCATGGTCTGTAAATAGGAGGAGGATCAAGGGCTAATGGGAAGAGGTTTAGATGGATGATCGATATTGAATCCCTTGATTATGAACCATTCGTTAGACATTTGAAGATCTTAATGATGTCAGAATTATGTGATCTTGAGCTTGTTGGATTCATCTCGTCAAGATGATTAATTAAACTATAAGTATGTCATGTTTCAAAACTATTTGGTAATCCAAGTTATGGTCTGAACCTTCCAACAGTTCTTTAGATCCTTAATTCAGACCCATTTGGGCTCGGATTAAGTCAAATTTGGTGTCGTTGGGTTTGTATGTCTGAGACATTCAGTTTGACTATAAGTTTGCTTAAATTGGAATTCTGATGGCCCCAATTTTAATTTTGGAAGTTTCCAACTTGATTTTGCACCGAGATTCATGCCTTATCAAGATTTTTTTTTGATGATGTATCAAACATAAAACTACTTCTTCACATCCACCATCACAATGCTTAAAAAATGCATTAATAATAAAAAGTTAATAAAAAATTAATGCAAATAACTTAATTACATATTTCTGAGAATTGATACACAATAATATGTATTTATCTTATTTTTAAAGCTGAAAAAAAAAGATATGAATTTTAAACAACATGATTTTTTTTTGTTTAAAAAATCACGTGATCTCAAAACAGACAAATAGAAGTCCAAAATGGAAGAAAATAGTTTCACCGAATAATAAAGAAACCAACATATCATCATCAAGCAGATCAACACAGTAGATCAAGTTGCTGATATCCTAACATAGTCGTTGTCTACCACAAAATTTCACAAGCTGCGCTCCAAACTGATAGTTCAAACACCACCTTCACTTTGCAGTCCGTAAAGGAACACAACATCACTACAACCAATTGTTGACCTCCATTTTCGTTTGAGTGCTCTCGAGCACCTTCGATCGGCTTAGTTAAACCTCGTCAAGCCCAGTTCGAGCTCGATTTGATCCGAATCGATTTCAATTTGAGTTTAATTTGATTTAATCAAATCGATCGAACCTAGCCCGATTCTAAATTAAACTGATTTGAGCCAAATTTGCAATCAAAACTAACTCAAATCATCCCAATTTAATTCTATTAGGGCTCATTTGACTTTCTAAGTAGTTTGAATTTGATTCCTAAATTAAGAAATGCAACCGATGGCTCTGCTTGTGTTAAATTTGACTCTGTCATTGCCAGGCCTCTCACTCGCGTGAGCCCTCAAATAGGAAGTGGATTTGAACAACTTTAGGTAGAGGCAGAATGTCGCAGGGCCATTTTTTATGTTTTTGGGCAGATCTGAACGTCAGGAGATGTTTAGAAGACTTAGAGGAAGCCTTCGGCTCGCTCATTCGCTCCCTCTCTCTCTCTCTCTCTCTCTCTCTCTCTCTCTCTCTCTCTCTCTCTCTCTCTCTCTCTCTCTCTCTCTCTCTCTCTCTCTCTCTCTCTCTCTCTCTCTCTCTCTCTCTCTCTCTCTCTCTATTTTGCACAGCCTATTCCTCTCCAATTATCTCTGGTTCACAGAAGAATGAAGGAGTTTGACTCCTTACACTCTGGCTCTCCCTATTTTCTTCCTCCATTTATGAATCCAGGCCAAGGCCCATCCGAACTATAGGTACGTGAACTCCCCCAAGTACTTAGAGTCCTTCTCTCACTCGCTCCCAGTTATCCTTTCGGTATCGAGCATTATATGCTCGGGAAAGGCTTAGTTTTTGCGGTACCAAGCATTATATGCTCGGTACAGACTTGGTCTGCCCGGTACCGAGTAATACATGCTCGGTACAGGCTTAGTTTCTCGATACTGAGCATTACATGCTTGGTACAAGCTTGGTCTGCTCGGTACCGAGTATTATATGCTCGGTACAGGCTTAGTTTTCTTGGTACCAAGCATTATATGCTCGGCACAGCTAGGCGATTGCTTGGTATAGCTAGTCTCTTATCTTTTTTACCTCCCTTTCTCCTTTTATTATTTTTTAACTCACGCTTTAAGATTGAATGCTTATAAAATAGAGAGATATCATGATTTATTTTATTGTAGATAGTCATGCCTATTATAATTCTCCTGGTTAGGGTGCTTTATGGTCTGCTTTATGATTAGAAATATTACGAGCTGTTTTACGCTGAGGGCCTCGTGAATGATTTTGTGTTCAAAAAAGTTTTACGAATGTTTTATAATGAGAGGATTTACAAAGTTTTCTTATTTAAAAATTTTGATAGTTTACCCCACACCAAATTTAAATAGAGGCACTTGATTATTTGTGTCGAAAAGAGTTTTCATTGGATTTTCATGTGTCATTTCATTTGAAATTTTTTGTAAGTTATTTTAGGATTCATAATTTTATGATTAACTTTGTGCTGTAGACTCGTTGATGACTTTTTAAAATGATGTGGTATTTCGTGGGGAGAGTTGTCTTTCTCCTTGCTTGCACTTATTTTCAAACTGGTTTTAGATTAATGTGTAGTAAGAGCATGTTTTGGGTTTAAAGTGAAAGCCTGTTTTGGTTTTATTTTTTGGGGTTTGTTTCCCTTTGTTATTTGGAGTTTTATTTATAGGGTAGTTAAGTGGTTTGCGTTGGGTATTTATTCAAGTGACTTGTTTGGAATGTGGGGACAGTAAAGGGTATTGAAAATGCCTTCTTCTTTATTCATGTCACATTGAAATAGGGAGAAGGTTATTTTAGAGCCACGCATGACTTCAAAGAAGTGTGCCCAATAACAACAATGCCCCCATCCCTTTTATGTTTGATTTTCATTCTTTTTTTCTAATGCATTTAGTCGCCTTTTATTTTTCCTTTAGCCTTTTTGTCGCCTCTTTTATACTTTATGTTTTAATATTTGTAAAATGAGGAGAACCCAAATAGTAGATGGCCCACCGAATGCACAAATAACAAAAAGGTATGTTCTTTTTATTTTATTGCATTGTCATTTCCCTATGTCATTATTCGCTTATTATATAGAACATGCTTTAATACCCCTCTCTTTTGTGTTTTGTGAGGCACCTTTTGGAGAGCAAAGGATAAGGAGCACTAGAGCATTAGGAGAGGGAGCATAGACAATCAGATCCAAGCATCAGTCGCCCCTATTCAATCTGGTAGAGGCGCTACGGGCGGAACCACTGGGTCATAGCCCCCGGTGTTATAAGTTTCCTTGAAAAACTTAGAAAACCTTTAGGGGCCTTGATGATTATACGCTCCCTACCCTTTAGGACCTTGTACAAACTTCATTTTATAATTAGGATTCCTTTCTTTTCTTTTAGATCCCCAAACCTAATGACATATGTATGAAAGTCCTAAGGGTTAGAAAATAAACTCCTTTTATGCCTACAACTTTAGTGACACCTAAGGACAAAAATTAAGTACCGAGTCTTAGATAACATAGACTTAGGATGCATGCTCCCTATAGGATAGAGACATCAAAATGAAAACTTAGTGACACGCTTTCCTAGGTTTAGTTTTCTTTAATCCACTAATAATCAATCAATGAAAATCAACCTTAATTCAATCCTTTAAAATGCACTAAAACACATTTTTTATTCTAACCATAATTAATTTTTCAAAACCATTAAAAATGCCAAACCTAAGTCGAATCTAACTAATCTAATAATCAATTCCTAACTAACCAAAAGTTTAAAAGATGTAGATTTAATTAGAAGATCAAATTATAAACTAAAATTCATTAGGATAAAAGATTCTTAAATATTTAACCTTAGATTAATCTTTAAAATCAATCAAGAAACTTGATTAATAAATCACCTAATCTATATTTCTTTTCTAATTTTTAACCAACTAATAATTCAACAAAAATTGTTTGCCACTGGGTAATACAGGCCTATGAGGCTATTAAGTTAGCCCCAAAGAGAATGAAATAAACCTCACGGCCTCGATGTAAAACAAAGGTGGCAATCAATCAAATACTAAAATAAAAATTCTAAAATCAATCTTAAAATACTAAGATTTGAACTTCAATTAAGATTTTCTTTTTGCCTTTAACAAATAAAATGCAAGTAACTCCAACTAAATCACCCTAAATAGGACATATCAAAACCAAAAAACCTACACACACTTAGACTTATTTGTTATGACGTGACTACTAGCTTTAGGTTAGGCTGATGATTTCTTTACTTTATCTTTGTGATGCGGCGCTTTGCATGTGACTCGTGTGTTGTTTGCTTCTATTGATTGTGTTAGCTTTTTGTGTACTTTATGTGGTGATTTCTAGCTTTTTCTTTATGTACTATGTTGTGAACGGTAGAATACTCATAGGTTAGCAACGCTTTTATACTGACATTGTCTTCTTGCAGATAGCCGTGCTCACACAGTGCTAAAAGGGGGAAAAATTAATAATAAAATGTATAACTGCTTTAGGTGCTTCAACCACTTGGCCCCTATTGAAAATCTATTTTCATGACTTATGTTTTGATGATTGACAAATATAGTTGATTCTCTTGGACTTCTTGTTGCTTCTAACTTTTCAGGAATCAAAGATTGGACGAACAGACGAAGCCAGTTCAAGATTACGTAGGTCTAGGGTTGAGTCAGTATGTACTTTGTTTTTCTCTTCTTGAGTCTATTTGTAATTGTCAAAGAGACTAATGCTAAGTAACCCTACACACACACACTTGAGAGACTTAAAATTTTTGTTTTTACTCATATCGGCCAGGACGATATTTACATCCTCCTGGACAAACAGGCTTAAAACAGAAAGTCTAAATAAGGATTCTTAATTAAGGCAGCTGTCATTAAAAGATCGGCCTGGATGATATGTGTATCGGCCAGGACGATAAGCTCAAAACAGAAAGAAGTTGCCGCCAAAGACAATTAAGGTATACTGTATTTTTTAATTATCGGCCAGGATGATCATTGATCGGCCTGGACGATATTCTCAAATTATGCCTTAATTGATCAGGAAATCAAGGGAGTAATTAAGGATGATTGATACGATTATATCGTCTTGGACGATCTCAGGAAGGGCCAGGACGATCTATTCAAAAACCTTAATTACTTCAGGACGATAAAAATCGGCCAGCTCGAATTCAGGGTGATGCTATGGACGATTTTCCTCTGATTTAAACTGATCGGCCGGGATGATTGTGAGATCGGCCTGGACAATCAAGCCAATTTTAAATCATCCAGTTTGCATTCAGGGTGATGCTTTGGCCGATATTTTGAGATTTGCACTGATCTGCCAGGCCGATGTCCATATCGGCCTGGACGATATTATCAGCAACTTGCAATTAATGAGCTCCTTTGAAGCTCTTCTATTTAAGAGCTCTTGTCCAACATTTTGAAAAACCTTTGGCTACGGCCTTGATCTGAGAAGGCCTTGAGGAGAGAAAGAGAGAGAGGGAGAGAGAGAGAGGATCTTGTGAGGGGGAGCTTGTGAGGGGATTCACAAGGGTTGCTTCAAGGATCGCTCTGCTTCTTCTTCGTCTAGAATTTCTCGTCCGTGGAAGGGTCGGTAGAGGTAAGTAGTCAGCATCTGGTTGTGGTTCTCTGCCAGCTTCAGGAGGAAGCAAAAGGAGATAGGTTCTCTGCCTTGCCGGGGTGGCAAAAATGAGGTTCTTGTAAAGGCTTCTCCGCCTAGCCGTGGGGGCTAAAGGAGAGTCACGTTTGTAGTGCAATATTTGAAGGGTGCCTCCAAGGAGTAGACGTAGGTCAAGTTGACTGAACCACTATTAATCTCTGTGTTCTTGTTTTCTTGCTTCCGCATTTTAATTTCCGCATTTATTTTTCTCGTGGTGTGATTTTGGTTTATGTGATTTTTGTTCTTTGAGAATTTTTTTTTTTAAATACCAATTCACCCCCCCCCCCTTGGTTATCTTGGGACTAAGTTCATAGGGATTAACATCCCTAACAAACTTTCAAGTGGTATCAGAGCGGGATTCAAAAATTTTAAGTTTAAAAACTTTTTGAATTTTGATCCATGGCTAACCTTGGGAATCGTAACACTACGGAAGGGTATTCTATTATCCGACCTCCCCTGTTCGATAACCTACCTTTTGATTTCTGGAAAACCCGTATGTCAACGTTTTTACAATCTACTGATTATCGCATGTGGATGCTTATTCAAGAAGGTTATTCTCCACCTTCTCGTGAAATTAATGGTGTTAAAACTGAAGTTTGTTTTACTGAATGGACTTTTGATGAATGAGATTTAGCTCAATTGAATGCAAAATATTTGAACTGCTTTTTCTGTGCTTTAAAATCTGAGGATTACATGCGTGTCTCTACTTGTAAAACTGGAAAAGAAATTTGAAATAAGTTGTGTATCACCTATGAAGGCACTAATGAAGTTAAACAATCCCGTTTGAATTTTCTCTTGCATGACTACAAACTTTTTCCTATGAAACCTCATGAATCAATTTCTGACATGTATACTAGATTTACTCAGATAGTTACTTCACTACATGCATTAGGAAAAGAACTTTCAAACTATGAAAAAGTAAACAAAATTTTGAGATGCTTGCCTTCGTCATATGATGCTAAAATCAATGCAATCATTGAATCTAAAGATTTGAACACTTATTCTATTGATAACTTACTTGGCTCACTCATTGCTTACGAGCAAGGGGTGAATCAAAGAAATCTTGATGCAGGTGAGAAGAAAAAGGAGAAAATAGTTGCACTAAAAGCTCACAAATCGGATTTTGAATCTTTCGGGTTTGAAAGCGATGAAGTTGCCTTCATCACAAGGCAATTCAAAAGCTTTCTAAGGAAGAAACAAAAGCATAATCAAAATTAGAGAAATGGTAAGGATCATAAACATGTTAAAGGATTTTCTGATGTTGTTTTTTATGAATGCAGGAAACCAGGACATGTGAGAACTGATTGCCCAACACTTCAAGATAACTCAAGCAAAGAAAAGGAAAAATGTGAGGAGAAACCTAAGTTTAGGAAGGACAAGAAGAGAATCCAAAAGGCATTCTAGGCGGAATCTGGTACTGATTCATCTGAAACGAAACCTGAGAATGAAACTACAAACTTGTGTTTAATAGGAAAAGATCAAAGTGATGAGGAAGAGGTATGTAAACTAACCTATGATGAATTATTTAAAATTTGTGAGAAAATACATGCATCATACAAAAAACTCAAGAAAACTCAAGCAAGCCTAAAATTAGAACTTTCGAATTTACAAAAAGAGCATGAAGTTTTTCTCAAAGATCATGCAACGATTGATTCAAATCACATGGCTCTTCTTGATGAATTTGATAATTTAAACAAAAAGCATTTAGAATTAATTGATGAATATAATGCATTAAAAGTTTCACACACCTCACTTAATTCTGATCTTAAGAAATCTAAAGAGATTGAGAAAAAATTGAGGATTGATAATGATGCATTAAAAAGAACTAACTTAAGGATTCAAAATGATTTGGAAACATGTAAGAAAAATTGGATGACATCTACTTTTGATTATAAGCCAAAACCTAGGAAGAGGCATTATAACTCAAATCATTTAAGAAATCCTTTTCCTGGAATTAGATATTTTTCATGTGGCATACTAGGACACATCTCACACACTTGTATCATTCACCGTAGTACACATTAGGTGTGGAGACCTAAGGTGAAAGATTCACAGCATATCATACCTACATTGTATTCTACTTTTTCTAAGAAGAGGCCCAAACAAGTTTGGGATCCTAAATCTGACTGTTGTTGAATTTTGCAGGTGTGCTCACACCAAAGACCTTGTGGGAGCATAGGATAATTGGACATATGAAGGCTCGCAGCTCATAAATGCTTAAACCTGCTACTTCAATAATTTCTTGAAATGTGTTTTTGTTTCAGTGTGTTTTATTTCTGCTTTGTTGTTGTTTTAGATTGTTTTATTTTCTCTTTGCTTTTATAATTGGTTTTCCATATGTTAAATCTTTTCAAGATTTTAAATTTTAGAGTTTTGAATATAGTGTTTAGCTTCTCTAAATCGGTTAAAGGGAGAAGCACCGTTAATGGTTTCCCTCCTTCTAACATTGTTTTGTGGTATGATTTTCTTCTCTAAACAAAAGTCTAACTCATTTTAACCAATGGTTTTTAAAATTAAGATCCTTTTTCTTGCTACAATAATTTATCTTATGCATAATAACCAAAGTTCTTATATATCTTTCAAGTTAATTAAAATCTTGCCATTGCATTTATCACATAATTTTGATTTTTGTTTTATGGATTATTCTTCCCTATGTTAGAGAGAGAGCTCATATTCTCTAATATTTGGAGGATATACTCACAACTAAGTTTTTTTTAAGGATTTATTAAAGAGTTTTTAGCTTGCAATAATTAAAAAGGAAAAAGGCCAATGATGTCAAATTGAAAAGAACAATATATACACAAAAGTGTATCAAAGAATCAAAAGATGCTCAAAGAGCCAATCAAAGTGACAAGAGGCATAAAATGAGCCCACTAAATGCAAGCTATCCTCTCTTTTTAAAACATTTAAAACTTAGAAAACTCATTGATTATTTGATGATTTCAAAGGCTTGATTTCAAATTCCTTGATTGAGACAAATTATTTTGTTTTATTATTTATGAGATTTTTTCTTTGTAAATAAGTTTTGATTGGATCTTCTTTTTGCCCAATTAGGTTTATTCTGAGTTAAACATTTTTTATTTTCAAAAGAAAATTTGTACCATAAGGAACATCTGATCTAGGGTTAACAAAATCGGATATTTTACCTTTGTCTGATTAGGATTGGCTAAACTACTTGATCTTGTGGAACTCTAAAATTTAATTATTTGAGAACTTCTCATATGAAGCCTTGATAAAATAAAAAAAATTAGAAAAATTAAAATTCAAAAATATTCATTTTTTATTTTATTTTCGTTGTTTTTAGCTTTCTATTACTGTGTTTTGTCTGTTTTTATTTTGTTTTATTTTTGAGGGCCTTGATCATCACCATTTTTTCCTTGATTTCAAATTCTAGTAACATCGTCCTGGCCGATACCTGTATCGTCCTGGACGATTAGACAAAATCTATTCAAATTCCATCTGCTAACCTTTTTTATGCTTGCTTTAACTCATCATCCTATACGATACTATATCGTCCTGGACGATCTGATCGAACTCTGTTGCAATCATGATGATAGTCTTGGCTGATAGAATATTTCGTCTGACCGATGCATTTTATGTGCATCGTCCTGGCCGATACACTGGATCATCCTGGACGATCCACGTGTCAGCACGTTTAAATCCTTAAAATCAACCCCGGACGATCTATTATTGGACAATCGGCCTGATCGATCCACTGCTCGTCCTGGACGATACACGTGGCAGAGATTTTAAACATTTTAACTTCGGCCGATACGATCAATTATTGCGCATCGTCCTGGACAATACACCTAATCGGCCCGGACGATCTATTTTTTTAACGGTCGTCCGGATTGACTTCTCGGGACGATCGCCTGTGTCTAATCGGCCTGGCCGATATCTGATCGGTCCGGCCGATCGGACCGCCTTATTGACCAATCGGCCTGTACGCAATTATTAATCCATATCGGCCTGGACGATTCTGTGATCGACCTGGACGATATGGACGTTTCTTTAAATTCTGACCGATCCAACCATTTTTTCCACCTCATCCTTTCTCCTCTTGTGTCTCCTTGCTAATCCCTTGCTATGGCTGGTGGGAAACGAGTTCGATAGACTTCTAGGAGTTCTTCGAGGGCTAGGATTGACCCTTATTTCAGGGAGGCAGAAGATGAAGCCGCCTACTATCGATACAAAGAGTGTGGGATAACTGTCTCAAGAATCATCAATCCTGCCCACATCTCATACCTGGTAATGGATCTTTTCGCTCACCCCTCCCTTTATTTCATTCTATCTCTTGTTTTTCCCTTTAATACCGAGTTTCTTCGAGAAGCACAGATGATTTAGCCCGATTTGACAGCTACATGACTCACCACCAGCAGCAGCATGACCAGGACATCGCCTGGTTCAATGCTCAGTTTACCACGCTTGCAAGCTACTTTCAGCAGCCACCTCCACCACCTCCATCTAATGATCAGGATCCCCGTTTTTCTAGTCTGTGTTTTCTATTTTCTGATTTCAGATTTCTGTAGTTTGTTCTGTGGTTTGTTTTAATTTCTGTTGTGTTGGTTACTTTTTCTTTTGTGTGTCTAGGACCCTCATTTTGTGATGATAAAAGGGGGAGTATGATGTGGTAGGATAAGGGTATGTGTTGCAAATCTATTTTTCATGATTTATATTTTGATGATTGACAAATACTATTTCTCTTGGACTGTTTGTTGCTTCTAACTTTTCAGGAATCGAAGATCGGATGATCAAGAAGAAGCCAGTTCAGGATTACGTAGATTTAGGGTTGAGTCAGTCTGTACTTTTTTACCTTTTGAGTCCACTTGTGATGGTCAAGAGACTGATGCTAAGTAACCCTACACACACACACTTGAGAGACTTAGAATTTCTATTTTTGCCCACATCCGCCAGGACGATATTCATATCATCCTCGACGATCAGCTTAAAACAGAAAGTCTAAATAAGGATTCTTAATTAAGGAAGCCGTCATTAACAGATCGGCCTGGATGATACGTGTATCGGCCAGGATGATAATCTCAAAATAGAAAAAAGTTGCCGCCATAGATAATTAAGGTATACTGTATTTTTAAATTATCGGCCAGGATGAGCCTAGGATCGGCCTGGACGATATGCACAAATTATGTCTTAATTGATCAGGAAATCAAGGGAGTAATTAAGGATGATTGATACGATCATATCGTCCTGGACGATCGCAGGATCGGCCAGGACGATCCAGTCAAAAACCTTAAGTTACTTCAGGACGATAAACATCAGCCAGCTCGTATCCAGGGCTATTGTCAGGACGATTTTCCTCTGATTTGAACTGGTTGGCCAGGATGATCGTGAGATCGGCCTGGACGATCAAGCCAATTTTCAATCGTCCTTTTTTGCATCCAGGGCGATGCTCTGGCTGATCTTCATTGATTTATACTGATCGGCCAGGCTGATGTCCATATCAGCCTGGACGATATTGTCGGCAACTTGCAATTAATGAGCTCCTTTGAAGCTCTTCTATTTAAGAACTCTTATTCAATGTTTTTAAATGACCTTTGACTGCTGCCTTGACCTGAGAAGACCTTGAGGAGAGAAAAAGAGAGAGAGGGAGAGAGAGAGGATCTTGTGATAGGGAGCTTGTGAGGGGATGCACAAAGGTTGCTTCAAGGATCACTCTGCTTGTTCTTCATCTAGAGTTTCTCGTCTGTGGAAGGGTCAGTAGAGGTAAGGAGATAGCTTTTGGTTGTGGTTCTCTGCCAGCTTCAGGAGGAAGCAAAAGGAGGTAGGTTCTTTGCCTTGTTGGGGTGGCAAAAAGGAGGTTCTTGTGAGGGCTTCTCCGCCTAGCCGTGGGGGCTAAAGGAGAGTCACTTTTTGTAGTGCAATACTTGGAGGGTGCCTCCAAGGAGTGGACGTAGGTCGAGTTGACCGAACCACTATAAATTTCTGTGTTCTTATTTTTGCTTCTGCACTTTTTAATTCCGCATTTATTTTTGTTGTGATTTTGGGTTGTAATTTTTATTCTTTGTGAAAAGAAAATTTTTAAAATACCAATTCACCCCCCCCCCCCCCCCTCTTGGTTAGCTTGGGCTAGTTCTATAGGGCTTAACATCTCTAACGAACTTTCAAGTGGTATCAGAGCGGGATTCGAATTTTTAAGTTTGAAAACTTTTTGAATTAGATCCATGGCTAACCTTGGGAATCGTAACACTACGGAAGGGTATTCTATTACCCGACCTCCCCTATTCGATAACCTACCTTTTGATTTTTGGAAAACTCGCATGTCAACGTTTTTACAATCTACTGATTATCGCATGTGGATGCTTATACAAGAAGGTTATTCTCCACATTCTCGTGAAATTAATGGTATTAAAACTGAAATTTCCTTTACTGAATGGACTTTTGATGAACGTGATTTAGCTCAACTAAATGCAAAATGTTTGAACTGTTTTTTCTGTGCTTTAAAATCTGAGGATTACATGCGTGTCTCAACTTGCAAAACTGGTAAAGAGATTTGGGATAAATTGTGCATCACCTATGAAGGTACTAATGAGGTTAAACAATCCCGTTTAAACATTCTCTTACATGACTACGAACTTTTTTGTATAAAACCTCATGAATCGATTTCTGACATGTACACTAGGTTTACTTAGATAGCTACTTCACTGCATGCACTAGGAAAAGAACTTTCAAACTATGAAAACGTTAACAAGATTTTGAGATGCTTTCCTTCGTCTTATGATGCTAAAATTACTGCAATCACTGAATCTAAGGATTTGAACACCTATTCTATTGATAACTTACTTGGCTCACTCATTGCTTACGAGCAAGGGGTGAATCAAAGAAATATTGATGCAGGTGATATGAAAAAGGAGAAAACAATTGCACTGAAGGCGCACAAATTGGATTCTGAATCTTCCGGGTCTGAAAGCGATGAAGTTGCCTTCATCACAAGGCAATTCAAAAGCTTTCTAAGGAAGAAACAAAAGCATCATCAAAGTTGGAGAAAATGTAAGGAACATAAACAAGTTAAAGGATCCTCTGATGTTGTTTGTTTTGAATACAGGAAACCTGGACATGTGAGAGCCGATTGCCCAACACTTCAAGATAATACGAGCAAGGAAAAGATTGAAGAAAAATCTAAGTTTAAGAAGGAGAAGAAGAGAATCCAAAAGGCATTCTTGGCAAAATCTGGTATTGATTTCTCTGAGATTGAACCAGAGGAAGAGACATTGAACCTGTGCTTAATAGGGGAAGATCATCTTGAGCAAAGTGATGAGGAAGAGGTATGTAAACCAACATATGATGAATTGTTTAAAATTTGTGAAAAAATCTATGCATCATACAAAAAAACTTAAGAAGACACATGCTAGCTTAAAAGTGGAACTTATAAATTTGCATAAAGAGTATGAAGTCATTCTTAAAGATTATTCAACGATTGATTCTAATCACATGGCTCTTCTTGATGAATTTGATGAGTTGAACAAACAGCATTCAGAATTAATTGATGAACATAAGGCACTGAAAGTTTCACACACCTCACTTAATTCTGATCTTAAGAAATCTAAAGAGATTGAGAAAAACTTGAGGATTGATAATGAGGCATTAAAAAGAACTAACTTGAGGATTCAAAATGATTTGGATATAATAAAGAAAAATCGGATGACAACTACTTTTAATCCGAAGCCAGAATCTAGGAAGAGGCATTATAACTCAAACCATTTAAGAAATCCTTTTCCTGGAGTTAGATGTTTCTCATGTGGCATGCTAGGACACATCTCACACACGTGCACTATTCACCATAGTACACATTGGATGTGGAGACCTAAGATGCATGATTCAAAGCATACCACATCTGCACTACACTCTACTTTTCCTAAGAAGGGGCCCAAACCTATTTGGGTTCCTAAATCTGACTGTTGTTGAGTTTTACAGGTGTGCTCTCACCAAAGACCTTATGGGAGCATAGGATAACTGGACATAAGGAGGCTCGCAGCTCAAAATTGCTTAAATTCGTTGCTTTATCACTTGCTTGAAATCTTTAGTTTCTATTTGTGTTATTAGTTTTTGTACTAGTTTTTGTGCTTGCTTTGTGTTGCTCTAGTTTTCTTTGTTTTCATTTTTTTAAAGTTTCTTTTGTTTGTTTTGTTATGTGATAGCCTTTTCATTTTTTTAGAATAGTTTATTTTCATGTTGCTTTTATGATTGGTTTTCATATGTTGGGTCTTTTCAAGTTTTTAGATTTCTGGAAGTTTTTGGAGATAGTGTTTAACTTTTCTAAATCGGTTAAAGGAGAAATCTCGTTGATGGTTTCCCTCCTTCTGACCTTATTTAGTGGTATGATTTTCTTCTCTAAACAAAAGTCTAAACTCATTTTAACCAATAGTTCTTTAATTAAGATCATTTTCTTATCTTGCTACATTAATTTATCTTATGCATAATAGCCAAAGTTCTTATATATCTTTCAAGTTTGTTGAAATCTTGTCATTACATTTATCACATGATTTTGAATTTGTGTTGTGAATTGTTCTTCCCTATGTTAGAGAGAGAGCTCCTATTCTCTAATATTTGGATGATATACTTACAACTAAGTTTTTTTTAAGGTTATATTAAAGAGTTTCTAGCTTGCAAGAATTAAAAAGGAAAAGAGGCCAATGAAGCAAAATTGAAAAGAAAGCTATATACACAAAAGTGTATCAAAAATCAAAAGATGCTCAAAGAGCCAATCAAAGTGACAAGAGGCATAAAATGAGCCCACTAAATGCAAGCTATCCTCTCTTTGCTAAAACTCTTAAAACTTAAAAAACTCATAGATTATGTGATGCTTTCAAAGACTTTATTTCATTTTTCCATGATTGAGAAAAATTACTTTGGTTTATTAAATATGAGATATTTTCTTTGTAAACAAGTCTTGAATGGATCTTCTTATCCTATTTTGTTATTCTGAGTTAGGCCTCTGTTTTCCAAAAGAATTTTGTACCCTGAAGGATGTCCGATCTAGGGTTAACAGAATCAGATATTCTACCTTCTTCTGATTGGGATTTGTTAAACTTCTTGATCTCTTGGAACTTTAAAAGTTTAACTTTTTGAAAAGAATTCTCATATGATACCTCCATAAAACAAAAAAAAATTAAAATCCAAAAATATTCGTTGTTTGATTTTTGTTGTGTTTTTATTTTTGTTTTCCTTTACTATATTTTGACTATTTTTCTTTTGTTTTATTTTTGAGGGTCTTGATCATCACCATTCCTTCCTTGATTTGAATTTCTAGTCACATCGTCCTGGACGATACTTTTATCGTCCTGGACAATATGACAAATTCTGTTCAAAATCCATCTGCTGACCTTTCCGTGCTTACTGTAACTCATCGTCCTGGATGATCATATATCGTCCTGGATGATCTGATCGAACTCAGAAGAAAGTCCTGGTCGATAGAATTTTTCGTCTGGCCGATGCATTTTATGTGCATCGTCCCGACCGATACACTGGATCATCCTGGACGATCCACGTGTCAGCACGCTTGAATCTTTAAATTTGGCCCCGGATGATCGATTATTGGACAATCGGCCGAGTCGATCCACTGATCGTCCTGGACAATACACGTGGCACAGATTTAAAACTTTTTAACTTCGGCCGGTACGATCAATTATTGTGAATCGTCCTGGACGATACACCTAATCGGCCTGGACGATCTACTTTTTCAACGGTCGTCCGGACTGACTCCTTGGGACGATCGCCTGTGTCTAATCGTCCTGGCCGATATCTGATCGGCCCGGACGATCGGACCGCCTTTTTGACCAATCAGCCTGTACGTAATTATTGAACCATATCGGCCTGGACGATTCTGTGATCGGCCAAGACGATAGGACCATTTCTTTAAATTCAGGCCGTTCCAGCCATGATTTTTCACTCTTCATCCTTTCTCCTCTTGTGTTTTTGCTTAGTGCTCTCAATGGCTGGTGGGAAACGCGTCCGACAAACTTCTGGGAGTTTCTCGAGGGTAAGGATTGACCCTCATTTCAGGGAAGCAGAAGATGAAGCTGCTTACCATCGTTACAAAGAATGTGGGATAACTATCTCAAGAAACATCAATCATGCCCACATCTCATACCCGGTAATGGATCTTTTCGCTCACACCTCCCCTTGCTTCATTCTGTCTCTTGCTTTCCCTTTCAATTCAGAGTTTCTTCGAGAATTTTTCACAAACCTTCGCATCAACCCTACCTTCACAGCCCTGACCTCCTATGTGAATCGACACCCTGTCGAAATCACATATCAGGATTGTGGTTATCTTTTACAGCTATCCACCACCGGGGATAAGCTGCACGTAATCGCCTCTGACCGTGATCTTGACTGGTCCACGGCGAATCACTTCCTTCGCCAGACCAATGTACCTTACCATGTTGGAGAGACTAGCTCGTTAGTCAAAGATGCTAGGACAATCCAACATGTCCTTCGCACCTCCGTAATTCCAAAAGCCGGGGACTGAATCCACATCACCCCTCTACTTTTACTCACTACTTTCTACATCATGGCTCATAGAGAATTTAATACTGGAGACCTAATTTTCCGATACATTGATCGCTTAACCACAATCCGAGATCCAGGCCACAAAAGGAAACCCAATCTAGCCTTAGGACACATCATAGCCTATGTCCTTAAAACCAAATACCAACTTCAGTATCCTATTCCACCAAACCTCCTAACTCCCTTCTACTCAAACAATTCCTTCAGCACCCTTCACAGTACTCGTCTCCACCCTGAGGATCCTCAGGGGCCTAGAGAGGAGGAGGCTCCCGCTCCCGCTCCCTTTCCTGACCCTGTTCCTCTCCACCAGCACTCACCGGTTAATCAGTTGATTGAGAGATTTGATCGATGGGAGACCCGTTTTGACGCCTATGTTGCTGCACAGGAGCTGCAACACTCTGAGGACATTGCCCGTTACGAGCATCACCGCACAGAGGATCTAGCACAATTTGACAGTTTCCTTACTCACCAGCAACAGCAGCATGACCAGGACATTGTCTGGTTCAATGCTTGTAATTTTGATTTTCTAATCAAACTTTTTTTTAATTTTTCCTACTTGTGTTTGTCATCATCAAAAAGAGGGAGATTGTTGCAAATCTATTTTTCATGACTTATGTTTTGATGATTGACAAACACTGTTTCTCTTGGACTATTTGTTGCTTCTAATTTTTCAGGAATCGAAGATCGGACGATCAAGAAGAAGCTAGTTCAGGATTGCATAGATTTAGGGTTGAGTCAGTCTGTACTTTTTTACCTTTTGAGTCCACTTGTAATGGTCAAGAGACTGATGCTAAGTAACCCTACACACACACACTTGAGAGACTTAGAATTTCTGTTTTTGCCCACATCGGCCAGGCCGATATTCATATCATCCTGGACGATCAGCTTAAAATAGAAAGTCTAAATAAGGATTCTTAATTAAGGCAGCCGTCATTAACAGATCGGCCTGGACGATACGTGTATCGGCCATGACGATAATCTCAAAACAGAAAAGAAGTTGCCACCATAGACAATTAAGGTATACTGTATTTTTAAATTATCGGCCAGGATGATCCTAGGATCGGCCTGGATGATATGCACAAATTATGTCTTAATTGATCAGGAAATCAAGGGAGTAATTAAGAATGATTGATGCGATCATATCGTCCTGGACGATCGCAGGATCGGCCAGGACGATCCAGTCAAAAATCTTGAGTTACTTCAGGACGATAAACATCAGCCAGCTCGTATCCAGGGCTATTGTCAGGATGATTTTCCTCTGATTTGAACTGATTGGCCAGGACGATCGTGAGATCGGCCTGGACGATCAAGCCAATTTTCAATTATCCTTTTTTGCATCCAGGGCGATGCTCTGGCTGATCTTCATTGATTTATACTGATCGGCCAGGCCGATGTCCATATCGGCCTGGACGATATTGTTGGTAACTTGAAATTAATGAGCTCCTTTGAAGCTCTTCTATTTAAGAACTCTTATTCAATGTTTTTAAATGACATTTGGTTGCTTCCTTGACCTGAGAAGACCTTGAGGAGAGAAAAAGAGAGAGAGGGAGAGAGAGAGGATCTTGTGAGAGGGAGCTTGTGAGGGGATTCACAAAGGTTGCTTCAAGGATCACTCTACTTGTTCTTCATCTAGAGTTTCTCGTCCGTGGAAGGGTCGATAGAGGTAAGCTTTTCAGCACTAAATTGTGGCTCTCTACCAGCTTCAGGAGGAAGCAAAAGGAGATAGGTTCTCTTCCTTGCCGGGGTGGAAAAAAGGACTTCTTTGTGAGGGCTTCTCTGCCTAGCCGTGGGGGCTAAAGGAGAGACACATTTTGTAGTGCAATACTTGGAGGGTGCCTCCAAGGAGTGGACGTAGGTCAAGTTGATCGAACCACTATAAATTTCTGTGTTATTATTTTCTTGCTTCCGCACTTTAATTTTCTCATTGTATTTGTCTTGTGGTGTGATTTGGTTTTGGTTTGTGATCTTGTTGTTTTTTGTTGAATTTTTTTTTTAAATATCAATTCACCCCCCCCCCCCTCTTGGTTAGCTTGGGCCAGTTCTATAGGGCTTAACATCCCTAACGAACTTTCAAGTGGTATCAGAGTGGGATTCAAAAATTTTAAGTTTGAAAACTTTTTGATTTTGATCCATGGCTAACCTTGGAAATCATAACACTACGGAAGGGTATTCTATTACCCGACCTCCCCTGTTCGATAACCTACCTTTTGATTTCTAGAAAACCCGCATGTCAACATTTTTATAATCTACTGATTATCGCATGTGGATGCTTATCAAAGAAGGTTATTCTCCACCTTCTCGTGAAATTAATGGTGTTAAAACTGAAGTTGCTTTTACTGAATGGACTTTTGATGAACGAGATTTAGCTCAATTGAATGTAAAATATTTGAACTATTTTTTCTGTGCTTTAAAATATGAGGATTACATGCGTGTCTCCACTTGCAAAACTGGTAAAGAAATTTGGGACAAATTATGTATCACCTATGAAGGCACTAATGAAGTTAAACAATCTCGTTTGAATATTCTCTTGCATGACTATGAACTTTTTCGTATGAAACCTCATAAATCAACTTCTGACATGTATACTAGGTTTACTCAGATAGTTACTTCACTGCATGCATTAGGAAAAGAACTTTCAAACTATGAAAAAGTAAACAAGATTTTGAGATGCTTGCCTTCTTCATATGATGCTAAAATCACTGCAATCACTGAATCTAAGGAATTGAACACTTATTCTATTGATAAATTTGGCTCACTCATTTCTTACGAGCAAGGGGTGAATCAAAGAAATCTTGATGCAGGTGAGAAGAAGAAGGAGAAAACAGTTGCACTAAAGGCGCACAAATCAGATTCTGAATCTTCTGGGTCTGAAAGCGATGAAGTTGCCTTCATCACAAGGCAATTCAAAAGCTTTATAAGGAAGAAGTAAAAGTATCATTGGGGAAAAGGTAAGGATCATAAATATTCTAAAGGATCTTCTGATGTTGTTTGTTATGAATACAGGAAGCCTGGACATGTGAAAGCCGATTGTCCTACACTTCAAGAACACTCGAGCAAAGAAAAGGAAAAGGGCGAGGAGAAACCTAAGTTTAGGTATGACAAGAAGAGAGTTCAAAAGGCATTCTGGACAGAATCTGGTACTGATTCCTCTGAGACTGAACCAGAGGAAGAGACTACAAACCTGTGCTTAATAGGGGAAGATCATCTTGAGCAAAGTGATGAGTAAGAGGTATGAAAACCCACCTATGATGAATTTTTTGAAATCTGTGAGAAAATTCATACATCATACAAAAAACCTAAAAAGACTCATGCTAGTTTAAAGTTAGAACTTTCCAATTTACAAAAAGAGTATGCAATTATTCTCAAAGATCATTCTATGATTGATTCAAATCATATGACTTTACTTGATGAATTTGATTATTTAAATAAAAAGAATTTGGAATTAATTGATGAGAATGTTGCATTGAAAGCTTCAAACACCTCACTTGAGTCTAAGTTTAAGAAATCTCAAGAGATAGAAGAAAAGTTGAGGATTGATAATAATGTTTTGGAAAATACAAACTTGAGACTAAAGAACGAATTGGATTCACTTAAAGGAAATTGGAAGACACCCACTTTTGATTTAAAGCCAAGACATAGGAAGAAGCATTATAACTCAAACCATTTAAAAAATCCTTTTCCTGGAGTTAAATGTTTTTCATGTGGCATGCTA
Organism: Dendrobium huoshanense; assembly: GCA_016618105.1. Taxonomy (NCBI): domain Eukaryota; kingdom Viridiplantae; phylum Streptophyta; class Magnoliopsida; order Asparagales; family Orchidaceae; genus Dendrobium; species Dendrobium huoshanense. The sequence continues at coordinate 50,874,355 of CM028356.1, read as the reverse complement.
GGACACATCTCACACACTTGCACTGTTCACCATAGTACACATTGGGTGTGGAGACCTAAGGTGCATGATTCACAGCATATCATACCTGCATTACATTCTACTTTTTCTAAGAATGGGCCCAAACAAGTTTGGGTTCCTAACTCTGACTGTTGTTGAGTTTTACAGGTGTGCTCTCACCAAAAACCTCATGAGAGCATATGATAATTGGACATATGGAGTCTCGCAGCTCATAAATGCTTAAACTTGCTAGTTCAATAAATTCTTGCAATGCGTTTTTTGATTAGTGTTGTTTTAAGTTTTTTTTTTGTGCTAGCTTTTTGTTATTTTAGATTATTTTGTTTTCACGTTGCCTTTTATGATTGATTTTCCATATGTTGAATCTTTTCAAGCTTTTAGATTTTAGAGTTTTGGAGATAGTGTTTAGCTTTTCTAAATCGGTTAAAGAGAGAAATACCGTTGATGGTTTCCCTCTGACCTTATTTAGTGGTCTGATTTTCTTCTCTAAACAAAAGTCTAAACTCATTTTTAACCAATAGTTTTTGAAATTAAGATCCTTTTTCTTGTTACAATAATTTATCTTATGTATAATAGCCAAAGTTCTTATATATCTTTCATGTTAATTGAAATCTTGTCATTGCATTTATCACATAATTATGACTTTGTTTTGTGACTTGTTCTTCCCTATGTTAGAGAGAGAGCTCATATTCTCTAATATTTGGAGAATATACTCACAACTAAGTTTTTTTTAAGGGTTTGTTAAAGAGTTTTAAGCTTGCCAGAATTAAAAAGGAAAGAGGCCAATGACACCAAATTAAAAAAAAAACAATATACACAAAAGTGTATCAAAAGATCAAAAGATGCTCAAAGAGCCAATAAAAAGGACAAGAGGCATAAAATGAGCCCACTAAATGCAAGCTATCCTCTCTTTTCTAAACTCTTAAAACTTAGAGAACTCATTGATTAATTGATGCTTTCAAGGGCTTGATTTCAAATTCCATGATTGAGACAAATTACTTTGTTTTATTACTTATGAGATATTTTCTTGTAAACAAGTTTTGAACGGATCTTCTTTTTATCCTTTTAAGGTATTCTGAGATAGGTCTTTTATTTTTAAAAATAAAATTTGTACCCTGAAGGATGTCCGATCTAGGGTTACAAGAATCGGATATTCTACCTTCTGCTGATTGGGATTTGTTAAACTGCTTGATCTCTTGGAACTCTAAAGTTTAAATTTTTTTTAGACATTCTCATATGATTTGCTTTGATAGTCCGAAGGCTTATGGAATTGTGAGAAAGCCCAAGTAAAAAGGAATAGTTTAACCCTCCCCACCCTTAGAAGTCAAAGGGGAAGTGAGGGGGTTAAAACTAAAAAGTTTTGGAATGAAATCAAAAATTTGAATTCTTTTCAATTTTAAGGATTTATATGTTGAACGAGAAATTTATCGACCATAAATCCATAAAATTAAAAAAGGATATCCAGAGATCTGATTTGACACTGTCGCCTCACAAGCTGTGCTGGGGCAGAAGGTCAAAATCAGAACGAAAAGCCAAATTTAGAGGTGGAACCTCTCTTTTAGTATTTTGTTATTATTTTAGATGTTGGCCACACTAACCCAAGGAAGAAATGAGCAAAGGGACCAACAGAAGAAATGATAGTTAAAACTACCGATGAAACAAACTTTTGCCATTATTAAAGATGGAGAGAGAGATTTGTCCCACCGGGCGTGCCATTTTTTGTTGGTGGAATTTTGGAAAACAGGTTTTGAAAAATATTGGTTTTTCTTTGGGAGTTAAAGTCAAATTCTAATTCTAAAATTGAATCATCCCGTTAGAAAGAATATATCACCTCGAAAGATGAAAATAAAATTTCATAATGGCGTTCAGATTTAGAATTATGAAATTCATCTTGAATATTGTGAGCGGATGCTAAAGAGAAATTCATGTGACCCCGAAGGGTCAAAATGAGGTTCAATTGAATATCCAGCTACAATATTCAAGAAGTGTGATTGTTAGGTTCACATCCAAAGCCTTATCAAAGAAAGATATATCTCTCCGAAGGGAGAAAATATCGTTCGATGATAATTCTTTAAATATGATAATAATAATCACTAGTATTTTAAGTTTTTCCAAAGAAATCCAATTGAGTTTTGAAAAATTAATTTTTAAAATCAGGTGTGTGTGGTTCTAAATCTCCTACGAGCGCAAGCCCTCGTAGTTAATTACATCGTAGGGAGATAAAATCTCCCACGAAAACTCTCGATTAAAATAATGGCAGAATTTTGTTTAGAATTTCAAGGAGTGATATCAAAGTATGAATAGAATTATTGGAAAATCAAAAGGGAATGGATCAAAATTGAGCAGTTATTAACGGAGTTAAAGGAGGAGAGGTAGGGGACACCTTAAGATTCCAGAACCATCAGGAAGTGTCCCAACTTAATCTAAGTGTTGGGCTTTATTTTTTGGATTGAAATGATATTTAATTAGAGTTGAGCATTTTATTAGAAATTTGGGATTAGATTCCCGAAGTTTGGGGTCTTATAATCAAAGATCTGCCCCGGAACCTAAATCTATTTGGACACTGGACCACAGTCGTCCGATCCTAACTAATGCAGTGCAAGATCTGGACTTACCCCGGCCTGGATTGGGGAGCCAGCTAACCACCTAATCGATTTAAAAACATGAATCCGGTCTTTTATGAAAGAGTGGTAGGGACGTTATAATTAAAGTTTTGGGGAGGCGGGGCCGACATCTAGAGATTTCCTAATTGGCCCCTTTGACTTATGTTGGGTGCTAAAATGCTAAGGACTATGAAATTAAAATTTTGACTCTTTAATTTGTATCTAATGCAATGCATGCTGGTTAACAACCTCAAATCAAATATGCTTGAAATTTTTTTAAAAAAACAGGCTTATAAAATAATTTTTTAGAAGACTGGACTTCCCCAGGTCCGGCACCTCGTCCTCATAGGTCAGACTATCCGGACTCTACCCGCAGGCGGGGAAGGGTCTAAAGCAAGGAAAGAGTAATGCAGAAATATGCATGCGACCCCGGGGTCGATCCCCGGCTAATTCCCTAGATTCGTTATCTTTCTATGTTATTTAGACTCACTAAAATTTTAGACTTTTAGAATTATGAGTAGAAAAGTTTCACACCCTCACGAGTCTCACGTATGCAGGCGAAAACAAAGAGCGGCATGCAATCGCCAAAAAAAACTAGTAAAAGCAAGTAATCCTAAAGGCAATCAAATCATCAAATCAAATACAAATTAATTAATAAATGTCCATAGGCAGAATTGCCTTGCTTATTACAAACCAGAATATTACAGAAAGTAAAGTGGCCGGGCACCACTGACAACAACCCGGATTCTAAACCTAGTAATGACGCAAGTTATTTTAAGTGGGATACTCTCAATCTTCAAATCTTCAAATCTTCAATCTCATTCTTCTTTGGACTCCTTTTCTTCAATCTTCTTGGAATCTTCGTAGTGGATTACCCAAATGGACAAGAGGGCACTTCCCTCTAAGGGGGAAGGCCACTCTTTCCTCTTTGGGTAAGGAAGAGGTATGATCCAAATTTGGATTTCCAAATGGAAAAGGAGTGTTCCCTAAAGGGGTGTCCTTTCCTCTTTGGAATCCAAGCTTTGGATCTATGTATCCCAACTCAAAATCAACATTCACAACACTTGACACTTACACAAATTACATTGATATCAAAATGAAAATCTAGACTCACCTGCAGGGTTATCCTAATCAATTAATATATAAAAAGCAGTTATTCCCAAGCAGTTGTATATGAACAGAAAAGAAAGTAAACACACTGGCCACGCTCTTTTTATGATTTGGGGCTTAGCAGCTGAAGCACCTGTGCAAAGAATTTATAATATTTATGCATTTTTTTAATTTGCCCCCTTTTTATATTGCCTGCATGAGCGTGGCCACCTGCAGAAAACTGTGTCAACATCCAGATCGTACCTAACCTAAGGGTAATCTAGTCGCCAAACACATCAATCCATCCACAGAGTACAGAAAAAGTAAGCAGACACAGCAAAGCAATTTCATCCACAACATGCAGTGAAAACTACGAAAACCTGGCACACAGCAGTAAAGTAAACACCGGCTAACCTAGATCTAGAGTTGGTTGTCCTAGCACATCATCTAAAGTGTGTGAGAAAGGTCGTTGGCTGGGGTAGATCCTAAAGTGGGTTATTAATTGAAGTTGTCTAAAAGTGTGGATTTGTAAGGCTTAGGAGGGAATTTAGATTAAAATTTAAGTATAATAAATTAAGAGTTTTAATTAAACATATTTTAAAAAAAAATTTAATTGATTACTACCTTTGTTTCACACCGAGGCGTGAAGTTTATTTCACCTTCCTTGGGGCTAAGCTAATAGCCTCGTAGGCCTGGGTTACCCAGTAGCAATCGGGGTTGATTAAGTTATTTAAATTGGTTAGAGTTAAAAGAGTGGATTAATATAAAGAAATGAGTTAATTACTGATTTTAAAAGCTAGGTTAATTTAAGTTTGCCATTAATTGATTCGTGGCGTTGTGCCACCAGGCTCGAGGAACCAGCCTCCTTAGGACACTTAGCCCCGCAGCCCGGAGTAGTCCAGCCGATAAACCAAATTAATGTAATTAAATTAAAGATTTTTAAAATGTTAAATAATTAAAGATTAATCTATTTTAAGATTTAACACCCCTTAGAATCCATTCGTGGCGTTGTGCCACCAGGCTCGAGGAACCAGCCTCCTTAGGACACTTAGCCCGCAGCCCGGAGTAGTCCAGCCAATAAACTTCAACTTTAGGGTGGTTGTTGTGTTTTAAAGGATTTGTTAAGTGTTTTAAGCATTAAACCAAAATTCTCTGAGTTTTAGAATGATTTGAGCTCTTATGAATTTTTTTAGAATATTTTAATGAATTGATTAAAGGGTTGAAAATTGACTTTTTGATTAAGCTCAAATTCTAGAATGTTTGTATTTTATTAAGATACTAGACCTTGCTACGATCAGTTAGAAGGTAAGTACGTTGAAATCGGATTTTTCTACATTTTATTACGAAGGTTTGAAGTTTTGAACTAGTTTTAACTTAAAGTTGACCGATTTGTTGACTTTTAAAAATATTGCAAATTTCTGGAATTTAATATTTTTAATAAATTAGACCTTATTAGGAATTGAATGCAAGTGGGTTTGGGTGATTTGGATTTTTCTGGAATTAGTTATGGATTATCGAAGTTTGGGCATTTTAATGAATTCGGGAATTTCTTAATTAGAAGGCCTCTTTTGTGATTTTGGCTCCAAACAAGTTCCCAATCTCTTGAAAACACCTCCAAAGGTCAGAAATAACCTAAGGAGGGATCCCCAAGTGTTTGGGAGATTTTGGGATTTTTTAATCATTATTAATTAATTATCTTAATTAAATATTAATTTTCACTTAAAATTAAATTAGGGTTTAAATTGCTGTCAAATCAAGGGGCTTTCAATTATCATGGATTAAGGACTGGATTCTGGTCAGTTTGAGGGTTTATATGTAATTTTTGGATTTAAATTGGATTTTTATTAGAATTTTTAGAAGTTTTAAAGGCTTAATTAAGGCTTAAAACTAGGAAAATTAGTTAGGGATCTAATGATTTCAGAAATTAGTGAAAATTTCCTAGCGGCTATACATGTCACTAGGTTCAAGTGTTTGAAGTTCCAACTCAAGAAGAAGTGAATCCTAATTATTGAAAATATTCTAAATTTTCTAAACATGTCCTTAATTATTGTCCTTAATGTCACTAGATTTAAATAGGATTGAATCAAACCTTCTCTAACCTTGAACAAGCATGGATGAAATACATATGCATCACACTCAAGTCCTTAAATCTAGGAGAACTAGGCTAGGTGGTGTGTGTACCTTAAGCATGCAAGAACTAACATAATCACTTAACTTAAATCTTGATTAGTGAATAGTTGAAGCACAACTATACACTAATCACTCCCATCAATGTTATTCAATCAAGCTCAATCTAGGTTTAAAGTTTTCAAAAGATCTCTCAATTATGTTAAAGGTTTAATATATATAATTTTAAAATAATTTTGAAATATAGGTATTTTCATATGTAACCTATAAGAACATTAATTTTAAAATAAGATAATTTAAAATAACATTAGAATGAAATTTTGAAACTTGAGAGATCCACTGATTTGAGTCATTTGAAAATAGCTTTTAAAATATGATATAATTATCATAATATTTAATTAAAATATCAATAGACTATCAAAATAATCATATAACTCAAATTAATATTAAAATTTACTCAAATAAGTCTGGAAATTTTTCTGGAAATCAGTCATGTACCATGACAATCATGCCAAATTCAAAGTAATATAGCTTATATATATTTAATTAAAAATAAAAAAGTCATTTTTTGTATTTTTAAATTATTAATAAAATAATAATCAAAATAGTCTCATTATTTTTTTAAAAAAAACTAGATAAGATTATGAGCAGTTTGATATATTATACTCAATTTTTGGTTCTGTATTTTATTTATTATAATTTTTGAAGTTATTCTAATTAAAAAGAATTTAAATCTATTTATTAGTCAAACGCCGGCGCCGGCGAGACGCGTGGCGCGTTTTGGTTTGTCCAACCAAAACGCGGCGATGGCGGGACGCCACGTGGAAGGCGGCGGTCATCCACGCGTCGGCTGCAGAGCGCGGGACGCGGTTTCACTTAACCACGTCAGCAAGCGCTGCGGACCGTTCGATCGAACGCCTGGATCGTTCAACGGCGGGGATTAGATCCCGCCGTCTGATCCGATTGACCAAGATCCAACCGCAGAGAGTTCGTCCCGCGGTTTTGAATGGACGGCCTGGATCGAGCCGGACCGCAGCTTGAGCCACGGGATCGATACACGGTTGATCAATGGGCGGAACGGCGCGATCAGATCCGTTGATCGAGAGATCAACGGACCAAATGGGGCTCAGTTCATGCAGCCAGCGAAACCGAGCCCTAGAGAACCCATTTTTTGACTTGTTCTCTCGATCCCGTGATCAAATGAATTAAAATTTAAACTTAGACTCCTAAGTGAAGAAAATCAATGGGGAGTAATTTATTTTCTTAAAACAAGCTTAATAAAAAGCTAATTAAACTAGTGTCCCTAGGGCTAGGGTTTGAGGTTTTTCACCTTGATTTTGGACGGATTAGACCGTTTATGGATTTGTTGCACTTGTAGACTGTCCACGCTCCTATTTGTAGAAGACGTCTCGGCTCGAAAGCTCCTGGATCGAGTGCTAGATCTCCTGGAAAGGATATGAGCTAAGATCGCCGGGATCTCGCCGGAAAAGGCCTTTGACCGGAGGGATTTCGGTGGGAGGGTGTTGAGAGATGTCTGGGGATCTCAATGGAACAGGGGGCATGGACTTGAGAGGGCTTGAGTAGTGAGAGACGGTTAGGGTTCGAATGTTATGCATTAGGGCCTTTTCCCCCTATTCAAACGCCCCCAAGCCAAATGGATGGCTGGGATTGACTCCTGGGCTCTCCAGATGATGCCACCTGTCCCTGGGAAAGCTGGAAGGCTGCGGGAAAGGGCTGGACATGCCTCATTCCATTTGGGTGGACTTGGGATGAGTGGGAGGGAAACATTGTCTAAATAGCCTAAGCCAGCCCTTGGAGTAGCTTAAGCAGGGATTAGTTAGGGAAATAAAGCAAAAAGAGGCTTTTAGGCATGTGATTATAGGAGGAAATAGAGTTTGACCATGAAAAAATAGGGTTTAAGGGGGGGATTGACCATTTTGACCGGTCAACTGGTCAATGGTTGCTGATGTGGCATAGGAGCAGGTCATGGAACCTCTTCAAATGGCTGGATGGGTGTGGCTTGAGCTAGGTTCAACGGGTTGAAGGGTTTGACCATACAAATGGTCCTTTAAGCTTTGAGTTGACTGTTTGACCAGTCAACCCCATCAAGGGTTATGGAATTTTCACCTAGGTAATTCAAATGGGTTGATTAGTGGATTGGAGGGTGGTTCCAAGAGCCATGCATGTCAATTGAATCAAAAAGGTTAATGGGCCTTTAATGGGCTTTTAGGCCAAAACTGGTTGACTTGGTCAACCAGTTGGGTTCAGGGGCTAGAGATGGATTCAACAAATTCAGAATGTCATCTTGAGTCTACTGGATGTGGTCCCAGGGTTTGGAGGGGCCAATTTGGTCAAAATCACTATTTGAACCTTAGGGCTTGTTTGGTCAACCTAGGTTGACTTGGTCAACCAGGTTGACCCAGGGTCTGGGTTGGGCTCAACAGGTTTGGAATGATATTTTAAGGTTAATGGAAGTGGTTGGATGACTTAGAGAGGTCATTTGGGTCAAAACACATGTTTGGACCCTTAAAGGGCCTTTTGGGTCAAACCAGTTGACTTGGTCAACCAGGTTGACCCAAAGGGTTGGAAATAAGGTTCAAAAGATTTGAAATGACATTTGAAATTTGTTAAAGGTGGTTGCATCCCCATTTGGAACTCATTTGGTATGAAATCCTTATTGAAGCCCCATAGGGGATGTCCATTTGACCATATTGGGTCAAACTATTTGGTCAATTTTGACCTAGTCAATATGGTCAAAAAATGGGTCTGAAAATGCAGTTTACTGCTCAATGGGTTAAAATCAAGGGTCTGAAAGTGATTGGATGCTTGGATAAGGGTTCCAAGGTCAAGATCTCAAAGGGGTTAGGTTCAGGGCATAGGCTGTAAATATTTGAAGGTTTTACAGCCTTAGGAATTTTAATTCAGATTCTGGGGTTAGAGACCTCAGAATGAGCTCAAAGTTGGAGGGTATCCTCTAGAGACATGTAGTATCACTTTGCAAGTGATAGACCCTGAATCAGAGATCATTTGACTGTGTTTTTAAATGTTTGAAAAATCTCTGAAAAGGGTGTTTAGGGCAGGGCCTCTAGAGTTTGAATTTGAGTCTGAATTCTGGGTTTGGATTTGATTTGAAGTTTGAATTAATTGGACTTGAATGGATGGAGTTTGAGATTCAAATTGATCACAGGTAGGAATCAAATTGAAATTGGAGTGGATTAAATATAGGAATTGATTTAAAATTGAGGTTGATCAAGGGTGGAGTTTGATTTGAAGTTGGAGTGATCCTAAGGTATAGAAGAATTCTAAGATCTAGGATTTAAGGGAATCCTAGGCTCTAGAATAGGCTCTAAGGTCTTGGATCTAGAAGGATCCTAAGGTCTAGAGTGGATCCTAGGGTCTAGGATTAAATCTGGATTCTGGATGGGTCTTAGTGACCTCATACAAAAATGAGGTCAACAAATGGACCCCCAATGTGTGTAGTAGAAGGAACTTCTGCTGCACACATTGGCGTTGACCGAATGGAAGTAGAATTCTGAGAGTGAAGGGGAGATCATCTCCCAACCTCAAGCCTATAGGATGCTAATGGAAGACTTACACCTATTGGATAAGGAAAACTGGTAAAACAAGGTAGGGAATACCTAACCTTGGGTCAGGAAGGGCATCACCCAACTTAGGCCTATAGGATGCTAATAGAAGACTTACTCCTAATAGGCAGATAACTGGCAAACTAGGATGGTGCCACGAAGGGCGACTCCATCACTAGGACTAATGGTCATGTGGGGAGGAAACTTGCTCCACACAGAGGACCTCAACTAACAAACTAGGATGGTGCCACGAAGGGCGTACTCCATCACTAGCAAATGGTCATGTGGGGAGGAAACTTGCTCCACACAGAGGACCTCAACTGGCAAACTAGGATGGTGCCACGAAGGGCGTACTCCATCATAGCGAATGGTCATGTGGGGAGGAAACTCGCTCCACATAGAGGACCTCAACTGGCAAAATAGGATGGTGCCACGAAGGGCGTACCAGCACTAGTGCGAATGTTCCATGTGGGGAGGAAACTTGCTCCACACAGAGGACCTCAATGGCAAAACTAGGATGGTGCCACGAAGGGAGTACTCAATCACTAGCGAATGGTCATGTGGGGAGGAAACTTGCTCCACACAGAGGACCTCAACTGGCAAACTAGGATGGTGCCACGAAGGGCGTACCTCATCACTAGCGAATGGTCATTGTGGGGAGGAAACTGCTCAAACAGAGGACCTCAACTGGCAAACTAGGATGGTAGCAATCGAAAAGGGCGTATACTCCATC